>JACBXF010000142.1:387919-690906 GCA_014183025.1 Harringtonia lauricola | reverse complement strand
GCTTAATAGTATAAAGATAAAAGACTACCGTCCTATCTAAAAGAAGGTTGTTAAAGCGTATTAACAGTGTTAGCCGTTAATAACCTAGACACTAAAGATAATAAAGACAAAGTATAAAACTAAAAAAAAAGCGATATTAGTAGTGGAAGACTTTTATAAAGTAATCCGGCGTGTCTTATAACGAAGAAGCTAGCTTACTAAAGACTAATAATGAAGAGAAGTAGGCAAGCTTTATTAGTAATTACTCCAGTACTAAATAGTTAAGGCGTACTATTTTAAAGGACGTTAACACGTACTAAAAGGTTTTTTTTAAAATTATAGTAACGGGTAAGACAATACTTACCGTTAATAAAGCGATTAAAGTTAATAATAATGTTTTGTTTGTTAAAACGATCCCTTAGTCTTGGTCTTAGTCTTAGTAAAAGAAGCACGGTACTATTAACGATATAAACCTTAATTTAAACTAAAACCTACCTCGTAGACTAAGAGAGTTAGATAAACCTCGTCTAAAAGTATAGCGGTAGACTATAGCCTTTGTAATAATAGATAAAGTAAGAGACTTAGTTAAAAAGGTCTCTTAAATACACTTTAGCGTCCCTACCTTTATTATTAATACGTTAAAAAGCCTATACGGATAATAAAGGGAGAAATTGTCTACTTCTTAGCTTTTAGTAGTAATAAAGCAGTTAAAGAAGCCTAAAAACGCGAATTAGTAAAATATTATTAATAACGATAAAGTTAAAAAGTGTTTTTTAAATACCTAAACGTTAGATTATTAAATTTAATGTATTTTTAGTGTATTTTAATGCTTTTTAGGTGTAATTTAGTATTTTCGTAAAAAAAAAGGTGAATAGTAAAAGTAAGGTTTTTTTAACAATAGTTAAAAGAAAAGTAAAAATTATTTACTTAATGTAGTTAAAATTACCTATTTAAGTTTAGCGTTAAAGAATTTTTTACTTACGTATATAAACTTTACTTTTTAATTAGGTAACTACTTTACTAAACTACCTTACAACCCCTTTTAAAAACTATTACTAAAATTTTATAATAACTTTACTTTTTAACCTTCTTTTTAAACTTTTTTTTAAAAACCTTTAAAAACCTAATATTTATCACTAAATTCTCCTTTTATTACTATTAACGTAAGTCTTAAAAAAACAACACCGCTATCCTTTTAGTTTACCTTAAATCCGCCCTTATAACTATATTTACACGCTTAACGACATTATCCTTTATATTCTTAGTTTAAAAGTTAATAAAATTAACCTTTTACTTCTTATACTTTAAAATAAAGTTATACAATACCGTTACTACATATACAATCTTAATTTAAGTGTTAACTAAGTATTTAACTAGTACTTCTTATAGTATCTTTTACTTTTACTTTATAATACTAAATACCCTTTTAACAATACAACGTATTTATACGTGTTAGTAGTTATATAACTCCTTCCTAGTATTAACTAACCTACGCTAATTTCTTTAGTCTTTTAAGTAATATATTGTATCTTAAAAGGGTATTACTATACCTAACTTACTAACGAAACTTACGTTAGCTAAGTAATATTAATGTAAGGGAATTTAAAAGCCTTTACTTAATACTTAAAAGAATAATAAGGTATTGTTTATTAAACCTTTTACTTTAACTAACACGTAACTAAAACTACCGTTAAAGCGTACTATTATAAATACGTTTTAAGTAACGTTCCCTTTCTTATTATAGTATACTTATTATTAACTTTATAAGATGAATATAGGTATATAAATACCGTTAATCGCGTTAATATAACCGTTAAAATAACGTATTATACTATTTAATTTAACCTAAAGATTAAGCTAACTATCCTTTAATTACTAAATAAAGTGTTAGTAAAGTAATATAAACATTAAAAGTATAGTTTTAACATACTAACTAATAATACTTTAGTTTAAGTTAAAAAAGTAAGTAGTATTATGTCACGGACCGCCGTGCCAGGCCTCCTAACACCCGTCTACCAGCTGGCGCTGCCAGCCGGGCAGCCTGGTTACTGCCGCTATACACCGCTATCGCAGATATTTAGTAAACCCGCAGCCGCCCCCCTAAACGTAGCTCCTTAAGCTACATCTTCGTCTACAACCTAACCCCTACCTGCACCTCTGTAGAAGACTAGCTATTCTAAATATACTGCATCTCGTCCCTGCCTACCTGTCTGCCTGCCAGCCGTGATATTACATAGCTCCTTCCTATAGGTGCTGACGAGATGCCTGCAATCCCGGAACCCCCTGCCATGCCTTTTGGCTTGGAAGACTTTGTTAATTTAATAGCCGCCGATCCTAGGGCTTAGATAGCTTACTTTTAAGCTACTTACAAACTTCTTTGCTAGTAAGACAAAGAATTAACTACCGCCTACACCGAACTTGCTGTTGTTAATAGCCGCTTTAAGGAGAGCCGCTACTTTGTTAAAGGCTTGACTAAACAACTACTTGACGTGTGTATAAACCTTAAGCACCTTTGCCGTTTACAAGCCTTAACTGTACCTGCCCCTCTGTCTGCCTTCCCCTTGCCCTTGTCTACTAACGCTGGCAAAGGTCGAGCTTTGGCACTGTATCCTTTAACTCTTTTCGGACCTCCCTTAACCACCCGCTTTAAAAAGCTACCCGACCTTAACAAGTTTGACAGTACTCGCTTAAACCTCCGCCGCTTTAAACAAGCTGTATAAGACAAACTAACCGTTAACGCTAACTGCTTTCCTACTCTTGTCTCCCGCTTAGTTTATACAACAGGCCGCCTAACAAGCGCTACCTATACGCAAATTCTCTTATACTACTAGAATAATTACAAAGTACTTTACAACTACTATAACATTTTGGAAATCTTTAATTAAGCGTTTAAAGACTTTAACCTAGTTTAAAACTCTTGCTAAAAACTACTTTATTACCGCTAGACAAATAAGGACTTTAATACTTTCTTTATTAAATTTTAACAGCTTATTATAAAAGCTAAAATACTTAATAAATAGCTTTAAACTATTTTAAAAGATGCTATTTCCTGTAAGCTGTACTAATACTAGATTTATGCCAATGCTCCTACACCTAACTATTACAGCTTTGTAGCGTTACTGTAATCTTTAAACAACTACCGCCTTTGCCTAAACGCTTAAGGCTTTTTTTAGCGCCTTTTTACTATAGACACTGCCTTTACCTATACTCTCTAGGCGCTTATTACAACGTTAACTCCTTTACTCCCTACTTTGTTTATTAAAAAGCCTAACGCCGCTTTGCTTTTTAACTTGATGGACCTGTTTTACTAACACTATAGCACTATTTGCTAAGACTGTAGCAAGTGTTACTATTGTAGGTTGAAAGATTATTTTGTAGCTGCCTGCCTATACCCTAACACTTACAACCCTTACGCGTTTGGCCTTTATAACGCTGGCGTCCTTAGCCTTGCCGCCTTGTCTTAACACTCCTTTAATAGCCGCCGTTACTACTTGCGTGGCCGCCGCTTCCGCCGCTCTTCTAACTTCCGCTTCCCTTAACAACTGTTAAGAGAAGGGGTGTGTTTAGACTAAGCTATGTTTTAGGCCCGCCACTTAATACACCTTTTACTGTTGTCCGAATCTCCTTTACTGTTGCTTATAGACTTTCTATTAAGGAAGAATACAACTAACGCTTTAACTTAATAATCCTACCCGTTAAGCTAATAGTAAAGGACTAGCCTGCCTTTCTAATGTATGCCTTAACTAACTATAGCGTTAAGGGAAAAGCCTTTATTAACGTTAACTAGGCCTTCTACTACTACTTATTCCTACACTGTTTATACAACTTATTTAATATTAAAGTGTTTAATAGGAGAGCTACTAAAGCTAGCAAGTACAAGTACTATATACACACCGGTTTGAAAATTAAAGACTACCATTAGAAAAACGTCTTGTTTTTTATTACTTAACTAGTATACTACCCTATTGTGTTAGGAATACCTTAGTTAAAGTAATACGACCTAACTGTCTGTTTTGCTAAACACTTGATTACCTTTAATAACGAGTACTACTGCACTAACTGTAATATCCCGTCCTACCTTAAGAAAGTCTACGCCCTACACACTGTCCTAAAGAAAAGCTGTTTAACACATTAAGACCAACGCTTGCTAGCCCTTCGCTATATAAACATTGCCTTAATCTTAAAGGAAAGGGCTGCTGCTTACGCCTGTTGGAAATCCTGTCGGTTTTACACTACCACCCTAAACTCCTTAGACCAACTTTTAAGCGCTTTAAAAGCTAAGCCGCCACCCTTTATTCTACCGCTAAAGATCGCCGACTTCGTTAACGTCTTTTTCTTTTAAAAAGTTAACAAGCTGCCTTTGTATTACCTAATAGACTACTACATTACGCTAAAAAAAGGCGCTATACTACTGTACGGCCCTCTTTACTTTATATCGTGGGAAGAGCTCTGCGTGTTATAAGAATAGCTAGATGAGAATCTTTAAAAAGGATTTATTTAACCAAGTTCGTCCTTTGTTGCCTCCCTTATCCTGTTTGTAAAAAAGAGCAACGGCAGCTTACGCTTTTGTGTTAACTACCGTGCTTTAAACGCCGTTACTATTAAAGACCAATACCCGCTACCCTTAATTAAGGAGACCTTAAACAACTTATTTAGAATAAGATACTATAGCAAGATAGATATCGTCTCCACCTTTAACAAGCTTTACATTAAGGAAGGAGAAAAGTACCTAAACGCATTTCACACTCGATTTAGCCTGTTTAAAAGCCTAGTTATACTATTTAGGCTTACTAGCGCTCCGTCAACCTTTTAACGTTATATTAACGCCTTCCTACAAGAACTCTTAGACTTAATCTACACTATATACCTAAACGACATCCTAATTTATAGCCGGACCCGTAAAGAACACACTAAACACATTTGTATAGTCCTAGCACGCTTGTGTAAGGCTAGCCTGTACGTTAAGGTCTCTAAGTGTAAATTTTACTATACTAAAACTAAGTTCCTAAGCTTAATTATAGGCTACAACAGGGTTTAAATAGACCCTACTAAGACACAAACTATTTAAGACTAGCCCGTCCTAACCTACTTAACTAACGTATAAGCCTTTCTTGGCTTTACGAATTTCTACTAACGGTTTATTACTAATTTCTTAAAGACTACTGCTTTACTTACCCGCTTAATAAAAAAGGATATACTCTTTATATAAGACAACACCTGCTCTGTTACCTTTTAAACGCTAAAAGACCGTTTTACCGCTACCCCTATACTAGCCTACTTTAACTAGGAAAAAGACGTAATCTTAAAAACTAACTTGTTTAACTACGTGTCCGCTAGTGTAATGTTGTAATACAACAACAACAGCGTCCTCCACTCTGTTGCCTTCTTTTCTAAGAAGCTAACTACCACTAAATGCAACTACAAAATCTACAATAAAGAGTTGCTTGCTATTATTCGCTGTTTTAAAGAATAGCGCCTTAAGCTAAAGGAGGCTCCCTTATTTGTTAAAGTCCTAACCAACCACTAAAACCTAGAATACTTTACCTTTACTAAGCTGCTTAACCGCCGTTAAGCCTGTTGGTCTAAGTTTCTGTCCTGCTTTAACTTCTAAATCCACTACTGCCTTAGAAAGCAAGGTGCTAAGCCTAACTTCCTAACACAAAGATTAAGAGATCTCCTTAAAGAGGGGGATACACGACTCTTACACTAAAGCCAAATAGTTTTAAAACAGTAAAACCTTACCTTAAACCTTTGATTCTATGTACTGCTTTTACCTTTCAACCTACACAACTTGTTTTAATAAACGTACAAAGCCAACCTAATCTTTTGTTAAGCTTTAAAAGCCTTAGCTAACCTAAAAACACACTGCCTACCTACTCTAACTCTTGTAGAGTGTACTAACTATAACGGATACTTGTATGTACAAGACCGAATGTATGTCTTTAACTACAACGACCTAAAAGCTAACCTGTTCTGTCGCTACTACGACCACCAGGCTTTAGGCCACTCCGGCCGCTCTAAGACATATAAATTACTGTCTTGCGAATACTACTAGCCTGGCATAGCCTACTACGTTGCCTGTTGGGTAAGGAAGTGTTATACTTACTGTAAAGCCGCCTTGTTTTAAGACGGTTAGAAAGGACTTTTATACTCCTTACCTGTTTTTAATTAAGCCTAGCGTAATATCTTTGTAGACTTTATTATACACTTGCCTAAGAGCTACAGCTATAATGCTATTATAATCGTAGTTAACCGGTTAACCAAAATACACTACCTAATCCCCTACTATAAAACTTATAGCGTAAAGAACACTGCCTACTTATACCTAAACTACGTTTAAAAGCTTTACAGCCTACCTACAACGATTGTGTTAGACTAAGGAACACAATTTACTATAGAATTTTAGCACAGCCTTACCTACCTACTAAAGATTACGCCTGTCTTATCTACAACACACCATCCTAAGACTAACGGCTAAACAAAAGGAATCAACTTTGTTTTAAAACAGTACCTTTACGCTTACATAGCCTACCTATAAGATAACTAGAACGTATAGTTACTGCTAGCCGAGTTTGCTAATAACGCCTACTACTTTAAAACTACCGGCCTGTCCTTGTTTTACACTAACTACAGCTTTAAGCCCTAGTTAGGTTTTAAGCTTATTAAAGACCTGCTTAACACACTGTAATTTTAAAATGCTGCCTACTTTACTACCTATATAAAAGAGATTACTAAGTTAACTTAAAACAAGATAGCCGTTGTATAAAACCGCTATAAAGAGCAAGCTAACTAACACTAACAGCCCTCTTGCCTGTTTAAAAAGGGCGAGTATGTTTAGCTAGACGCCTACACCTTAGCTACCGCCCACCTAACGAAAAAGCTAGACTAAAAGAACCTTAGCCTATACTGTATCTTTAAGGTTGTTAGCCTGTATGCTTATAAGTTAAACCTACCCGCCTTTATCCGCGTCTACCCTGTCTTCTACGTCTCCCGCCTTTATTACACCAACACCTTTAACCCAATCCCTAGCCAAATATGCCCGCCACCACTATACGTCAAGATTACCAGTAAGACCGAATACAAAGTCGCGGAAGTCTTGAATTCCTTCTAAGAGCGTCGTGGCTGTAACCGCCACCCCCGCCTAAAATACATTGTCTATTAGACTAAATACAAAGACCCGACCACCAAACCCGCCGAATACCTAGTAAATGCTAAGCAACTGTTAGATAACTTCCACCGCCGCTATCTTGATAAGCCTAGGCTTTAAGCTCTCGACCTTAACGGAGCTTGGTCGTTAAAAGAGGAGTACTGTCACGGACCGCCGTGCTAGGCCTCCTAACACCCGTCTGCCAGCTAGCGCTGCCAGCCGGGCAGCCTGGTTACTGCCGCTATACACCGCTATTGCAGATATTTAGTAGACCTGCAGCCGCCCCCTTAAACGTAACTCCTTAAGCTACGTCTTCGTCTACAACCTGACCCCTACCTGCACCTTTGTAGAAGACTAGCCATTCTAAATATACTGCATCTTGTCCCTGCCTACCTGTCTGCCTGCCGGCCGTGACATATTACGTTATATACTATAATACTTAATAATTTATAAAAAAAACTAACACTTAATACTTAATTAAAACGTAAACGTTATTTAATAGCCTTACATTAGTTTTTAACTAAAAGATTAACTGAAAAAAAGTAAGCTTTTATAAGTAAAACAAGTTAATAAATTTTTTAAAAAGTAAGGCTAATATAATAGCCACCGTCCTTTAACTATAAACAATACCTGTTAGTAAAGATTAAGGGATATTTTTAATGTAAGGAATAACCGTTAAACTAAGTCGGTAAGTATTTAATCTAAAAGTACTATTATTTTTTTGTTAATAAGGTTATTAATAACATCTAATACGTCCTCCATTATACTAACATTTGCTTAACTACAAATATCACGAAATCACCTCCTTTACGCCGTCGGTATATAAAGTACATGCTAAGACGAAACACAAAAGTGCTACAACCCCTTTAATTGTCGCCCTAGTCACCGGTCAGCCGTATAAGGCGACTTTTAACACTGCAATTCATGCCTACAAGGGCTACTTATACTCTCTTCAGACCGGTACGTGCAGGATCCCTGTTATTTTACATTCCAAGAGTTATACACTCTTGTATAATTAGTACCCGTTTTTTTGTACAAATTTGGTGTTAAAAGAGGTATAGTTTGTGTCGAAATCCCCACCCTTACCTCCAGACCCACTCTCACCTCTAACTTCGAAAAAGTGAATCTGGCCCTAAAAGTAAAAAGTCTGCCACAATGAAGAATACACCGCCTCACTCTTTCTTCAACACGAACACGGAAAAAAGCCAATTGCACTGCACCATGGAATCGTCTGCTCTGGCCACGCTACCAACAGAGCTATTTGGTATGGTTACTTCCTTTTTGGATCTCCATGACCTGGCCTCCCTACGGCTTGCATGTCGTCAAATAAGCATAGCAGCAGCCTCGGAAGAAAGATTCGTAGCGTTGTTCAGGCGGCAAACGATTCACGTAGATGCCAAGAACTTGCAAAGATTCGTGGACATCACAAACGACAAGAGCAGTTTTTTGATAGGCCAGCTTTGCGAGTACACCCTGGTGGATACTGTGGAAGACTGGAAATACGAGAACCGCGTGGTGTCGGTATCTTCGGGGCATCGGAAACAGGAAACGGTGGAAAACCGAACGCGTTTGTTGGCGCAGGCCTTCGGCAACGTGAAAGCGTGCTTGCTGCAGAACGGAACACAGCTGCTGTGTCTCCGGCTGCGCGTGGCCATACGGAAGCAAGACGGAACGCGAACCGATCCTGAGAATACTGGCGTCACGGGTTACCCGATTGCCATCTGGAGATTGACGTGGGATGTGGCGCGGCGGCTCTTTCGTGTCGCGATGGCGGCACTGGACGCGTCCCGCCTCACGGTGAACGAAGAGCTGGACCTGTTTCACGGCCAAGTCTACTGCAATCTGGGCTGCGACCTGTTCGTCGACAGCCTCGACTGGTTCCCCTGGGCGGACGTGTTCCGGTCTCTGCAATGCCTGAAACTGAACGCGTCGTCCCCGGCCCGCGACCACACCGAAGACAAGCTGACCACCCGCCACCAGAAAGCCGTCTGGGGTGCCGTGTACAAGCTTGCCGGTGCCGAGGACAACACCAGCCACGACGTGCGCACGCTGAAAGGCATATGCGGCCAGAGAATCCTGCAGGCAATCTTACAGCTTTTGTATCGGCTCGAGCCAGCACTCCAGGCGATCGACCTCTGCTGGCGCCAGACCGAATTGGTCCGCCGAACCTCGCGCCCGTACAACCTCGACGCGATTGTGGGCAGGCACAACCTCGCACCGCAACGACCGCGCAGATTGCCGCCGCCACCTGTCGTACCCCCGCTCACCGTCCCGCGCCACGGGCATCGCCGGCCGCTACAGTCGTGCACGCTGTCCGGGCTCGAGTGCTCGGAGGCCAACCTGGTCCGCTTTATCGAGATCACGCAACCGACCCATTTGTCGCTGGCCAGACTGCATCTTCGTCCGGGCACGTTCCAGCCGGTGTTCGACTGCATCACCGACCGCGACTCCGCCGTCAGATCCTTTTCCCTGGACAGCTTGGACGAACAGAGTGGACTGGTGAATTTCGACGTTCCCGGACCCCCTGCGTTTCCGTACGACGACGGCGGAGGCTCGCCGATGACGCTGTCACGGCAAGGAGAAGACGCCAAACTGCCTATTTCCTACCGCTTTCCCACCGGACGTCGAAAACGAACAGCCGCAGAGTTTGCATGGCGACAGGAATTTCAGAGACTGTACAGGGTTCCTTATTCCTAATGTTTGTAAGACGGTTTATCGAGCACGGATGGACGGAGGGGTTCTATGTGTTAACAACAATTTACCTGTAGAGCAAGTTGTGTGTAGCGCCAGTTCTAGTACTCGGCTCTTAACGTAACACTGGATGAAGATAGGGCAGAACGCAGAATCTAATATTTTGATTGCATATAAAATCGTTTGATTTCTTGGCATTTTAAAATGATGATTTTTAAATAGATGCCCTACAACGAGGATACAGATCAACTGATAGTAAAGGGGGGGTCAGACCTGATAGTGGGCCTGAAAATTAAGGAGATAATGGGTGCACGGTCGCGGTCACACGTCTAGTCGCACGTAATGTAAATAAACAAAATTTATTCCCTTCTCTTAAATCCTAATTAAATTTTTCCTCTTCTTCTTTATTACCACCATCACAAGCCCTCTTTTCAAGCATCGCCTTTAGCACTACGCAATTAATTCTAAAACGTTTCTTAATCGTTTTTAAATTATTTTATTGTCGCTTCCACGAAGATGCCTTTAAATTATTGGTATACGGCCGTGTATAAATAGTATAAAGTAGGCGATAATAGTAAACGACCGTTATGTTTACTAAAGTTTAAAACGGATAATATATATATATATATATTTTTAATACCTTTTAGTATTTTTTTATTAACATTTTAATTAGTAAGAAAGAGTTATTTTAATAGTAAAAAAGTTATATTATTATTATATAAAACTAAATAACGTGGTTGATAAGCGAGTGGCGCAGACAAGCGAGTAGCGCACTTTACATAAAATATTCATCTTTTACTTTCAACACAACACTCCTCCATAACAAACAATAGCATCAACTTCAAAAGAAAGTCAATTACTCTTAGCCATCCAAGCTATCCAACAAGATAAAAATCTAAGTCGTCAAGCTGCTACAAAAATCTACAATGTTCCTAAAACTACCTTACGCTACAGAATAAACGGCCGACGCGCTTGACAAGACAGCCGCGCCAACTCTTCGAAATTAAAAGTGCTGGAAGAGAATGCTCTTCTCTAATATATTCTCGACCTAGACGCGCGAGGATTTCCTTTTAGGCTGGCGGACGTGGAAGATATGGCTAATGTTTTGTTAGTAGAGTGTAACGCGGGACGTGTTGGAAAACGCTAGGTATCCAACTTTGTTAAGCGATAACTAAACCTTTAAACGCGTTTTAATCGTCTTTATAACTACTAGAAAGCTTTTTATAAAGATTTTAAAAAAATAAACGCGTGGTTTACGTTAGTGTAGAATTTGCGTGTAAAGTATAGTATTGTTAACGTAGATTTATATAACTTTAATAAGACTAGCTTTGTAATTGGTATTATTACTTTGTTTATAGTTATAATACACGTTAAACGATATAGGAAAGTAAAGACAATTTAGTTAAGTAATTAAGAATAAGCTACGGTAATTTAAGGAGTAAATGTAGAGGGTTAGTGTGTTTTGTTATTTATTGTAGTAAAAGGGGCTTACTATTTTACTAACTAGTATACTAAGTGTAACCTTTTACTTAATTAAGAGATTAAGCTAACTAGTAATAGATAGATAAATAATAAAATAAGCTTGGATTAAATTTAACACTTTAATTAATATATAGCCTATCGCCGTGTTAGCCGATATTAAATGTTGTTAATTAACGGTTATATAAGTTATTTGTCGGTTAATTTTAACTGTTTTTATAAGGAGAAAGATATTATAATAGTCTTTATACTTTTATACTTATTATATTTACTTTAACTACTTAATGTTAAATGTTTTTCCTTATTAAAGCAAGCGTATAGTTGTAAAGTAAAGGATGTTAATAAAATTACATATTACTTATATAATTAAGACAGAATTTTTTATTACCTTTTTAACAGCCTTTTACGTTATTTTTATAAAGGAAAATGTTAAGGTTAGATTTAAAAAAGCCGGTTTAGTACCTTTTAATTTAAAGGCTATCTTATTAAAGTTAAATATAAAGTTATAAACGTTATTGCTTTAAGCTTTCGTTTAACAAGCGTGAACCTTTAGGTCTTTTAAACACTACACAACCTAACAAAAGCAGTCTTATAGTCTAAATTTATTAAGAATCGTATTACCAGTCATTAAGGCAGTTCTCTAACCCTAATTTTTAATACCGTTAACTAGTTTGTTAAAAGTGTATAAGTATTAATATACTTATACGCCTTACTGACGGCTAAGGTTTAAACGCTTTAATAAGCAAATGCAATACTAAGTAAACGCCGGAAAGCTAAAAAGATACGTGTACGGCTTAGAGGATCTCTTATAGTTTAAGAATATGAATTCTGGCGAAGGTTACGCGGAAGCGGCAGAATTCACGAAAGCGGTGGAAAAGATTTCCTGTGATTTTCTTAATCGTAAGAGTGAAAAAGAATGAGTTGGATAAAGATAAACTAAGGGTCCTAATTCAAGCTGCAGTAGAAGTCTGTATAGTCTTCGTATGCAAGTAAAAGATATATCATCAGAACCGCCTAATTCCATAGTATTGTGTACATGTTTCTTTAGAAGCATACGGTCACGTGCTATGACGTAGTTGATGACTAAAGTAGGAGGGGTAGTTCTAAGAACTCGGAAATTATCCATGTGTATATATATGTCTCAGATTTGTCATCGAGACCCACTTTTATATAAAATATATCAACGTGAAGTAGATTTTCCGCTGATCATAAAGGTGGTAACAAAATCTCCGTAGCTTGTACGGTTAAAGAGATATAACACTATATAGCCGAACCGGCTATATTAACAAAGAAGGGCATGATTTACTAAATAAGAAGGGCGTGTAAGAGTAAATACAGTAGGAAACGTAAGTAAAGAGTAGTTAGTAAAAGAGGGCTAAGTTAAGTGGACGGTACTGTAGTACTTATAGCGAGAGAGGATACAATGCGTATACTTGTTAAAAGGAAGTAGAAATGTTTAAAATATACAGTTTTAAGTAGTTTTAATTGATTTTACTTGTTGTAGTTGTATAATTAAGCTGTTGTTACAGCCGGTAGGCAGACAGGTAGGCAGGGACAAAATGCAGTATATTTAGAATGGCTAGTCTTCTACAGAGGTGTAGGTAAGGGTTGGGTTGTAGACAAAGACGTAGCTCAAGGAGCTACGTTTAAAGAGCGGCTGCAGGTCTACTAAATCTCTACGATAGCGGTGTATAGCGGCAGTAACCAGGCTGCCTGGCTGGCAGCGCTAGCTGGCAGACGGGTGTTAGGAGGCCTAACACAGCGGTCTGTAACAGTACTCCCCTCTCAACAACCAAGCTTTGTTAAGGTTGAGAGCTTAGGGCCTAGGCTTATTAGGATAGCGGCGGTGGAAGTTATCTAGCAGTTGCTTGGCATTCGCCAGGTATTCAGCGGGTTCGGTGGTTGGGTCTTTGTATCCAGTCTAGCGGACGATGTATTTCAGGCGGGGGTGGCGGCCACGGCCGCGACGCTCCTAGAAGGAATCCAAGACTTCCGCGACTTCGTATTCGGTCTCGCCGGCAATCTCAACGTGCGGCGGTGGTAGGTGTATTTGGCTAGGGATCAAGTCAAAAGTGTCGGCGTAGCGGAGGCGGAAGACGTAGAAGACAAGGTAGACGTGGATGAAGGTGGGTAGGTTTAACTTGTAGGCATACAGGCTAACAACCTTAAAGATACAGTATAGGCCAAGGTTCTTTTAGTCTAGCTTCTTTGTTAGGCGGGCGGTAGCTAGGGTGTAGACGTCTAGCCAAACATACTCGCCTTCTTTAAATAGGCAAGGGGGCTGTTAGTGCCAGTTAGCTTACTCTTTGTGGCGGTTTTGTACAACGGCCATCTTGTTTTGAGTTAACTTAGTGATCTCCTTTATACGGGCAGCAAAGTGGGCAGCATCTTAAGATTGCAGTGTGTTGGGCAGGTCTTTAATAAGCTTAAAACCTAACCAGGGCTTAAAGCCGTAGTTAGCGTAAAACAAGGACAGGCCGGTAGTTTTAGAGTAGTGGGCGTTGCTAGCAAACTCGGCTAGCAGTAGCCATACATCTTAGTCGTCTTACAAGTAAGCTACGTAAGCGTAAAGGTACTGTTTTAGAACAAAGTTGATTCTTTTCGTTTAGCCGTCAGTCTTAGGATGGTGTGCTGTAGACAGGGCAAGCGTAATCTTTAGTAGGCGGGCAAGGCTATGCTAGAATTCTACAGCAAATTGTGTTCCTTAATCTAACACAATCGTTGTAGACAGGCCGTAAAGCTTCCAGACGTGGTTTAAGTATAGGTAAGCAGCGTCCTTTACGCTACAGGTTTTATAGCAAAGGATTAGGTGGTGTATTTTAGTTAACTAGTCGACCACGATTATAATAGCGTTGTAGCTGTAGCTCTTAGGCAAGTGCGTAATAAAGTCTACAAAGATATTACGCCAAGCTTGATTAGAAACAGACAGGGGGTGTAGAAGTCCTTTTTAACCGTCTTAGAACAAGGCGGCTTTGTAGTAGGTATAGTACTTCCTTACTTAACAGGCAATGTAGTGGGCTATGCTAGGCTAGTAGTACTTGCAGGACAATAATTTATATGTCTTAAAGCGGCCAAGGTGGCTTAAGGCTGGGTGGTTGTAGTAGCGGTAGAGCAGGTTGGCTTTTAGGTCGTCGTGGTTAAGGACGTACATCCAGTCTTGTATATACAAGTATCCGTCGTAGTTAGTACACTTTACAAGGGTTAAGGTAGGCAGGCAGTGCGTCTCTAGGTCAGCCAAGGCTTTTAAGGCTTAACAAGAGATTGGGTTAGCTTTATACACTTGTTAAAGTAGGTCGTGTAAGTTAAAAGGCAGGAGTAGTGTATAAAATCGAAGGTTTAAGGCGAGGTTTTGCCGTTTTAAGACTGTCTAGCTCTAGTGTAAAAGGCGTGTATCCCCCTTCTTAAAGAGATCTTTTAATCTTTGTGTTAGGAAGTTAGGCTTGACATTTTGCTTTTTAAAACAGTAGTAGATCTAAAAGTTAAAGCGGAATAGAAACTTAAACTAGCAGGCTTGGCGGCGGTTAAGCAGCTTAGTAAAGGTAAAGTATTTTAGGTTTTGGTAGTTGGTTAAGACTTTAACAAGTAAGGGAGCCCCCTTTAGCTTAAAGCGCCATTCTTTAAAACAGTGAATAATAGCAAGCAACTCTTTGTCGTAGATTTCGTAGTTGTATTTAGTAGCAGTTAGCTTCTTAAAAAAGAAGGCAACAGGGTAAAGGACGCCGTCGTCGCTGTATTACAACATTACACTAGCGGACACGTAGTTGGACAAGTCGGTTTCCAAGATTACGTTTTTTTCCTAGTCAAAGTAGGCTAATATAAGGGCGGCGGCGAAACGGTCTTTTAGCGTTTAGAAGGCGGTAGAGTAAGTGTTGTCTTATACAAAGGGTGTATCCTTTTTCGTTAAGCGAGTAAGCGGAGCGGTGGTCTTTAAGAAATTAGTAATAAACTGTTGGTAGAAATTTGCAAAGCCAAGGAAGGCTTGTACATTAGTTAAGCAGGTTAGGACAGGCTAGTCTTAAATAGTCTGTGTTTTAGCAGGGTCTATTCAAACTCTGTCGTAGCCTATAATTAAGCCTAGGAACTTAGTTTTAGTATAGTAAAATTCACACTTAGAAATCTTAGCGTACAGGCTAGCCTTGCGCAAGCGTGCTAAGACCGTACAAATGTGTTTGATGTGTTCTTCGTAGGTTTGGCTATAGATTAGGATGTCGTCTAGGTATACAGTGTAAATTAAGTTTAGAAGTTCTTGTAAGAAGGTATTAATATAACGCTAAAAGGTTAACAAGGCGTTGGTAAGCCTAAATAGTATAACTAGGCTTTTAAACAGGCTAAATTAAGTGTAAAATACGTTTAGGTACTCTTCTCCTTCCTTAACACAAAGCTTGTTAAAGGCAAAGACAATGTCTATCTTACTGTAGTATCTTATTCTAGATAGGTTGTTTAAGGTCTCCTTAATTAAGGGCAGCGGGTATTGGTCTTTAATAATAACGGCGTTTAAGGCACGGTAGTTAACGCAAAAGTGTAGGCTACCGTCGCTTTTCTTTACAAATAAGACAAGGAAGGTGACAAGGAACAAACTCGGCTGAATAAATCCTTTTTAAAGATTCTTATTTAGCCATTCTTGTAATACATAAAGCTTTTCTTGCAACATGGAGTAGAGAGGGCTGTACAGCAGCACGGCGTCTTTTTTTAACGTAATATAGTAGTCTATTAGGCAATGCAAAGGCAGCTTGTTAGCTTTTTAAAGGAAGAAGACGTTGGCAAAGTTAGCGATCTTTAGCGGTAAAATAAAGAGTAGCGGCCCGGCTTTTAAAGCGCTTAAAAGTTAGTCTAGAGAGTTTAAGGTAGTAGTGTAAAACTAGCAGGATTTCCAACAGGCGTAAGCAGTAGCCCTTTCCTTTAAGATTAAAGCAATGTTTATATAGCGAAGGGCTAACAGGCGTTGGTCTTAATATGCTAGGCGGCTTTTCTTTAAAACAGTGTGTAAGGCGTAGACTTTCTTAGGGTAGGACAGGACATTGTAGTTAGTACGGCAGTACTTGCTATTAAAGGTAATTAAGTGTTTAGCGAAATAAACAGTTAGGTTATGTTGCTTTAACTAAGGCATTCCTAACACAATAGGGTAGTACGCTAGTTAAGTAACAAAAAACAAGACGTTTTTTTAGTAGTAGTCTTTGATTTTCAAGCTAGCACGTATATAGTACTTACACTTGCCGGCTTTAGTAGCTCTTCCATTAAACACTTTAATATTAAACGGGTTGTGTAGACAGTGTAAAGACAGGTAGTGGTGAAAGGCCTAGTTAGCGTTGATAAAGGCTTTTCCCTTAGCGCTGTAGTTGGTTAAGGCATACGTTAAAAGGGTAGGCTGGTTTTTTACCATTAGCTTAACGGGTAGGATTATTAAGTTAAAGCGTTGGTTGTATTCTTCCTTAATGGAAAGTTTATAAGTAGTAGTAGAGGAGATTTAGACAACAGTAAAAGGTGTGTTAAGTAGTAGGCCTAGGATACAGCTTAGTTTAAGCGCACTCCTTTTTTTAACGGTTGTTAAAGGAAGCGGGAGTTGGAAAAGCGGCGGAAGCGGCGGCTACGCAAGTAGTAACGGCGGTCATTAAAGGAGTGTTGAGACAAGGCGGTAGGGCTAAGGACGCTAGTGTTACAAAGGCTAAGCGTATAGGGGTTGCAGGTGTTAAGGTACGGGCAGGCGGCTACAAAATAATCTTTCAACTTACAACAGTAACACTTGCCACAGTCTTAGCGGGTAGTGCCGTAGCGTTAGTAAGACAGGTTTATTAGGTTAAGAAGCGGAGTAACGTTAGGCTTCTTAGTAAACAAAGCAAAGGGCAAGGGAGTTGGCGTTATAACAGGCGCTTAAAGAGCACAGGCAGGGGCAGTGTCTATAGCAAAAAGGCGCTAGAGAAAGCTTTAAGCGTTTAAGTAAAGGCGGTAATTGTCTAAAAATTGTAGTAATACTACAAAGCCGTAATAGTTAAGTGTAAAAGCATTAGCATAAATCTAGTGTTAGTATAGCTTATAAGAAATAGCATCTTCCAAGATGGTTTAAAGCTGTTCGTTAGGTATTTTGGCTTTTATGGCAAGCCGTTAGAATTTAACAAAGAAGGTGTTAAAGTCTTTATTCGTCTAGCGGTAACAAAGCAGTTTCTAGCAGGAATTTTAAACTAGGTTAAGGTCCCTAAACACTTAATCAAGGATTTCCAAGATGTCATGGTAGTCGTAGAGTACCTTGTAATCATTCCAGCAGTATAGGAGAATTTACGCGTGGGTAGCGCTTGTTAGGCGGCCTGTTGTATAAACCAAGCGGAAGATGGGAGTAGGGAAGCGGTTAGCGTTAACGGTTAGTTTGTCTTGTACAGCTTGTTTAAAGCGGTAAAGGTCCAAGCGAGTACTGTCAAACTTGTTAGGGTTGGGTAGCTTCTCAAAGCGGGTGGTCAAGGGAGGTTTGGAAGGAGTTAAAGAATGCAGTGCTAAAGCTCGACCTTTGCTAGCGTTAGTAGACAAAGGCAAGGGGAAGGCAGACGGAGGGGCAGGTATAGTCAAGGCTTATAAACGGCAAAGGTGCTTAAGGTTTATACACGTGTCGAGTAGTTGTTTAGTCAGGCCTTTAACAAAGTAGCGGCTCTCCTTAAGGCGGCTATTAGCAGCGGCAAGTTTAGTGTAGGCGGTAGTTAATTCTTCATCTTGCTAGCGAAAAAGTTCGTAAGTGGCTTGGAAGTAAGCTATCCAAGCCCTAGGGTCGGCGGCTATCGAATTAGCGAAGTCTTCCAGGCTAAAGGGCATGGCAGGGGGTTCCGGGATTGCAGGCATCTCGTCGACACCTATGAGAAGGAGCTACGTAATGTCACGGCCGACAGGCAGACAGGTAGGCAGGGACGAGATGCAGTATATTTAGAATGGCTAGTCTTCTACAGAGGTGCAGGTAGGGGTCGGGTTGTAGACAAAGACGTAGCTCAAGGAGCTACGTTCAGGGGGCGGCTGCAGGTCTACTAAATCTCTGCGATAGCGGTGTATAGCGGCAGTAACCAGGCTGCCCGGCTGGCAGCGCCAGCTGGCAGACGGGTGTCAGGAGGCCTGGCACGGCGGTCCGTGACAGCTGTATTGTTGTAAGGGTTGTAGGAAGTGTGCTACTCGCTTATTAACTACGTTAATAATAATCTTTACTTTTAAATACGTTTTTTTTAATTAATATTTTTTATTTTTTATTAATAGTTTTTATTTTTAATTAATAAAATATAAATAAAAAAGTAACGTAAGTAATAAACAAGTTGCGTAAACAAGTAAGTTACATACTTTCTTATTAACCACATAACCTTTAACTTAAACACCACTTTTCTTTATAACAAACTATAAACTTTACTTTTAAAAAAAGCTAAATACTATTAGCTATTACAACTATTTAAAATTCTAAAAAGCTAAGCACTCAACAAGCTACAAAGATCTACAATGTTTCTAAAGCAACCATTTGTAACAAAATACACGGCCAACGCGCTTAATAAGACACCCACGCTAATTCTTCGAAATTAAAAGTGTTAGAAGAGAATGCTCTTCTCGAATATATTCTTAACTTAAATGTGTAAGGATTTCCGCCTAGGTTGGCAGACGTGGAAGATATAGCTAATGTTTTACTAGTAGAGCGTAATGCGGGACGCGTTGGAAAACGTTAGGCATTTAACTTTGTTAAGCGATAACTAAACCTTTAAACGCGTTTTAATCGTCCTTACGACTATTAGAGAGCCCTTTGCGAAGATCTTAAAAAAATAAACGCGTGGTTTGCGTTAGTGTAAAATCTACGCGTAAAGTACAGTATTGTCAACGTAGATTTATATAACTTTAACGAAACTAGCTTTATAATCGGCATTATTACTTCGTTTATAGTTGTAACACATATTAAACAATATAAGAAAGTAAAGACAATTTAGTTAAGTAATTAAAAATAGGCTATAGTAATTTAAGAATTAAACGTAAAAGGCTAGTATATTCTACTATTTATTATAATAAAAAGGGCTTACCATTTTACTAACTAGTATACTAAGTATAACCTTTCGCCTAACTAAAAGATTAAGTTAACTAACAATAAATAAATAGATAACGAGATAAGCTTAAACTAGATTCGGTACTTTAATTAATATACGGCCTATTACTGTATTAGCCAATATCGAATATTGCTAATTAACGGTTATATAAGTTATATATTAGCCGATTTTAACCGTTTTTATAAGGAGAAAGATATTATAATAGTCTTTATACCTTTACACTTATTAAATTTACTTTAACTACTTAATGTTAAATGTTTTTCCTTATTAAAGTAAGTATATAGTTGTAAGGTAAAAATATTAATAAAATCTTATATTACTTACGTAACTAAGACGGAATTCTTTATTACCTTCTTAACAGCCTTTTACACTACTTTTATAAAAGAAAATATTAAGGTTAAATTTAAAAAAGCTGGCTTAATACCTTTTAATTTAAAGGCTGTTTTATTTAAGTTAAATATAAAGTTACAAACACTATTACTTTTAAGCTCTTGTTTAATAAACGCTAACCCTTAGGTCTCTTAAACACTACACAGCCTAATAAAAGTAGTTTTATAATCTAAATTTATTAAAAATTGTATTACTAATTATTAAGGCAGTTCTTTAACCCTAATTTTTAATACCGTTAACTAGTTTACTAAAGGTATACAAACATTAATACACTTGTACGCCTTATTAACGGCTAAGGTTTAAACGCTTTAACAAGTAAATACAATACTAAGCAAACGTCGGAAAGCCAAAAAGACACGTGTACAGCTTAAAGGATCTCTCACAGTTTAAGAAGAGCATGATTTACTAGATAAGAAGGGCGTGCAAGAGCAAATACAGCAGAAAACGCAGGCGAGGAGTGGTTGGCAGAGGAGGGCCGAGCCGGGTGAACGGCACTGTGGTACTTGCGGCGAGAGAGGACACAATGCGCGCGATTGTCAGAAGGAAGCAGAAATGTCTAAAGTATACAGTTTTGAGTAGTTTTAATCGATTTTACTTGTTGTGGTTGGATAATTATTGAGTTTTGTTTTGGAGGTTGTAGAAAGTGCGCGACTCGCTTGTCTGCACGACTCGCTTATCACCTACGTTAAGACTTTAATATAACTTAAGCAATAACTTAAACTTATAATAAACTAAGTAATTAGTATTAAAACGTTACCTTTTAAAAAAGAAATAAATTATAAGGATATTAGTTATAAAAACATAAAGTAATAAAAGGTTACTTAAACTCTTAAAGGCTATAATTAAGTTAAATAATTAAGGTTTTAAACTAATGACAAAAGCCGAATAAGCCTACACGCTTTAACGACTATCGTTAAACGGGCCTAGCGTATACGCCGGCCCTTACCGGACTAAATCTAACGGCTTAGCAATAAACGCTAAGACTAATCTTCGCGCCTTACTAAAGTCGCTGTATAGACCCGCCTTGGTCGGCGACTATCGGCGACTTTAAGGTTAGGCCTTGTATAAATAGCGGGCTTCTCTTTGGTATTAGACTGAAGAGAAGTAAGCTAAAGTTTACGTAATAACTTTATTATTAATAATAGACTCCTTAACCTTCGGTTAAGCCCTCCTTTTTATTACGGCCTTACTTTATAATATTAGAGCTTTAGGCTACTTTTTTACAACTAAAGGCTTATTAATAAATTAAAGAAAAAGTTATAACCTTAATTATAAACTATAAAGAATAATAAATATAGTATATACTTAAGTAATAAACACCGTTATACTATATAGTATTAGCTAGTTAAGGTATTCTTATTATTAAATAGTTATAAAAACGTTTTATTACTTTTATACTATTTTTAAACTTAATATAACTATCCTTTTTACTTTATTAATAAAGTCTTTTAAAGACTTTAAGTTATATAGTAATTCTCTTAAATTTTACTTTTAATACCTATACGTTAAGGTTGACAATTGTTTATATAATATAAAATAAATAAAACATACTTAACCTAAAATTTTATTATCCTTATATAATTCTACTATACTAAAAGCTAAAGTAGTTTATAAATAAAGTCCTGGTTAACAATGTCGCTTCCTTTTTTAACGCTTTTCTTAAAGCCTAAGTAAAGTATGTTAGCTATACTTTTAGCTTTCTTTATTAAAAAAACAATAACTTAAATAATAGTAAAAAGAAGGTATAAAAACTAAAGTTATTTAAAGTGTTTATAAAAATATTAAAGCTTTTTTAAATACTATAAAAAAAAGACGAATAAAAAAGGAAGTTATATAAAAAAGGAATTAATACTTAAATACTAGTTTAAACTTATATAAATATCGTAATAGCTATAAAAAACACATAGTAAATACTTTATTATATAACCTAATAAATTCCAAAAAGTAAGCCTAACTATAACTATATCTAACTAAATTAAAATGTAAAAGAATATAGTTATAACTAAAAAAGTCCTGTTTTAAAAGGAGGCCTACACCAGCCTCTTAGTAAAGAGATATCGCAACCTTCACAGGACTAGAACAAGGAAACAAAAATAACTCGAAAGCTAAGAGCCCAGATATGGGATCAAGAGCCATTGTTGGACCTTCTCATGCAAAAGACTGATCAAGAGCTGAGCCTGGGCTGAGCAGAAGCTGAGCCGGACATGACAAGGCCCAAAAGGAGGCCACACGTGGCAAGTCACGCGTCGGGTTAAGTTTCGTGTCATAATACCATAACAACCAGCAACTTCACCGGCCGCTTATAGCTGCCCGCAACATATTCCATTACCTTACGTACACGAACCGGCGCTTCCGGGTCTTGCGGTGCGCCCATGGAATTCATATTGTCGCGCAGCCAGTAGCTGGTGTAGTGTCAAAAAGTTCCTTCGTTGCCATCGTGGACGGAGAGTGTGTAATCCAACTTCCAGTCCTGGCTGGGGGCGGACAGAGAAGCCCTCGCCCAGGATGGAGAGCTCATTTGGTGAGCGGCGAGCCTTGGCAGCACGGATGTCGTCGACAACAGTCGGGTTATGGTAGTCAAAGCAATTCTTGATGTGCGTCGACCGATGAAGACGGGGGGGAGCGGACAGGGGCTATGCTGCAGACGACGTCGCCGACGGCAAAGGGTGAGGCTGGCTCCGTTTCAACCACGGTCCCGGCCAGCTTAAAGCTAGTGGTGTAGGAGTGTAGGCCGACATGAAAGAAGTGTTGAGGTCGCTTGGGTTTACGCTAGAGTAAGCCAAGCGGACTGAAGATAGGGTGCCTTTAAAGGGTGTAGGTGGCTGTCTCGAAGGTGACTTCTTGGACCGAAAGCTTTTCATCCGGGCCTAGGTAGATGGACTTGGAGGGTATGTTGACCAGGCCGGTGTTAATGGTTCAGAGTCATATAAGGCGAACAGTGTAGTTGAGGGCATTGGGATATTGACGATCTGAAATACATTTCCATTCTTTCCTTGGGGAGCCATAGCTTTTAGCTGTTGTTGTGTGCGCAACTATTGTGTAAGTGATCAAGGGAGTTAAGCCCTGTTTTTACCTCCAATTCCTTTCAATCTACTTTTGCCACAACAAGAATACAGTCCCGTCTCCCGTCTCGTCTTTAGTCGGGCATATCAAGCTCCCAAGCACCCGTTTCTTTCTTTTCTACATTTTTTACGTCCGTAGACAGTTGCTAATCACTATTTGACAACGGCGTCTTGACTTCGTGTTTGCTATGACTAAATCTCGGTAGACGGATCGTGTACACTATTTTAAGCCAGGCCGCACTCAGCAACCCAGTCGCTAGATCAAAGCAACAAACTCGCGCGTCTTTGCCACGTCTCGCCACTTGTTCCCACACACCTCTGCCATTCCGATGCGCTCGCCCAGCAGAATGCCTTCCATCCCACCACCAAAACGTTCCTCGGGCGGCATAACAACAAACGAATTGCACGACCCGGCACACTCGCCGTTTGTATAGAGGTGGTAGACGCAGCGCCGGGGACTGTGCGACAGGTATACTAGTCGGCACCGGTCCCATTCTTCGTTGCTCCACCGGTGGATCCCCGCGGCGGCTTTGGCGTCGGTGATTTCGCGGCATCCAAAGGGAGCCGTGGCCGCAAAGCTCTCGTGAACGTGGCCACAAATATTGCTTCCCTCAAAGTCCGAGGTCGTCAATATGCGGACGTTTGAGTCGTGTATGGGGTGGAAGCGGATCCACAGTGCTTTGGGCGCCATCGCCTGGGCCCAGAAGGTGAGTACGGGGTGATTGTTGCTGAGGGGAAGAAGGCGGTGGATTTTGTCGTCTGTCGTGTTTTTGTCTGTGTCTTTGTCCGTATTGGCGTCCGATTTCGCAAACGCAAGCGGCCGAATCTTTTGCTTGTCCACAAGGCACGGCTGCTGGATCTGCATCTCCAGGTTGTCCACATCGGAGCGTTCCAGAAAGGAAATGTCCGTGTCCCAGCCCACCCACGACCACGACGGCCATCCAGTCCGTCGCCTCGGATGTTTGGCTATCCAGTGCAGGCTGGACCGAAAGTAGTCCGGCTGTGCCAGCAGTCCATAAATGGATGAACCGGGAGGGAAGCCGCAAGACCGCTCCATGAACGACTGGATGCCAGAGAAGGCATTCAAGATGTCTGAAGTGTAGGAGAGCTTCCTCCTGGAGTAGAGTGCCACGATTGATGTGTAGATGTACACAACGCTCGAAATTATGGACTTTTCGCGGTCCTGCTGGTGCTTATCACACAGTCGGCCTATCTGACCCAACGACATGATTGACAGCTGCGTCTTCCAAGTGTCATTCATGTCGGTGAGGTCCGGGCCGAAAAAACACTGTTCAGCAATCTTTTTGCCCGTCGTATTAAGGAACGATATCGCAACTGCCGCCTTGCCACATAGGGGCCGGCCTCCCATATTCATGTTGGTCAGGGGGTCTTCGCACCAGCCACCCATTATGGCACCACCGGTGGCAGCGGCAAAGTCCTGCGACTGGCAGCTGAAGAACATTTGGTCGGCGCCCAAGACAATCCGCTTGCGGGAGAGAATCAGTTCTTGAAAGGTCCATCCGCGCGTGTTGTAGACGGATGCATTGCTCGCATAGTGGCAGGGCGACGCGCAAATAAAGATGGGTTCGACTAAGCCAGTAGCTGTCGTCTTCGTCGTCGCCGTCTTCTCTACAACTCGAAAGGGCTTCCGTGTATTGTCGCGCACGCCCTGTATCGGGAAGGACGCGCCTAAAGCACCATGAATGACCAGGGTACAGGCGGCCTCGGCATAGATATAGTCCATGCGGCCGATGAGGTTGCGCTTCTTGTCGTCATCGTCCTGCACAATGCATAGAGAATCGACCCAGAGGTAGCGCTCACCCAGCTTTTGCATGAACAGAAAAACGTCGCGGATGAGTAGCGGGATCCGGTCGCCAAGATGTGTCAGGGCACCGGGTTGGGTCAAGCTGGCCACGTTTGCCCGGACAGTCATGAACATTTTGGCTGCGTCCCCCCAGACATAGCTGAGCGCAAAGTAGCGCAGAGGCATGGCCACTTCGGCCAGACACATGCGGTCCACGTCGACAACAAGAAACTTCTGCAATGCATTGTCGGTTTTTTCATAGAGGAACAGCGGCAGATTGCATCGGTCGTGCCCCTTTCCGTTCTCGCAGGCATGCAGCCAGGAACAAGCCAACGCAACATCCAGCATGCCTGTGTTGTCCTCGGGACCGTCCTTCACCCCGAGCTGTGCGTAGGTAGCGGCATGGACGAACCGGATAACGGATATGGGACGTGAAGGATAGTGAGAGCGAGCATCAATCCGGAAGCTGATATGGCAGGGACAGACAGAGTCGGTGCAGCCAGAAGACGTCTTGTCTTGCAATTGGGTTTGTGATTGCTCTTGTGATTGTGGCACCAACAAGAAAGTCTCTTGGTGTATATTGTCAGTCTCGTATATGCGATTGGCATAGTGATTTTCGATAGTCGTTTTCATCACACTGCACATCTTGCAAAGGAGACGGCTCTGGATATCGTCGAGGTCGCCGATAATGACTTGGGCACCAGGCAAAGCGACACAGCAAATCTGGCAGACGGAGCAAAGACCCTCCACAGGAGGCTTGCAAATTTGCTTCGAGGCATCGTGCTGGTTAGAGTTGTCCATTATATATCCGTGGAGAACTTGTTGACTGTAGTCGACCGTTGTAAACAACAAAAGTCGAAGTTATCTACTTAGCCACATATAAAATTCTTACCACAATTGTGGGGATGATGATGGAAATAAGTAAATAGTAAGACGATAATCTTCAACAATTTTCATCGTAAGGTTCACCAATAAAACAGCTACACATAAGTCAAGTTAGGCTTTAGGCTTTTTATTGTAAGGCCTTTTAAGCCAAAAATACGTAGTCCGTTAAACTAGGTACAATAATCCAATTAAGATACCAAACCTCCTAAGTACTTAACAAACGCTAAACTACTAAATAACTAATACTACTGCTACCCTAATAAGCTTAACCCTTAAACCTTTAACCTTTATGAAACTTAGTTATAAAAAAGAAAGTACTATTACAAACCCGCCGTACTAAGCCCCTACACCAGTCCTGTGTCTCACCGTGTCACTTGCGTGGCAATACGTACTCATATTCTCGCATGAAGGCCAGGGTCTCCATTGGCTGTCCGGGCCAATAAAACAAAATTTTATACATGTCTCTCTTTTTTTTGTTACATCATATGAAAACGAGCATCTTGACGAAACCCCTTTTTCTTGGTCGCATTCTACCAAACCACCAATCCCGCCGAGGCCACCCTGTAGCACTAAACCAAGCAACGATGTTTCTTTACAGCAACTTCTGTGGCAATAACGACATGAACGGCGCTGAACTTGCCACCAAAGATGCAGAGCTTCTAAGCCCCGCCTTCGCTGCTCAATTCAGCCTGTTGCAACCAAAGGTACATTTTGCAGGAGGGTTGGTGGAAAAGATGGTCCAACTGACATTGGAAAAGAATGGACTGCGGACCGTAGGGGCCTAATAATGTCGAGGAGACATAAGTGGCTTGGAGGAATCTGTCTTCTCCTATTCTAAACTGTGCGATTTTTTATGTAAGTTTGGCTTAAACTCTATCTCAGTTTAGCACGCACGTTACGGCAACGTAACATTGGCACACACTCATTATTGGTTCGGTATCTTAGATATGCCAGTAGACGGTGAGAACAAAGTCCACAATACACCCGTGAGCGCCCTTAGTACAATTGGCGGCTCCTCCATCGACAGCAACGCCATCTCCTTGGACAGCAGGCGACGAGTGGGACGGCAGCCGGCCACTGGGCCATCTACATGAGCGCGATGCCTCTGGAATTCATTTCTAGTTTAATTCGTGTAGATGCTCAAACAAAATTTTTTAAGATTGGAATTTTGCCAAGTATTTCGCGCCTTTTCAAGATCGACAAAATTGCATCTTCCCGGCGAGAAGTCATAGCCTGCATCCTGCATCGCTCCTACGTTTGACAAAATGTGTGCCACACAAAAACCAAGCAATAATCCTGCCCCCCCCAACTGATTTGATTTTCGATTTTCGCACAGGGTTATTACAGATATTTCGCCGTTTTACTTTCCGCCCTTCATTCCCAGAATGCCTGTTGATCAATCAAATGTCGAAATTCCTCCATGTAAAGGGGACGAAGGCTAGGATCGTCAGGTTGGTATTTGACATAGAGCGCCAGTAAACCGCTGAACTAAGCGTCGGGATAATGTATTAGCATCAACCACTCCAAGGGCGAAACAATCCAAGTACGAAACAAGCAAAGGGGGGATACAATGCAACATACAAACATGCATTGCAATGCCATTATTGCCATAAAACCAAACAAACTCCTCGTATTCGTTCGGAAATTCCATCGCCACGTCCTGGGTTCCCATAGGTCTGCAATAGGAAGGCCAATGAGGTAGATGCCGATAACACAGAAAAGCATCATCGGTTGGAGAAGATGAAACACGGGGTAATATGGTGCATATTGTAGTCCGATCCAGTCAAGTAGGCCAAGCCATTTCTGTGCCCGAAAGATCTGGTCGCCGACGTGGCCGAAGAAGCAGGCTACCACATGGCTCTTGATGAACGGTCTCGATGGATCGCAGTACATTTTTCTGTAGGCGGAGTATTACCTTTGTGGAATGTAACAGCTTGTTCTTTTCTTTTCTTTTCTCTTTTTTTTTTTTTTTTTTTTTGGCTGGGGGAGAGGAGTGTGTTGTTGAATTCCTGTTGACGAATGTTGTGAGGGAATGGGGTAAAAAAAGAATGCAGAGGATTCTTTTGTCTCCCTTTCCGACCGGATCGATAGAAATTCCTGGTAGAAGTGTTTTTCTTAACACCGTTTTGTCTTGGAAAATAGTTGATGGTTGGATTGGCTTGGTTGTTTTTATTTCCTGTAGCTAAATGTCCCACGACGCCATCTGTCAGGAGGTACTGATCTAGAGGAGTAGCCTTTATATGACCTAATCCAGAGCCACTGGATCGCGTCTTTTCCCTCCTAATTCTCTGTGGGTCACGTGAACCCCATCAAGTGCAATACTCCCAAGTTCGATGAACCGGGCTGTATGCTTCTAGTATGCCATGCTAAACGAAATGGTTAATGCCAATATTGTTTGGCCGTGTGCACAAATTTAGCTCTTGTGGAACCAAGTTAGAGTCGAAAAGAAAAAAAGAAAGAAAGGGGAAAACGCTATCAAGCTACGACGAATATGGCACAAAGAAAACAACGTTAGTCTGGTCCCTCTTTGATTTTTCTACAAACTCACAAGATACTTAATTGGCATAGAATAAAGGTTCTATTGGGAATGTAGCCACATTAGTTGTGGCCGATAAAGATCAGGATATCAGGAGTTTCTGTCTCATTGAGAGGTAGCTTTCGTTCATTTAGGGGGCAATGGCATAGGAGGCATTGGCAGCGACGAGGAGATCATTTTTCACAAGTCATAGCAGATAGCATCGTAGACAGTGGGTTTATTCATACCTGCCAATTCCAGAGAATTTCTCAGCCAAATTATCATTCGTCTTGCTGTGACATTCGTCGTTCTTAGCACCATCATCGCCATCATTATAATGACATCCAGTGAGAGTCTGGACCGCACTTGCCCAAAAACGTAAGCGCCAGCTGCTGACAGCTGTCATTTGCCACCAACGCATCACTGTATCAGCAAGCATGCCCGCACGCTTCCCCGAAATCCACTTTAAAGAATTACATAGTACAAAGTGCAGAAATCGTAGAAGCGTTTCGTCTAATTAAACAAATGGCGTTACGTTTGGGTGGTACTGGGCATTCCTTTTGCATGGACTACCCAAGGCATTTCTCTTCCCCGCTCTTTCTGATTCTCGACGGAGTCTCTCAACAAAGAATCTCGACGGAGTTTCTCGTAAGTCGTAGGTGTAGGTAGTAGGGTACCTAAGTTAGGCAGAAAATAGCAGCACAGGGGTGCACAGATATGAGGATAGCATACGGACAGGATTCGTCTTTCATATTGGGTTGATATTTGTTCATGTCTTTGACGAAGTCGCCAAGGGCAATTTCCATGGCAGAACAGTAAATCTCGGGCGTTATAATAAGTAGGCGTCGTCACGGCTATAATGTCTCGATGGCGCGGATCTTCTCTTCATCTTTAGAACTAAAGAATTGGAATACTCTCGCCCGTACGGTAACAACACTGCCAACCCGAGATCATCGTGTGCCCGAAACGCCACTGCCAGGAGCTGTGAGAGGCTGTAAGAACACATCCAGGTCATAAGCCACGTGCTCTAATGGCGATGCAAAACACTTCTTAGCAGATGGTAATACGATACACTGCGTTGCGCAGGGCCTCATCAGTGGCCTTGAGCACAAACTCCCCCATGTCATTACACCGCTCGAAAGTGACAGCACGCACATTTGCCATCCAGGTGGCCATTAGTGTGCCACGTAAGGGATTACCAGTATCTTCGGAAGCTGTTGGGAAATTACATGGGCTCAGGTGACAGTATTAAGTACCAAACCGGAGTGATCACCTGGTCATTCTCTTTTGTCCGGGAACGACTATTTATAAAACAGGCTTGCATTCTTTCCTAAGACTCTTAGATATCCCGGATTGTATTCGTATGTGTCTTGTAGACTACTAACTTCACATAGCTCGAAACAAGTCATGGCGTTATGCGTGGCAATTGTCACTAATAAGTTACTCAGCGATGTCCTTATATCCCTCGTAAAAGGCATAAAAAATAAATATCTCGTCTTCTTAACTCCTTTTTTCCCATACTTTTTCACTCCATATATCCCAGTTAACCTTTCAAAAATACAACAAAAAGAGCAGCAGACGCTGACACCAAAGTATTTACAAATCAACATATTTTCTCCCTTTTCTTTCTTTTTTTTTCCATCTTTCCCACCATGTCCGACACAAGCGACTACACAATGGCCGACTTTGATCCAAAGAAGGACTCAGAGTCGACGAGCAGCCGCACGGTCATGGATCAAGCAGGCGACGAGTCGAAGACGTGACGCAGACTATCCGAGACAGCCTGAAAACCTTATACGAGGTCAACAAGGCCACAGTGCCACAACCGAAATATACCGAAGACTTTGCAAACCGGTGCGGGTTTGAGGTACCCCGCGAACTGATCAAAGTGTTGACGGCCTTTGGAACAGCAGTGAGCGCTATCCATAAAGAGGACTATGTCGAGACGGCCGACTTGCTGGTCGATATTGCGATCGAGGCAACCGCGACGGTGGCCGCCATTAAAGACAAGTACAAAAACTCCGACACATTCTCTAGAATCGATGAATATGCTATAACGAATGGACTTATTTACAAATGCTATATGCAGGCCATACAGCGCGCAACCCAGTCGTTCTCCAATTCCGACCAGGCAAGGGCCAACTTATTGCGATCCGAGGTACAAGGTGCCATTCGCGCCGCTATTGACTTCATCGGTGACGAGTATCCAAAGACGGTACTGATTTCCGCCAGCATTCTTCATAAGCTACTCCCCAAGTATGTACATTCGCTCACGGCCGTCTACGGGACTGCATCGAGCTTGTCGCTCGTGTACACCTACTACGCCGAGTACGTACTGTCTGAGATGGACACTGGGAAAAATATTACGATGTACGAGCGGATACGTACATGGTGTCTGTCTTTTTGGCGTTGAGCAGAGAGGGAGGAATCAGCATACCAGTATTACCCTACGACAGTGTAGCTAGACGGTTAAATAAAGCACATATCTCACAATACTACGGATAGACTGGTCTTGGTTTCCTTGCGAGCAAGTACTTATCCAGGACACCACGAAAAGGTGCCAGTCTGTCGTCCTGGGTCCAAAAAACCGAAAAAAAAAAAAAAAAAAGGAAGAAAAAAAAATTCAAATCACTTACCATCACAGTCCAGCACCCCTCGGGCGGGTGCGGGGGCGGCGGGCGAGGGCGTGGGGGGGACCTGAGGGGCGTGGGGGGGAAGGATCCTCGGGGTGGGCCACGAGGGCCGACACGGACGTCGGCGTCGGCGGTACAGGGGCGGCCATCCGCCGCGTCAACCACAAACGGAGCACGGTAAAGGCCATCCCTAACGCCAATCCCCGCACCACGACGACAACCCAGGCCGCCGTCGCGCTTTGGTTGGCCGCGGCGGCCAGCCGCTCTTGGGCCGCGGCAATCCGCTCTAGGGCGACGACCAGCCTCTCGAGAAAGCTCTCGAGAGACTGCCCCCCAGGGGTGGCGGCAGCGTCAGCAGCCATGCGCAGAATGTTCTCCATTGGTAAAAAAAAAGAAAAAAAAAAAAGAAAAAAAAAGTAGGTTGTAGGGAAAGATTGAAAAGATGGAGGAAAGATTGAAGACGGCCTTTATGGACTGCCAGGAAGGACACAATCAGCCAGAGAAAAATCGGCAAATCAGTAAATCAGTCGGCAAATTAGTAAAGCAAAAAAATCTACACGCGTCTTTTTTTTTTGTTTTCGTAATAAGAAATTCAAAAGAGGAAGGAACGAAAACGCTGGGTGTACAAATGTGTAGCGTGTATTTACGAGCCTGTTAGTTAGGGTTAATGGAAAGGAAAAGACAAGAAATGGGTGACAAGAGTTGGGTAGGCGGAGCCTTGACTATTATTTTCTTTCTTTTGCAAGAGAACAAGGGGGATAGGAATGAAAAAATGGAAGTGATATTGATATCCGTCTTCTCTAGGCAGAGCATTGGGAATCTCCCTAGATACATTGGAGGTAATACTACACCAGCCAAAACATCTTGGGTAAAATTGACCAAAACGGAAGGAACGCGGTATGTGGGAAATATGTACCGAACGAGGGTGTTACCTGCACGACGGTGACTTGCATATCTGGTGGTGCCTAATCACGTGACCACCATCACGTTCATCAGCACGGAGGACTGTCTTGGGTGCACCACGGCTACGGTCACGTCCGGCACGACACCTGCACATGTGTATTCATAGTCCATACGAGTACACAAATTATTGCTACATTTAGGGACTGGCTTTAACCTGGCTAACAACACAATCATATGAATAGCCGTGCTTGCCAGGGTTAGTAGACGTGGCAGTTGCACATTTGTAGACGCACACTGCGTATATCACGTTGATACAATAGTAAGTAGGATAGGATACACTGGCAGGAATCAAAGTTAGGGGCTAAAAATACCAATACGCCTACCTAGTCCTGCTCTGACGGCCCACCCATGGAATAAATACATCACCACCGCCAATATTTCGCATACATGACACAATGCTGCTTCCTTCGTCCCTTGCTTCGTCTTCTCGAATCACACTATGGGCGGCTGCGACGTTTGGAGACCCTTACATTATGTTAAAAGGCGTGCCTCCTATACCTACATAGCCATTTAAATCCAACCCAATATAAAAGACGAATCTTGTCATTCAAAATTTCCTGTCTCATACAGAGGTCTGCTCATACTGGTACCTGTGCTGCTCCTGCTGTGACTTGCTCCGTGCCTGCGCTCTCGAATTTTAGTGTCTCTTTTCTGCTCCCACCCCTGCCGCCTTATTATGCGTCTCGTGCTATAAATAACTCTGTAACATCTTAACACGGCTTACGGCTTATGTCTTTTGCCCTCGGCCAACCTACGCCAACCACGCAAAAATGCAGCGCAGACTACAGCAACAACTCGGGGAGCTCGCGTCGCGCACACCGGACTCCGTCACTGGCCGGCTGGCATTCAATAGATACAAGTTCAGCGACCTGCCCGTCGTCGAGCTCGCAGACCTCGGGTACATCCGCGTACGCTCGCAGTGGGACTGCGTTTGCGAGCCTGATACGCCAAAGTGGGCCGCTGAGAAGGCTTGCCAGTCTGGTTCCGTGCCGGCTCTTGAAGAGGCTCTTGCTGCCGTCGATAAGCCTACGACGGCGTTTTTGCACCATGGCCTGACGCTCGCGCTCGCAGCCGGCCACGTCGAGACAGCCGAGGCGATGCTCGATGCCGGCGCACCGATCATGGGAGAGACTGCCGGTGTTGTGTTGGACTTTGACGAGCAAGAGATTCAAAACGCACAGAAGCCGACAGACTCACAGATCAAGCTCCTCAATCTGCTTTTGCGCCGAGGCTGGGACCCAAACGTCGTCGTCGGCCACCGTGGCGCGACGCTGCTGCCCCGCACAGCCTGCCGCAGCCGCCTCAAGCTGCTGCGCTGGCTCCTCGCCGAAGCGCACGCTGACCCAGACCTTGCCGATATGAGCTGTATCGACAGCGATTACAACCGCCCGCCCGCGCGCATCTGCCGTGCGCTTGAAAAGGCATGCGAAGACGGCTGCCTCGAGGCCGTGCAGCTATTGCTCGATGCCGGCTCGGACGTGTCGTTGGGCCACGTGTTGTACTCTGCGGTGGGGAGGCGGCAACCAGAATCGTCGCTGCGCGAGACGGATAGCAAGTCGCGTATCGCCATCATGGACCTGCTAGCGGCGGCTGGCGCCGACGCGAATAAAGAACGCGAGTCGCTGCATGCGGATCCTCAGTTTCCTATCGTACGGGCAGTTGTGATTAACTCGGCGGAGAGAGTACGGTGGCTGCTGGCGCATGGGGCTAACCCACGCCTGCGGCCTACAGCGAGCTATCGGTATGGAAATGCGCTGGAGGAGGCACGCAATTCTGAGAACGAGGAAATACGGCAGCTGATGGCGGACTGGGAGAAGGAACACCCAGAAGAAGGGTAGTGGGATAGCTATATGTTAGGCTTGTCTTGGCTGGGCATGGTTACGGAATGGAAGCTGACCGTCCTCAAGAGCAAGGGCGATCACTTTGCCTAAACCAGTTACTGTCCTTCTACATTTGACTTTATCAAATGTCGTATCTGGGCGTTTAGATTTACTAACCTTCCACTACAACTATATTGCGAGTATGTGGGTAATACGGAATGGGTTATTACCTTTGCTAGCTATTGGAAATGTACGGCATGTGCATGTCTGAAGATGACTACGAACATTAAGCAAGAATCCATTGCTTAAATCTTATCTTGAGACACTTGGTTTCTAATGACCACTCGTCAAATTTATTGGAGAATAAGAAGTTGTAGGCTTTTCTTACTATTGACACATTACAGATAACAAATACAATAAAGACTATACAAGTCTCCAATAGACAACGTTTCTGCAACGAGCTGATGTCACTACTGGCTTCTTTCCTTCACAAAAGAAACGGGAACCAGTGAAACCGCTGCGGGCAATTTGAAATACTTTTACGCATCTATTCGCGCCGCCACCATCGATCGCCAACCGCCTATGAAAGCCATCTCTACATTGTCGACTTCATTCTAGGGCATCCGTGCCACAATTGACATTCAACAGCCTCGACAGACGCAAAAAACTGGTTAGTGACCCGCGTATACCTGTGCGGCCAGACCCTGAACGACAAGAGCATCCCATTCCAGATCTATTGCTCGGTGGCCAATGACTCCCCTAATAAAAGCTGTGGCAGAGATCCCAAGTCGGCATATATGGAATTAACTAGAGACCACGTCCCAAGCAGAGACTGCAAAGGGGGTGGAGGAGTCATAAACACTTAAAAATATACTGATGCCGCTGGCTTGGACGCCCAAATAACCCATAGTAAATTTGTTAACAATGCTTTGATTTTGGTCTGCGTTGTGCTGCTATCCTGAAGCACAGTTTCAAGAAAGGAAACTGCCTAATTGACAGTGGACAACTCTCGTCTTCCCATCTCTATCTCTACCTCAACCTCTCTCTCCTCCCCTTCTCCAACACGCTCTACTTAATAACAATTACCGCTTCGTGGTCCGACCCGGGGCCAGCTTGGATAATGCAAGATGAAACGAAGGAAATCGGGTCCAGACCCAGGTGGACTCTAGGGGAACAAACCGCAAACAGAAAACGGAACAGAAGGAAATTGAAAATGCGGACAGACATGTTCGTACAGGAAAGGAAAGAAGGAGTATGAATTATGCGACGACACCATCGCCTTCTTTGCCATCAGAGAAAAATGAAATATGCCTAGACCCAAAAAAAGATAATCACACACGCCGAAAATGCCGGGTATTTTTTTGAAAAGAGACGGTAGGCACGAGCCAACCCTAATGCCAGACACGGTGCGGTTGGGGGGAAAGAAAAGGGATGGGCTGTCAATGAACTTCTGCAGCTGCGAGACAAGGATACATGAAACAGAAGAAAAAAAAAGGCAATGCACGCCTAGTAGCCGGAGGGGCTTTGTATATAAAAATGGGGTATAAGCGAGTGACATAAAACTTAAAAGCTTTATCGGAGCACGCGTAAAAACGAGCAGCCGTCATGACACAAAAAATCAACGCTGTTTTGCAAAACGAGTGGGTAGTAAGGACTGTAGAGAAAAGAAGGTTGTTGATCATAGCCTTCATGCAGTGTGAGAACAGTTCGAGGATGGAGTGGAGGAACTGCTCAGACTCGGGACACATCGCCGAGATTCAGCCAGCTCATGTCGGATGACGTGTTGGCCATGGCCAGCTGAGGTTGACTGCTCATGCCCGTGGGGACATATTGCTTCTTGGTTCCCGCCGAGGGAGCAGAAGCGGGAGCGAGGCTGGTGCCATAGACAGTAGAATTGTAAGCGGAACTATAAGCGCTGCTGGGCGCGCGGTCGGATCCCCAGGCTTTGTTGGACGTCGGATCCCAGGCATCGTGCACGCTGGCTGGGATGCCACTGGAGTACGCCGAGTGTGAAGAAGAGCGGCTTTCCTGGCGCTCGATCTTGCCCTGCAGGCCATCCTTCATGTACTTGTCGTAGCTGGCAATGGTAGGCGAGCCCGAGTTAACGCGGTTGAAGTGTGGCTTCGAGTCTGGCATCGACGGGATGTCCAGTGGCGGCACAGTGGCGGAGTCCTGTGTAATCCGATGCTGATCGGCAGAGTAGCTGCTGCTGACATCGCTGATCAGTGTTGCCCGCATGGACTGGCGCCCATTCGGGTTGTTGTTGTTGTTGTTGTTGTTGTTATTGCCGCCGTTTCCATTTCCTTGGCCGTTGCCAAAGCCCAAGAGGTTGAGAGCACTGCCTCCTGACCAGTATCGGTTCCAGCCAGAAGAGCGGCGCGTGCTGCCTTGCCTTGGTGCCTGGCCATTCTGTGGCCGCGGCTCGGCGATGCTCCGGCCGTAGGTACTTGGTCCTACTCGCTCAAAGGTGGCCGATTGTGGAATGGCGGCGGCGGCTGTCAAGTTCACCTGTGGTGTCGCCTGAGGGATGGGCTTGCTGATCGTGCCCTTCAGGCCTTTATTGAAGACGCTGCTGACTGAGCTGCGCTTCGTGTCTTTGCTGTCGTTCCTCTGAACAGTGGCTATTGGCTTCTGCTGGTTGACGCGACCCATGAGGATCGCCACAGAGGAGAAAGAGCCTTGCGAGTCTTGCGCCTGGTGCCCTCCGCGGAAGTTGCTCTTGCCATTTGGTCCTTGCATGTAGCTTTCGTTGACAATAGCATACGCGTCCTTTTCAGAGGACGTTGTTCCACTTGCGCGACGGTCATGAGCCGCATCTGCATAATTCTTCCTCTTCTTGCTTCGCCGGATGAGGAGATAGATGACAAGAAGAATGATGCCCAAGCCCGCAACAGAACCCAGAGCAGCGGCAAGAATGACATTGGTCGAGGAGCCGGACTTGGCAGCAGCGACAGCGGCAGCAGTAGTGGTAGAGGGCGTGGATGTGGCACTGGTCGCGGTGGGTGCCGACGTCGACGAGGGAGAAGCGTCAAGGGTAGAAGAGGGGACGGTCGACGATACCGACGCGGTTGAGGATTGCAGGAGCGACTTTTGGTTAACCAACATCTGTGTAGCGTTGCGCCACTGGTTTGTCCAGCCATTGAAGACGCAAAGCACATCATTGGTCGTGCCGCCAGCCAAGACAACCATGCCGTTCCAGCCTTGCGCGAGCGAATATCCGGAGCGCGTCACGGTGGGGGCCAATGTGCTGTTATACGTCGGCCAGTCGCTCAAAGTAAGGGAGCCAGTCGCCCTCCGCTTTGGTGCGCCGCTCCATCGGCGCGGCGTCTCTTCGATTGACCGCTTCACGGGCGCTGAGTTTGTGAGCGACTTTCCGTCAGCGTCCATGAGGACGGTGCGGTTGACCTGGTTAGGCGACTGAGTGGCGTCAAAGGTGTACAGGTTCTTGCTGTTGTCGTCGCCAACAATAATGGCAGCCTGGATGCTCGAGATGTCCTTCTGCAGCGGCGTCGCCAGAGTGGTTCCCGAATCGGTCCATCCGCTGGCGGTGCTAAACAGCATGACCTTGTTGTTTGTGGTGCTTCCGCCGATCATGACGGCTTGCGACGTTGACCAGGGCAAGAGGATCGGGTTGATGGTTGGGGGTGCGATGGACTGGTAAGCGAGGACGCCGTACGGGGCAGATGCCTGGATGGTAAAGGTTTGTGTCGAATACGCCTTGGTGCCATCCTGGGAGCCGCCGTATATGAGGATGGTGTCGGTGTCGTTGATGTATGTGGCGCCATGGTACAGACGCTGCTGCGTCACGGGTGTTTCAAGCGCGACAGTTGACCAATTGCCGGTGGCATATGTGTATTTCTGAATGCCATTGTAGCCCGTTGTGGTGCCATTGCCGCCCACCACGTAAAAGCCTGCCTGCGTCGAGTCGCTGGGGGTTGAACCTACACACACGCCCCCAGTGACCGATTCTCCTGACGCAAGCTGCTTCCACTTCGATCCTGATGTCAGCGATAGCGACTGGAAGGCGCTGGATGAGTATGTGTAGAGCGTGTTGTTGTAAATGACGGAACAGATGCCCGTCAAGGCGACCTTTGGTTGCGGGAGCGACATGGTTTGGTTCTGGCTTTCCTATGGCCCGACAACGACAACACCACGGGGGAAAATCCTGTCCCTTTCAAAACTCGTCAAGCGAGCTGCGTGCGTGCTTGTCGCCTGATTGCCTTCCCAATCTCTGCTACAATTGCATGTCGTCGAGAAGATGCACCGCAGAGATGTTTTGGGGGAGGGAGCGGTTCGCGTGTCGTTGCTGATGAGAGAAAAAAAGGGGGCAATCTAGGCCCGACTGCGCGTGTTCACGAAAGCCGATCGTTCGTCAAGAATGCGGAGGGAGAAAAAGTTCGCGCGGTGCGAATGAAGGGGCGAGAGAAACTAGAGAAAGGCTGGCCAAGGTCGGGACGCCGGCTGAGGAGACGGTGACCACGATGGCGTCGATTGAAATCAAATGGGTAACCTGCCACGACGAAGAGAGTGAACGTCGGTGTCGAGAAGACGAGAAGACCTCAGAACAAAGTCTGGTAATAGAGGCAGGGAGAAAGAGAGGGAAAAGGGGAGGTCCGGCCCCTGGTAGTGCGAACTTGGGTGATCGACAGAACAGAAATATCTTCTGCTGTGTGTCAACAGGACGTGTTTCCCAGCAGTCAAAATGGACTATGGAGAAGGTATCCGTGAAAGTTGAATGAGAAGGGGTAGGAGAAGGGTGAGAGAGGATCAGGTACGGGGATGGGATTGGAGAGAGGTTTCGTTTCTCGGTCCCCTCGCACTCTGGGTCCCAGTGTCGCACGACTGGGGGTGTATCGACCAGGGATGAAGGCTGGGGGGGGGGGGGCGACTGGAAGGGGAGCAATGGTTCAAAGCGTAAAAAAAGGGCCAGTTGCACTGCTGACTGGACTCGTGTTGGGTTGTTGCTTGGCTGTTTCTCTTAATCTGCACTGAGCTGCTGTTGCAGCAATACTTTGTACGTGTGCTGTTGCTGAACCCGACCCGTCTTTTTACCCCAGCAATGATTGCTGTGGAAAAGGGGTGCACTGCCTTTTGGGAGGCGGCAAGAGAACACTGGAAGGATCTGCGAAGGCGGGAAGAGCTTGGTTCGTGTTATACGAATGCAATTATGTGTAAAACATGCGTGCTAAGAACTGCCAGGGGAGGGTTATCGTGAAGTGGCCGAGCGGCCAATATTGCAATATTAGGATTATGTCGAAAGGTGAAGCATTAGACGTGGGAAGACACAAACATGAAAGTCATGCCGTCATGGGCGACAGAGGGGGGCAGATGGAAGCAGAAGGAACAACACGATGAGCTTTCGAGAGGAAAGGACCAAGTTAACCTCAAGGAATGATAGGGGGAAGGCGTTACAGGGGTCCATTGGACCAATGAGCGCAATGGAGCTTCTGTGGGGCCTGCAAGGGGAGGCTGGAGAAGAGAAAACAGAAGTACCCCGACGTGAGGAGACATGCGTCGCACAGCGCTGCTGCTGCGATCATATGTATTCCACCTGAGAGGTACCTGCCGAATCTGATACCCCTGCCGCCCCATATATATCCCCTTTTCATGGAGTATCTTCTCGCGCTATCCTGCGTACTACGAGTCTGGACGGTTCAAAGTAACATAGCACACTCGTATTCTAATGCACGGGTGCATGCATAAACCCCGGCAACCGCTTGAGATTTTCTCTGCTTTCGTGCTCGGATGGCTCGTACGAGACCGAAGAGATGCTGGAAGAACCAACAGAGGAAGCAGACTGGCCGGGCGTCAGCAAAGATACGAGCGCTCGTACAAGAGCGCTCCCAAGGTCTCGCTTCCTATTGCAGACCAGTCAGGCCGCCACCGACACCAGGGTCCATCCATTTGCTCTCCTGCTCCGGTGGTCTGACGATGGCAGAAGCTCTGCCAGGGCAGACGAGACCGCAATGCGCCGTCGAAGAAGAAACGAAGCGGGCGAGACGCGCGAGAGACCACGCTAAAGAGGACCAGAAGGGCCACGAGCACGCTGGAGCCGTTGCGCTCTCGACCTTGCTTTGTCGGGGGTACTACGCTGGCTGAAACGCGCCATTCTGCGCAACGCTTTTCCCCCTGAGCTAGCGCGGGCACCACGCAAAGGGACAAGGCGCGACACCCCTGCCGCTGTGGTACCCAGGCGGGCCTAGCGTAAGTTTCCAGTGGATCTGCCACAGAAAATCACGGCCGCTCGCTATTTCTATTGCACATGTTTCGAGGAGTGGTTGGCCTGACGAGGCCGTTCGCCAGGACGGATATGATGATATTGGTGTGATTGATGTCATCGTGGGCCAGGAATGGGTTCCCAGGCACGGAGAACGTGGCGATTGCAGAGAACGATGAGCAGGAAAGAAAACCCCGGCTCCCTTGCCACATTGCGATGCACGACAGCCAGTGGAGAAAGAAGGCCAGGCAAGGGAGGGAGAAGGGGGGGCCTCGACATAATACCGCTCAGCCACCGCGCTCTCGAGGCGATGCGCCATGCCGTACGTACGAGTACGACGGCGGACTGGAGACGGCGTGTCCCCTGCTTATCTAGCCGCGTGGAGTGACTGCTAAAGGCTTTGGGAACGTGTCGCGTTGCCACCTGCCTACTCGCATTTTCGCTGGGCTTCGATGCTCCCCAGCAAACTCTCGACTCGATGGAACGCATTACTATTATTACGAGTATTAAGTCGTCTCTGCTGGCCATCGAGACGCCCGGGATGACTATTGATCCATTGGTCCTCAGCAGCTCTCGTATCCGACGCCACGCTTTCTCCTGACACGGATGCTGTCGGATGCAGCGGTCACGATGGCAGAGATGGATCTTGCACGCCAGCCGTTATCGTACCCTACGCGCCGGGCAAGAAAGCGAGCGTAGGCGTCTCGCGAATCGCTCTCGATCGGGTGAGTATTTATTTGGGTGCTCTGCGAATCAGGACCTCGTATGGCTGAACCGCATCCCCTCCAATTCCCGTTCACAGCATCTGATTGGTTGCAAACGATATACAAGTAGATAATCTAGGGTGTTGGTAATAAACGATGGCCGTTTTGTTGTCCCATTTGACCTTCTCTTGCCTTTACCCTGGCACCCATTCTTCTACTCGCACACATGTCAGCCTTACGAAAATTTGAGGGCCAAAAAAACTAGGCCGACGTGGCCGACCTATTAATATCACATCGTCACATCGCCACATTCTGCATGATTGAAGATGGGTGTCATGATGGACACGGCTGCATGAAATCCTTACAACTGACAGGATCGGTTTCTGCAATCTGGTTACTTTTGCTGACTGGCATTCTCCCGAATGTAAATTCTTCGGTTTCTCTGTGTTGGCTTTGCGCTGTTGCTGAGTTGGTATATGGAAATAACAACAAAATAATACACGACGCTCTTCCCAGGTCCAAATCAAACATGACCTCCTTTCCAATAGAGCAAAAATAACACATGTCGGCGACTCCTGTTGGGTCGTTGGTATCCGTTGCCCCCTTCCTATCCCTTGCTTGTCGCCCTTCTATGACATATTCCAGGCTATCTTCCAGTTGTTTGTGGCCTTTTCTTAATCCTTATAGCATAGCTCCGCCAATCATACATCCTCTTAGTACATGCTTCTCAGTCTCTCTGGCTTGACAGCGGTGACAACTGTCACATCCCTTGTCTTTTTTTTTTTTTTTTTTTTGCAATGCGATGCCGTATGCTGCAGCATACCCGTTTAGTGCCATGCAGCAACCGCACCCTAGGCAGCACTCATGAATACCTCCGGGCCAAGATTGGGCTGGTAGAGAATAGGTTAGCTATGTGATCCGTATAGTTGTATTACGCGGCATATGTACGTACCCGCAGCTCTTGGAACTTTGCAAAGGCCGCATTGAGGTCCCACTCGGTTTCCGCCAGACACATTTCAGAGTACTGGGGGTTCATGTTTGTTGCTTTCGACAGCTCGGCAACCATCTGCTGCTTCTGCTCCTGTTCCGTCGCGGAAACGGGAGGCGGGCCGGAGATTTCCTGGTGCGCCCGCAGCGACAGCATATCGCTCACCACGCGGAAGGCCACTGGCGACCCGGGCTGTGCCGGACCCAGCACGAATGTCCGTGTGAAGCTCCGTTTGCCTGTCTTGTTGGTAGCTGGGTCGATCTCTTCAAATTCGCCGAGCATGTTGATCAGAAGACCGTCCACGCCGCCGGGACTCTGGCCCGTTGGGTCCTGGAGACCTGGCAGTGGGTTGCAGTCAACAATATATTTGTGCAGGCCCGTATTCAGGTCTGGATGCCGCGTTTTTGGCAGTGTATTCCAGAGCTCCTTGATCATGGCCGCACCCTTGACCAACCGCTGCACACGCGCACTCCTGCTGGTAATTTTGGTGAGGTTTCGAGAGTAGCGGAGGTATGCAGCCCAGGGCAGAACAGGTGAGTCGCCATGCTCACGCGGCGTGTGTGTGGTGACGGACAGAGAAAACTGGCTGGCGTTGTCATAGAAGGTGGCAGCCAGCTGCGTCCGATCCGTGTCGTAGAATTGAAGAAATTGTGTCAGGAATACTTCGCCAATGCCGCTGGCATCGCGGTAGTCGGGTCCTTGCTGTGGAATAGGAGTTGGTCGAGCTGCTGCTTTTGCTGCTTCTGCTGCAGCAATCTGTTCCGGTGTGCGAACCTGAATTCCGCTGAGGTTCATGAGTTTTGGAAACCACTGCATCAGCTCTGTCGCAAAGTTGGGGTCTTCCGTTTCCACGGGATTGCCCGTCATGAGAAGCGTCTCCAAGTTACGGAAACGTCCTCGCCACCGGGTCATGCTTTTCAAAGTTTTGAACTGGTTGCCACTCAAGTCAAGGTTTTTGAGGCTAGGAAAGGTCTCGGCCACGTCAAAGACCTGCCCGACCCAGTCGATGTTGTTATTGGCGAGCGAGATGCTGATGACGGCTTCCCGTTTGGCTTCTGCTGTCGGGAATGTCTCGTCACAAATCGCCATGAGGACTTTGAACGTCTTTTCAGAACGATCCTTGTCTTGCAAGTAGCCCATGCTCTTCAAGACTTCATCCTGGCCGAGGCCAGAGAGGTCGAGAAGCTTGGTTTCGGGCTTATAGCGACTCTTCAGGACCAACTGCAGCTGGGCCTTCCGCTCGAGTGTCTCGTTGGACAGCTTGGTCTTTGCGTCATTTTGATTGTGCCATCCTTTCAGGTCCTCGGTGACAATGAGCGTCGAACCTGCAAATGAAAAGCCATTGAGCTTCATTATTTCCTCGGCGTCTTCCTGAGACACCATGACATGAAGGACAAAGTCACTGTCGAGCCGTGACTGTTGTTTGGCGTTAGCTAGGCGTTAAACACCACCCGCCAGATGCAGGAGGGGGGAATATGGTGATGGCTTGGGAGACCAGGCGGTCTTCGATCAGTTGGACGGCCAAGAGAGCGTGTGCCAAAAGTCGCATCGTAAATCCCGATATAAATCAAGAGATGGCAACACGCAGAATGAGAGGAGTAGGGCCACTGTCGAGCATGCCGTGAGTTTTCCCAATGCTTTCATGTCATACATACCTTGATGATCTTGATGCCGCGGCCCATATTCGCAGACTTCCGTTCCAGGAAATCAAGCACGCTCTTTTCTCCACGATCGGCGTTTGTCGCCGCTTTACTTTTCTCCAAGCCCGTGATCTGGTAGACCTTGCGGTTCGCGAGGCTGCTGAAATTTTTGCGTGGAAGCTCCGAGATCCGCTTAGCCAGACTGCCTCCATCGTGCAAGCCCAGGTGCCGCCGTATTTTCTGCTCAGCAGATGCTGCTCCACGGGAGTTTCCACGGCCACGCGTCGAGTTGCTAGACTTCCTTCCATCTGCCTTCGCAATGGGGTTGTTGCTCATCACCACGTCGCCATTCCGATCCAACTTGACTCCACCGCCACGTTTTCGGATGCCACTTCGTGTAGAGCCTCTAGAGGAGGTGCGTGTGTTTGCGTCATTGCGAGGGTTGTTCGGCGCCATGTCTTCTGCGGGCGCGGATGAAGGGTTTTTGGCCGTAGAGAGGGAAAGAAGTCCCAGCGTAAGCGGAGCGGCTCTCTTAAAGGTAGAGTAGGCAGTGGATGATAAGGGTTTCGCCTCGATGATGCCGCTGTCGGTATCGTCGGGTGTTGGAAAGAACGCGCCCGTATGTGAAAATAGTTCGCCGATAGAAAAGAAAAATGGCAAGGAAAAATTCTAAACGAATGTTAAAAAAGAGAGGCAGTAGGACGCTGTATTTAGGTCCTGCGTAATGGAATGGAAATGAAGAAGACGTGGGAGGAGATTTATGTTGCGCAGCGGGTGTTGGCTGGAGTTAAAGTGACGAGGCAGAAGTTTGTTTCGTTCTTTAATGCTATTCTGATGAAAGACGTCTTGAGCGCCGGAAAAGGTTGCCACCATCAGACCTAGATGGAGATGTGCGCATATGATTGGTCAGAAATAAATCCACAATTTTTTGATCCCGTGGCCCCGCCCTCCATATGTATAAACAAGTCACGTGTTTTGGCGACAGTGGCGTCCGCGTCTACTGTTTGTGGCACTGAGATTTACGCGTTTATTTGCCATCAACATACTTTACCATCGATGTCTTTCCGATAGACGCGGCGACGTTTGTCGGTCATTGACGATGGATGACGATGAGTTCGACGGGGATCTTGCCGATGAAGATTTGATGCTTGCCTATGAGGCGACATCTTCGGCGAGCCATCCAGCTCCAAAAGAGACGTCATTGTCGACATCATTCTCCAATCGGAACAGTGCGCCAACTGCAGGAGGGCCAGAACCCGCTCGAAATGGACCAGGCAGCTTTTCTAGACCTCCGAGCTCTTTTGAGAAGAACGGAAACGCAAGACTTCCACTCCAGGTAAAAGCCCCTCATTGTGATCCGTTTGTAGGATCAGGCCGTTGTTGACCCGCGTCTGTCTTGCAGCCAGGACGAAGTCATGGCATTTTGCCAGCCCAGCCTACAGATGATCTCGATGGCCTTCCCTCGGACGCGTTTGATAGCTCTTTACCCAGTGGAAGTCATACACAACGGTCGATAATCGAAAGCTGCCGGCAGCCTTTGAGGATGTCAGGGCAGCAGTCCTTCCGTCAAACGACCCTTTACGGTGGCACTCTCCAGGAAGAGCCGGCACAGCCGACCAGTTCCAGTAGGGTCTACAGAGGTGACCAGCCTCCAGAACAACCCACACACCACAAACTCGATGTAGAGGCAATGAAGACCTGGGTGTATCCGACAAATCTAGGTCCAATTCGAGATTACCAGTTCAGCATCGTTAAGAATGCCCTGTTTCACAATACGCTGGTGGCCCTCCCGACTGGTCTGGGGAAGACATTTATTGCGGCCACTGTGATACTCAACTTCTATCGCTGGACAAAGGACGCAAAAATGGTCTTTGTCGCCCCGACGAAGCCGCTCGTGTCACAACAAGTGGATGCATGCTTCAACATTGCGGGCATTCCTAGGTCTGAAACTACCCTTCTCACAGGAGACACGTCACCGGCACTGCGTGCGGAGGCATGGGCAAGCAAGCGTCTGTTTTTCATGACGCCGCAGACTCTCCAAAACGACCTCTCGAAAGGCTACGCAGACCCAAAATCCATTGTGCTTCTCGTCATCGACGAGGCCCATCGTGCTACTGGGGACTACGCTTATGTCAAGGTGATTGGCTTCATTCGCAGATTCACTAAGAGTTTTCGCGTGCTTGCCTTGACAGCGACACCGGGATCTACGGTCGAAGGCGTGCAGCAGGTTATTGACAATTTGGGCGTATCGCACGTGGAGATCCGGACAGAAGAGTCCATCGACATCCGGAAGTATGTTCACAACCGGGATATCGAACGCTACACACTAGATCCGTCATTGGAAATCAGATATGCACAAGAGCGCCTTTCCAAGGCACTTCAGCCTTTCTGCGACAAACTCAGCCAGCAGAAAATCTGGTATGGCCGGGATCCGATGTCTCTCACAACATACGGACTGCTGAAAGCGCGCAATGAATGGGTAGCGGGTCCTGCAAGACACTTGAACCAAGGAACGAAGTACATGATCATGGCCGTGTTTGCAGTTCTGATGAGCCTCTCCCATGCCGTAAAAATGTTGACGTACCACGGCATCAAGCCCTTCTACGACAGCATGGCTGAACTCCGGAAAACTACGGAGAAGGACGAAAAAGGATCGAAGTACAAACGCCAGCTGATCAACGACCCCGATTTCCAGGAAATGATGATGACAATCGAACGGTGGCTTCAAGAAGATAGCTTTGAGAGCCACCCAAAAATCAGCTTTCTCAAAGAGACGATCAACAATCATTTCCAAGAACAGCCACCAGGCTCCAACTCCCGGGCGATCGTGTTCAGCGAATACCGAGACAGCGCCGAAGAAATCGTGCGTACGATGAACCGATGCGGTCCCAACATCAAGGCGTCCATCTTTGTGGGCCAGGCAGACTCGAAGCGGAGCTCGGGCATGAAGCAGAAGCAGCAAATCGAGACGATTGAACAGTTCAAGTCCGGTGCCTTTAATGTTCTTGTCGCCACCTCCATCGGCGAAGAAGGCTTGGACATTGGCCAGGTTGATTTGATTATCTGCTACGACGCGTCCTCATCGCCAATCCGCATGCTTCAGCGCATGGGCCGTACTGGACGGAAGCGTGCTGGCCATGTCATTCTTCTGTTGATGAAGGGGAAGGAAGAGGAAAAGTTTGCCAGCGCCCAGGACAACTACGCGCAAATGCAGCAAATGATATGTGACGGGTCCCAATTCAATTTCCGGACGGATCTTTCTGAGAGGATTATCCCTCGCAATGTGAAGCCGGAGGTTGAGAAGCGGTTTGTGGAAATCCCTGTTGAGAATACACAAGACACATCTCTTCCTGAGCCTCGAAGAGGCGGAGCAAGAGCAAAGAAAGCTCCGAAGAAGAAGTTCCACATGCCGGACAATGCGGAGACGGGGTTCATCAAGGCATCGTCGGCATTGGGGGGACAAACGAAACTGGGCTTCAAGAAGAAAGACGACAGACCGGTTGAAACGGACTTTCTGGCAGAGATTCCAGACCTCCAAAGTCTCATAGCCAAATCCCAGGCCCAGAACAGCTTTAACAAGAGCGCGTCGTTTAGCTCCGGAAGTCCCGATACCATAGTCGTCGACCCTGCACAATCCGAGTTTCTGCAGACTCTACGACCTACAAAGCAGCTGGGGCACGGCGCATACACTCGGCGCACTGTTGAGCTGATAAGACGGATAGCTGATGGGGAGTACGTCCGACCTACCGACCAAGGCAAGAACTACAGGCGTATTCCTGTTCCTGCCTTTGCGACAGATTCTGGTGCGGAAGACGAAGAGGATCGTAGCGATGCACCGGCTCGCACATCCGAACCTTTGGTCAAGCGGCAGCGCGTCTCTGGTCCTCCTTTGAAGCGGGCGCCTAAGCAGCAGACACAGAGGCAAAGGATGGCAGTGCCCATGATGTACGACGCCAAGCTGGAAGATGACGAAGACAACGAAGACGACATGGAGGCTCGCAGGCGAAAGAAAAAGAGCTTCGCGCCGACCATTAAAGGCATGACAAAACAGAGAAGCTCGCAGTGGCAGTCGTACGACTTTTCTGGGGGGCAAGGCAGTTCTTCTGTGACAAGCACGACAGCACGGCGCCAACGGCATGTCTTTTCAGACCACGATGAAGAGCAGGAAGCCGAAGAAGAGGAGACGGAAGACGAAGTGGAAGATGTCCCTTTGCCACCGATGACTGGACGAGGCAGAGGCAGGGGCAGAGGCAGAGGTAGTCGTGGGGCCCGCGGGGCAAGAGCTGATCGGGGCGGCAGAGGGTCTCGTGGCGGCGGACGGGGCCGTGGCCGGGGTGGACGAGGCGGGACTGTGTACTCGTCGTATGGGCGACTTGAGGACCGTGGTGACGACTGCACACGGACCAGCGACAACTACGAGACCGATGGATCTGACAGCGGCGGCGATCTCTTGGATTTTGTTGTTGAAGATGGCGAAGAGGACGGCGCAATGTCCAGCACACGAGACGACCGAGGCGGGGACGACGACGATGGCGATGAAGAGGATGATTTTGAAAGCGGCCTGGGTGGGCGCCGAGCTGGGCGGACGGGAATTTTCACGTCGTCGCCCACGACATGCTCATCTCCGCCGAGAGGTGTCAACATCAGCGACAAGGCTAAGAAACCAACACAAGAAAACGGCCAGTTCTACGTGCCTATACGACTTTCGCAGACACTGGATAGTGACGACGTCGATGAGTTTAGCATGAGCGTGTTTGACAGCAAGAGAGGCAAGCCGGCTAGCACAGGTTCAGATGGCGGCGGCGATGATACAGACGTGCTCGCAAGGAGGCCATCACAGGCGCAGAAGCGACGGCGAATCGTGGACGACAGCGAGAGTGATTACTGAGAGTTTGGTGGCAGCACGATGGGAACAGGAATTTGGCAAGCTAGGCAAAAGCTATGATGAGCTACGAAATAGGCGGTTCATAATGAATTCGATACGATCGATTGAACGAGCTAGAGATATCTGCATGTTTAGCATTCGCGTCGATATCTTACCTCAAGTGGCAGTCGTTGAGCATGCTGGATAAGCCTAGAAGATGGAGGTCCAGTTAGCCTTGGCACGTGAACAAGGGTGGAAATATCTCCCATGGTGTTTTTGCTTGTTTTGTTTTGCCAGAAACATCTTGTCAGAACCCCAGTTTAAAGCACTACCGTACCCTCACCGCCGGTAAACCTCTTCCTACTTGCCCCCCATAGTGTCCCTCGGGCAGGTCTCGTCTCCGGACTCGATTCGACCTGACGGCCGAAGAAATCGACAAAGAACGGGAAGCCTGCCCGCATGGACGAGGGGCGAAAAGCAATAAAAGAGGCCGGCGGCCCAGGGACAGTCTCAGACGGCTCTTCCTAAAGATATGTTCAAGGGGTAATGTGCTCGTATATTTTTTTTTTTTTTAAAAAAATGGCACCTCATCATGTTGTTTGCAGTGGCATGGCGATTGCTGTAGGAGGAATAAGAAGAGGAGACGAGGAACCTTACCATCTTCTCTGACGTGGCCGTCTTAGGTCATCCTTATCCGGATGCAAACAGCCGAGAACCCTGCTGATCAGAGAGAGAAAAGTACCTCATTTCTCTCTTTGATGGCTGCCTGCAGTCCTTTTCTGGTTGCCTGTCGTCCTTTTTGGCTGTTCCAACAGCGACCGACGAGCACAAAGCCGAAAAAGAAAAGGAGAAGAAAAAAAACACCTCCACCAGAAAAAGCCGGAAAGGGCGGTAATCCTTCCTCCGCCCCCAAGCAAAAGGTTCCTTGGCCAGGGTGGCTCGGGCAGAGAGCCGAAAGCGAAGGGGTGTGTGTAGGAATGCGGCGACGTAGGTCGAAGAGGGAGAAAAATTGAAATGACCGAGAAAAAAAAATACAGGTTTTGTAGCAGATTTGGTTTGTTCACGTGACCGTCCATCACGCACACACGGCCAACGGTTCCCCAGGTCAAGTTCACGTCCCCCCTCACCCCCTCAGATGACGTTTTCATGCCTAATCACGTTGCTTTTTCTTGCTGCCTATTCTGTTGTAGAGATGCCTGCAATTTGATTTCTGCTATCTGGTGATGCTTCCGTAGTGGCCTCTATTGCGTGGCCACACACTCCATCTCAAATTTAGAGCCAAATTAACGCAAATCGTAGTATGCTGAGAGAAAGGTGAAATTGTTTTTGGTACAGAGACGAGGAGTATTGATGAAAAACAAAAAAACACAGCCAGACTGTCTCCTCTCAACCTCCCCAGTCAACCCTTTTCTGCTCTCTTTTCTCTCACATTGTCATAGAAATGCCGCTATGCATTACGCGCGCGGCCATCTTCCACTCAAATCGTAACTATCATAACATAAAGACAAAATAGTCAAGGCAAGACCATCAAGCACGGCTTGTGCCTGCTCTGATTCCACCAGTCCGCTGGTTCATTAAACAAATACAAAGACGAAAGCTGTGCAAAAAAAAAAAAAGAAGGCGCGCAACTCGCCAAGTCCAACTCGCCAAGTCCAAAGGGGGTTCTGGGAACTTTGTTGTTTGTTGTTTTCTACTTTTTTTATCCTGTTTCTTGAGGTGTCGTGTCTTTCGAGGGGAGCCCGATGCCAATCAATGGCAATCACCAATCCATGGTGGGGAAGATCTGAGAAGTTGGCTGTGAATAGCCTGCCGCCATACTAGGCGACATATCGCCGAACAAGGCATCCATGCCGTCGGCCTTCATGAGAGCGGGCGGGAAGAGAATGAAATCCATGCCCTTCTTGGCCGGCTCGATAAAGCCGTCGACGAAGCCCTCGTCGGGTTCCACCAACGAGTCGGGCGTGTACAACATCTGGTTGCCCTCGCCGAGGGGCGAAAAGTGTGGCTGCAGCAAGTCTTGCTGCTGTTGCTGCTGCTGCAGCATCTGCTGCTGGTGGAGCTGCTGCAGGTGCATGATCTTCTGCTGCTGCTGTGGCGAGACCAGTGGAGCACAGAGCTCCGGGCCGGAGATGGCCATGAACTGATCAAGCAGGATCTTGTTGTAGACATCTGGCTCAGGTGTTGGCAGCTGCATCGGAGCGCTGTAGATGTCATCAAACATGATCATGTCCTGGCCCAGGTCTTGGTAGGCAGAGTTGTTGTCAAGGCTGGAGGTGGTGGCCGGCGACGCATTGTCGAGCGGCGTGGCCTCCAGCGGAGAGAAGTCGAGATCATCAATCTCGGTAGGCAGGTCAATGTCCGTGGCGAGAATGTCACCCGGCGCGCAGGTCGGGAACTCCAGGTCGGCCATGGCATTGTTGTTGAAGAGGGGAGCGGCAAACTCGTCATACGGCGGCGTCTCCACAGCCGGGCTCTGCTCGGTCACGGGCGTGGGCAGGTTGACGAGCGGCGGTGTCGGCTGGGTGGTGCTCGTAGCATCGTGGCTGGGGCGGGCCTCCTGGTCCTGAGATGTGGACTTCTTCTTGCCGTTGCCGGTGTTCTTGGTGCGAACGTAGGTCCATCCGTGAGTCTTCTCCATGTGCTGCTTGCGGTTGGAGTCGCGCTTGGACTTGTACGTGCAGCCCTCAAACAGGCACTCGTACATGGGTGGGTTGTCCGAGTGCTTGTCGTTCAGATGGCGGTCCTTTTCCTTCTCGGTGGGCCAGCCATATTCGTGGTACTTGCACGACGGGATGGGGCACTTCCACGGACGCGAGTGGGTCTTCTCGTGCTTGGTCAAGTCGCAGGGACGCTTAAACAGCTTCTTGCAGCCCGGGACGCTGCACATCTTGGGTGCATACTCCTCGGGCGGCGCGTTCTTCTTGCGGCGAGCCATGGAGCGCATGATCTCCTCCTCGTCCTCCAGCTCCTGGCTGGCGGACCGCTTGATGCGGATGCCATCCTTGGCATCCTCCTCAAGCTCGACAGGCAGGCCCGTGGCGATGGACACGGCACGGCCGTCGCGGTTGATGCGAACAAGCTCGGCGGGACGTCCGTTGACGGAGATGCCGCCGTGCAACTTGATCTCGTCGCTGCTGCGAGAAGAGTCAGTACGCGGGGGGAGACGCGTTGGCAGAGGCAGCTGGCTGCGGTGGTGGTTGTACCTGTTGAAGTCCATGGTGCCGGCGTGACCGGGCTTGTCCTCGTTCTTGGAGTCAGCAAGCTGTTGGGCGTAGTGGTAGATCTGGTCGACGAGGTCGATGAAATAGCCAGCAGTATAAGGCGGATCAGAGGGACGGGTCTGTTCGCGGTCGCTCAAGTAATCGACAGTGGCCTGAAGGCAGCGAACCGAGTCGAGACAAAATTCGAGGTAGAGCTTGGCGAGTTTGGTCCTCTCCTTCACGAACGCCGGATAAGCAACTCTCCATACTCGATCGTTCTTGCACAATTCACTTACCGGAGCCAGAAGCAGGATGGTCTTTTCGACGTCGCGCAGGCAGACAATGTCCTTCTTGTTGATCTTGGTGGTGCACTCCAGAAGTAGGGGGTGGAATGGCTTGAAGGCGGGCTTGGCCAGGAGCGGCTTCACAGTGTGCTCGTAGATGCGGTTGGTGGCGCGGGCGCTGAGGCCAACCGGCTTCTCCACGGTGGTGGACGCGGCGGCGGCGGAGTGGGTGACGGCCGTGGCCTGGACGGGAGGAGCGCGCTTGCTGGACTTGCCAGCAGACTTCTTGTCGTGGGAGACGATGGACGACCCGAGGCCGCTGTCCGAGGCGTGGTGGTGCGAAGAGCGGCGGCTGACAGGCCGCGGCTGCAGGACGCGACGCGACACGGAGGGCGACTTGGAGACGACAGTGCTGTCAAGGATGCCCTTGGGGACGGCGATGTCGTCGAAGAAGATGGGCTGCTTGGTGTGGGCCTTGGGGGTGATGTGGGTGGCAGCGAGGGACTTGTCGATGGAGTCGAGAGTGAGGGCGACGCGGCGGCGATGAGCGTCGACGACGTCGTCGAGGTTGGACTGAGCACGAGCAAGCGAAGGGGGGGTAAATAAGGACGGTTCTGCCGAGGAAGGGCTTGTCGGGGAGTGGAAGGTAGCACCCTTTTGGAGGACCATTTTGGTCTCGAGGTTCAGGCCATTGCTGGACCGAGCGGATCCAAGAGTCACCGGGGCGCGGCGGGGGTTAGAAGAGGAAGACATGGCTGCGCGGTGCGTCTCTGCGGGCTGTTGGCCTCTTTATAGCGAGAGGGAGGGCGAGCAGACAGGTCGAGCGAGGCTTGGGGGGTCAAGCAAGTCCTTTGTCCTTGGACGGGACGTGGGTGGGACAGACAAGCGTAGGGACCGAAACGGGGACTTTCTTTGCTGGGCGAACAAATCAGACATGAACGTTCGTTGCAGACACTCGGCTTGGCCTTGGGGAAGGGGGAGTAGGTAGATGAAAGTGTGTGGAGGATGCAAGAGACGAGGTGCAGCTGTGAGTCACAAGGGAGGGAAGATCTGTCCCGCTAGGACGTGACAGAGTTGATGGGTGGACAGAGAAGAGAAGGACAGGATACGGAGAGGAAGAGGACAGAGGACGGAGGACAGGACAAGAGGAGGTAAGGCTGTCCTTACATTTGGCTCGTCGCAGTCTCGGCGGGGGGGTGAGTCCTAGGACTGGGGTGGGTGAGGAAGAACTACCCAACAGTCGGAAGCGTCCGGCAAGACAGGTTGGCTTATCTAGCAGGGGGCACAGGACGAACGAAGGATGGAACTGAGTTGACGAAAGACGGAAACGGGATGGCAAACGTCACGCGGATGGAGGTTAAAAGATGGAAGAGCGGAAGAAAGGGGAGAATGAAAGGGGGGGGAGAAAAAAGAGAGGGCCAAAATGAGGCCAGACGGGGGCAAATGAAGCAAATGAGGTGAATAATATAAAATACGAGAGGGATAGCTCTGTGCTGGATGAGCAGGTGGTCTCATTCACGGCGGCGGCGGAACGATCGGTGGACAGGGACGAGACAAACCAGAAGAAGGAGAGAAAGAGGGCAAGTTTGACGTTTAGGATGGAGCGGCGGTCGACACATATGGGGCGGTCGAGCACTGCTGCCTAGAATGGTCCCAAAGAGGCTTAGCGTTGTGGCTACGCCTCATAGGCGAAATCCATCTATAGGACTTTGGGTGGAGTCACTGGGTGTTTTTGTTGGCCCAGGTTGTTGAGCGCGTGCACAGCCTTCTGCTACCGAGCGTTAGCGGGAGACTTGGGAGTGAGGCTGAACGCGCCAGAGAGGAAATCCAGGACAGCAGGACAGCAGGACAGCAGGACCACAAGTGCGCAGAGCTGCATGCAAGAGCGGACGGCCGAGAAGAAGAGGCAAATGATCACCGGACGGGTCTTGCGGGTGGAATGTTTTGTTATGGCGTGTTTCCCGGCTTGCCGTCTGACTCCATTCCATGGGTCAGGCAAGTCGCTTCTAACAGAAGCCATCGCGGGACAAGCCAGGTTCAACCGTGCCCCGGAACACGGGATAGGATTCCTAAAGTCCGCCAGGGCGGCCGCCAGGTTCGTATTAAGATAAGAGCGCTAGAGTCCCCCCCTCTAGCCGTTGGGATCGTCCTCAGTGGGCAATCCCAGCGCCAATCCCAGCGACAATCCCAGTGCCAGTCCCAGTGGACAGCGCTAAAGTACGAGCAAGATACTTTTTTTTCCCTGCACTTCCGCGCCCTTCTCTTGGGACCTTTCCTGACAAATGCGGGACTGGGAGCGACAATGCCACGCCAATGATTCGCACAAATTCCCCCTTTTCCGGTGCGCATTGCGCCATTGTGTCCAATGAGCAGCGAACGCACGCTGTCGTAAGATGCGGACTGTCCCATGGTCATTACGAAGCACGCACAATATCCTGTCGGAATGGCCAACAGCGCAGCTGCACTTGCAGATGGCATGCGATTTGGCACGGTCGTGTTTTTTCTTTTTCAGTCGCTGAACCGACTGAGTCACAAATATCACGAATGCAGCGATTGTGGTGTGGGGGTGCGCTTGGGCGTGCTAAAAATGGTCCTGCAAACCTTGTTTCGCAAAGGTGTCCGAATCGAGACACTGCTGCCTGAGGTTTGGGGGGGAACCACCTAGTACTCTCATGTTAGCATGCTATGTGGAGCTTTGCTCGCAACTGAGGCCAGCTGCTGCTGCTACACACAAGTCGATGCAGGCATCTGCAGTCATCTGGATTGTGACTTGTTTCTTATGCATTGATTGGATCCTTTTTTTTTGGTCTCGCGTTCTGTGTTTTGTCCACATTCCCAGTCATCGGCAACCCGCCCGGTCAAGACATTATCTGCTTCAACAATAGGTCTACATGTTCGGTCACCTCGCACGGCATCGGTATGGACATCCTTCTCGGCAGGCAGCACGTATTCCCCCCACACCACCAGCCGCCGAACACGAAAACTTGATGTGATCCCCCTCCCGAATGCATCCAGTCCAACACCTTCTTCCCGCCAAGGAGGGGCCACGTCGCCCGTTCTGCGCTCCGACGCTGCAGGTCCCATCGTCAGCCCTATGCTTTAGCCAGTTGTCCCTCCTCCATCTCCCCCCTCTCCTCCATCTCCCCCCTCTCCTCCCCTCCCCCCTCTTTTTCTATTTGTCCAAACGGCCAGGGACCCAATCATGAGCACCCAAAAGCAGGAGCCTACACGGAGTAAAGAACGCGGAGAGATGGCCCCAAGCGGAAGCACGACAGATGGTGTGTGGTGCCTGAATGGGTGGTATCTTTTTTATTTCTGCGGATCCGATCCTCTCTCTCTCTCTCTCTCTCTCTCTCTCTCTCTCTGCGCCAGGCGACAGCATACATAGAGTAGTACAGCATTGCGCGCAGATGCTCGGCACAATGATGTCGTCTTGGGAGGGTGCCACGTGGACACAGGCTCTCTCGCCTCAGGTTGTCACATGGGGATCTGCAGGCTTCGCAGAACACGTAGCGGCCAGCCGAAACTGGGTATTTTGCCTCGGTGCTATGGGTCGGCGGTGGTGCCCAGACAGCGGGCGGGGTTGAGCTTGCGGAAGTCGTACTCGGGTCCGAGAAAGCTGCTGCCAAAGTCTTCGGCGATGCGGTTGCGCCAGCGGGTGGCGTCCATGGAGCCAAACATGGGGCCGTCGGGGACGTTGATGTGGACGGGCTCCTTGGCGGCGGGGCCGTGGCGGGAGAGGGTGCTGGGGCCGATGGGGGCGGAGGAGCCGAAGGGCATCTTGGGGAGGCCGGGGACGGCAAAGTGGACGTAGCCCTCCTGGCCAAAGATGTCGTCGAGGTGGTAGCTGGTGACGGAGCTCTGGGGGTCGGCCAGATGGTGCATGAAGGCGGCGTAGGTGCCGTCGAGGAGGAGGATGTAGTGAAGCTCGACGCGGGCGGGCTGCAGGTCGGCGAGGGCCCGCAGCAGGTCGGCCTCGGTCAGCCGCAGGCCGGCCAGACGGAGGGCTTTGAGGGGGGTGGGTGTAGAGGTGGATGTAGAGGTAGATGTAGAGGTAGACGTGGATGTAGATGTGGAGGTGGAAGGCTGCTCGGCCAGCGCCCTCTTTCGCTTCTCCTTCTTGCGCTTCTTCTCCTCCTCCAGGACGCTCCGGCTCAGCTGCGGGCCGGCGGTGCGGAACCAGCGGATGTCGAGCTCCTCGAGGCGCGGCATCACGCGCGGCAGCTGGTCGCAGGCCAGCTCCTGCAGCAGGCGCGCGGCCACCTGGGCGGACAGGTCAATGGCCGTCTGCCGCGGCACCTCGTAGGCCTCGTGGAGGCGGCCGGCCACCGTCCAGCGGGGCAGCGTCTTGCACTCGGCCGCGTGGTCGCGCGTCCAGCGGGCGTAGTCCGCCCAGGTCTCGCCAGCCGTCGGGTGCTGCAGCGAGAGGTGCACCGTCAGCCGCCGGAGCGCGGCCAGGACGGTGTTGTTGTCCATGTCCATCTGCCGCTGCACAAAGGCCAAGAAGACGCCGTGGTCCAGGGCGCAGCCGCGCACGCTGCCAAAGAGATCGAGGTGGTCGCGCACCGGCAGTCCCGCCGCCACCAGCGCCGCCGTCGCCGTCGCAAACGTGGCCGCCGCCGCATCCCAGACGGCGGTCCACGAGGGCCGGTAGAGAACAAACGCCTCGGCATCGGCGCCGCCCGGCGTCGGTGTCGGTGCCGGTGGCCGCAGGGCCTGCATAGTGTGCCGCAGAGGCCCCCGGCGCGCCTCCTCGTCCGCCGCCGCCGTCTGGGCCGCCCGCTTCGCCGCCGCCGCCTGCTCGGGACTGCCCGCCGCATAGGCCGTGCGCTGGCCCACCGACAGGCAGAGCGAGGCCAGCCCCGGCGGCGACCCGCCGTGCCGCTTTATGTAGGAAAAGGCCTCGGTCAGCAGGCGCAGCAGCTCGGCTGGGTCCTCTCGCGGGTCCGGGTCAATGTCCCGCTCCGGGTCGTCGGCCGGGTTCCACGTCTCGGGCACGACGGTGAGCTGCTCCCAGAGGACCCGCTGCTTGTGGCGCACGATGCCCACGAGCGTGCAGTGCTGCAGCTGGCAGGCCAGGCCGCCGGCCCGCGTCACGCGCGCAAACTCGCCCAGCATCCAGCCCGTCAGCTCCACCGTCTTGTGCCTGAAGTGGCGGCGGTACGGCCCTTCGCTGACCTTGGCGTCCAGGGCGCGGCTCGCCAGCCGCAGGCGCGCCATGTCGGCCTGGTCGAGACAGTCCACGACCATGTCGAACAGCTCGGCATGCAGGATTTCGAGATGAGACGCCATGGCGGCTGTTGGGAGGGCATCTTGTGTGCACAAAGCAGACAGATAGGGTGGGGTGGAATAATGGGACGTGGTGGGATGCCTACTCTATTGCCATTTGATTGGAGGACAGCACGTTCAATTCAATTCAACTACCAGATGACGCTGGGCAAAAATACAGGTCCAGCACTCATGGAAATCACCGGGCACCCGTGTAGGCCGACCGAGTTCCGGTCGACGGTGCAATGCTAATTCCCATGCCATTCATAGCACTTGCCATGGCGACGTGATTGATGTCATTGGCGTTGTCATCAAAACCAGGGTGGCCGTTCACAGCACTTGCCATGGCGACGCGATTGTTGGCCTTGTGGCTGGCACCAAAGGCGCCGGGGCCATTCGCAGCACTTCCCTTGGCGTCGTTACTTAGACGCAGCTCATGATCTTCTCTTGCTGCCTTTGTCGCCAGCGGATGGTTTGGATGCGTATATGCCGGGCAGTAGTCATGTAGAGTCGCCTGACGTCCTTGTTCTACATATGAACCCTGTATTATTGCAGAGTATCTCTCTTTAGGTGCATATCTGTTCGCTGTGTCGTCCGTGGCCCATCTGCCCGGATACACCGGCGGCAGCTTGCTAGTTCGAGAGCCTTCCACGAGACGACCCCGCGACGGAGGCATGTCGCACCGCGGACGGACCTGCGGCGGAGACATGTTCCGCGGCAGAGAGACAGGCCGCGTAGGCATGGAGTCGTCTGATCGACTTCCAAAGCACATGGTGATGTTACTAGCGACGGTAGTTTCCTCGTGTACGGGGACGGTGATCTTTGCAGGTGCGGCACTCACTGGTATCTTTGATGGTGCTGTATGCAAACTTGGACTTGGGGCAGCTGTACTCCAGCGCGATCTTCGGAGGGTTCGGAGTCAGATAAGAGAAGCGGGTTTGCGGCCGGAGGAGGGGGCGCGGAATAGGCTTCGAGAAGCAGGAAAAGAAGCTTCGGCGGGTTTGCGCTTGCAACCGTTGCTGGTTCTTAATGTAGGATGCTTCGCGTGTTTGTCGTTTTTTCTCACAGAGAACTAGAATGCGTTCATGGTGATTGCATCCATACAAGAAGCAGTCGATGCGACACATCTTATGGTTGTTTGCTGAGAGGTGAGGATTTTGATATTCTTTGTGGTTCCGTGAAGAGGATAAACGTAGGTGGTCAAAGATGTTGGTAGAGAGCTGTATGAGAGACTGGCAAGACACGGGACGAAAGGACGGGACGGCAGCCATTTATCTGAACATCATCTTTGACGGGCATATGGGCGGTGGAAGGGGAGTGACGTGGAACAACAGGGCCATTGTTTTGAAAAAAGGCGTTAATAAAGGACAATTCAAGCACGAGATAAATCAAAGCTTGTTTCGCGTCTTTGTATTTGCAGTATTCGGGCCCTTTCTGCCTCGAAACGACAATTCTTTGTTGTTCATTTTGTCACATCCATTCTTTGTCCACCATCGACTGAACACCCCCCTGAACAAGATGCTCTTTCAGGAAAACTGCCTTGTTCATGAAAGTAGTATTAAGATCGATCCCTGTAAGACCCCCCTTCCCCCCCTCAACATTCCATGTGGCAATCGGCCATCTGACGAAACCATGCGTTGCTCTTCCTTTCTCCCCTCGTGCTTTGTGCCGAGAGAGGCATTCGACGACGAAGAGAGACGCCGGCACGACCAGAGCCACCCCGAGAAGGAGACAGACTGGCTCGGCACCCTGACGACAGCGCAGTACACCAGCTGCCACATGACTTGGTACGGCTGTGATCCAAAGACGAGCCCATCCGTCGTCGACCTCCCCCATCGGCTGCCCAGCCTGAGCCGCACCTCGGCCTTTCGCAGCCTGCAGGAGATGGTCGGCGAGACAGGCGTGCTGCAGCTGTCGCCATCTTTGCCGTCAGGGAAGCCGCTGCCGCCCGCTCCGTCTGCGGCGAGGCCGTATGCCTGGGCTGCTGTGCCACGGCGGCGACCCGTCCCTTCGACCGTCTCGACGTCGACTCTGGCGTCATCCTCCGACCTGCCAGCTCCCTCTCCAAGACGAAGCCGACCCCGGACAAAGTCCCGGGCCACGTCGGCAGTTAAGAAACGTCTGTCACCCAGCACTCTCTCACAAGCCTCTTTTAGTAGGAAGAGCCGCCACAAGAGTCAACACTGGCAGACTTCAGTCTTCTCCGACCACAGTGACTGCAGCCTGCACACCAAAAGAAGCAGCCACAGCAGCCGCAGCAGCACTGGTGCCGTCGTGCTGTCGCCTGTGTCGCCGTCCATGCCGTCCAGTGCGGGCGCGACAACACTTCCGTATGGCATCCACCCCCCGAACCCGCCGCTGGCGCTGCCTCTCGCCAGCCGCCGCCGCCGCCGCGTCGCCTTTCCCTACGACTCGCCCGCCGGCTGCGGCCTGCTGCAGGCGCTTGCGGCCCAGCTGCAGCAGCCCGTCGACGGGCCGCCGAGCCGGCTGCTGGTCCACGTGCTGCGGCACCCGCGGATCCGGCAGCGGCAGCGGCAGCTGGGGCGGGGAGCGGCGACGGGCGTGGCCGGACGGGCAGTCTGGTGGTTCAACGCCATCGACTGGGACGGCATTCTAGGAGAGGCGATGGACGGGGACGAAGAAGACCGCGCCCTCGTGGCCGCCTGGCTCGGCTCGGGCGAGCCGCTGTTTCTGCGGACGACGCGGCCGCTTCTGGGCACAGGCTCGGAGGCAGCCAAAAGACTGCGCGAGACGGTGAGCAGGAAGAGACGGTCACAGGGGTCCCGGCAACCGCTGGCTTTTCCACAACCACCACCACCACCACCACCACCACCGAGACCCGCGCAGGTACCGCGAAAGATGCTGCGGCTGTCCGTCCGCCACCGCCGTCGCACGCCGCACGACTGCCGCGCATGGGTGCCTCCCGGGCCGAGTGCGCTGGCTCGCGAGGTGCGGCCGGGGAGCGTCGAGAGCCAGACGTCAAACAAGTCTGATCTAAAAAATTGTTGATTCCAAGGTTCTTCTGCTTTTCTGCTTGTTTTCTTCTCTCTCTAGCCAACACCGACAATAGACAACAAAGGAAAAAAAAAAAAAAGACAAATCCGAAAAAAGGGAAATATGCAATCCTTTTTTTCCAGTTTCCGTCCGTAGTCGTACACATCTGTAAGCCATACACCCCCTTCCCCTCTCCCTTCCCCACGGCCCAAGACACCAACCAGAACGAGATCGTACTCGCTGCTTTTTTCCTTTATTTGGCAAAGTGCAGGTCGTAGCCCAGCCACTTGCGCCGCTGGATCTGCTCGACCGACAGGCCGGGGTAGCCGTAGGTCAGCGGCAAAAAGAACCACCAGCAGGCGGCCACGACGGTGAGGATGACTCCCGTGGCGATCCACGCGCCCATGAGGCTCTGGCCGGCCAGGCGCTCGCGCGCCGAGATGTGCCGCTTGGGGCCCGGCGCTGCCTTCTTGCCCGACTTGACCTGGGCGTACGTCGGCGGCTCCGGCTCTGCCGCGTCGTTGGTGAAGATGAACTCGACCAGCGCGCCGGCCACGAGCGTTGAGGCCAGGTGGGCCGGCAGGTAGTGGTGAAGGAACAGCTGGCGGCCCATGACGTAAAAGGGGAAGTAGTGGGTGGCCCAGACGAGGAAGAAGAAGCCCGTCGAGTTGTACAGACGAGAGCGGGTGCCTAAAGGTGAGAAGAGAGAAAAAAAAAGGGGGGGGGGACTTACGGTGGTCCAGGGCGTCCATGCCACGGCGCAGGGAGAACTGGTCGGCGGCAATGATGCCGGCATAGACGGCGAGCAGGCTGCTGGCCAGCCACCAGCCGAGCGGGTTGCCGAGGAAGTAGATCTGCTCGCGGGTGTCGTTCTGGGTCCAGAAGCTGACGCCGCGCAGCAGGAACGGCCACTGGAAGGGCAGCGAGGCATACGGGTGGCTGCTGGTAAGCTGGCTGTTGTGCCAGAACATGGACCGCTGCAGCTCGAACCACTTTTGGAGGAAGGGCAGCGACTTGACGGCCCGCACCGGCTTGGCCCGGCGCGGGCTGTCCTCCGGCAGCGACACAATGTCCTCGACCAGCCAGACGTTGGAGCTGGCGGCGATCTGCTTGTTGCCGTTGATCTCCTGCTGCTTGTGGCCCCAGTCCGGCAGCGGCGTCGTGTGCGTCCACATGGCCACCTTGCTCGGGTTGTGGATGAACTTGAAGTAACTCGACACGCTCTTGAACTCCTGGCCCGTCTTGCCGTTCTCGATGCGGACCTCGAACAGCGTGTCGGCCGCCCGCTCGCCCAGGGCCAGCTCGTGCGACGTCGTCGTGAACTCCTGGTTGGTCGGGTAGTACGGCGAGGCCACGTCGTGCGACAGCAGGATGGTGTCGGTGCCCAGATGGCGCAGCCGCACCAGGTCGTGGTTGCGCACCGGCCGCGCCGCGTCCTCGCTGCCGTCGGACGGCAGGATCTGCCAGACGTTGTTCGTGTCGTTGTACGGGTAGCCGGTGACCTGCTGGCCCTGGCTGGAGACGCGGCCGTCGTCGTAGCGCAGCGGGTACTGGTCGGGGTGGCTGTGCAGGTAGGCCTTGGTCTCCTTGTGCTTGATGCTGAGGTTGTCGTAGTAGTTGATGGTGACGGCGTTGGCCAGCATGGCGTTGTCGCTCAGCGTCTCCTGGAACTCGGGCGACATGAAGTCGTCGCCGGGGCCCGACCGCGTGAGCACGGCAAAGTGCACCTGGAACCAGAAGAGGTAGAAGAGGAAGGGCATGAGGATGAGGCCAAATGCGCGGGCGAAGAAGTGGTTGGTGAACTGGGGGATGGTCAGGGCGCCGCCGATGCGGCGGATGTTGAGCAGATCCCACAGGTCGATGCAGACGGCCGAGCCGATGGACACAAAGGCGAACAGGCCGACGTACTTGGTGGAGATGTCGGCCGACAGGGCGAAGCCGGTCAGGATGAGCCACTTCCACCACTTGCGCGAGAAGGGCTCGTGCCGCAGCTTGTAGAAGCGGATGTAGCACAGGATGCTGCAGGCCATGGCGAAGACGAGGGTGGCGTCCAGCAGGATGAGGCGGGTCTGACCGATGTGGGCATTGTCGAAGAGGATGAGGCCGGCGGCGAGGATGCAGGCCGGCAGGCTGTAGCCGGACTCCCACATGATCAGGTACGTGACCGTGACCGTCAGGGCGCCCAGGAGGGCGGGCAGCGCGCGGAAGGCCAGGTAGGGCACCTTGTTGGCAATGTACGAGTCGCCAATGTTGTCAAAGTGGAAGTGGCCATCGTAGCCAACCAGCCAGCCGACAAAGGCAAACAGGAGCTTGCCAAAGGGCGGGTGGACGTCGAAGAAGTAGGTTCGTTGGAGGTAGTATGAGGCGAACTGGCAGTTAGCAGGGCAAAAGGCAAGGCAAAAGGCAAAAGGCAAGGCTTACCTTTCCAAAATGGACCTCGTCAAAGACGACCTCGTTGGGGTGGTTGATGCCCCAGAAGCGCGTCACAAAGGCCAAGATGGTGATGACCACCAGCGCAAGATAGTAGTATTCGCGCACGGCGGCAGCCTTTTGCACCGGCTTGGCCTCGACGAGGTCGGATGCACTATTTTTGGCACTGGGCACATTGCGGTGCCGCAGGGTCGATGCCATGCTTGCCGACTGTCAATGGGAATGGCAGTTGAAAAAAGAAGGAAAAGATTGAAGAGAAAAAAAGGCGGCTGCCAAGGAAAAGAGAAAAAAAGAGAAGGAAAAAAGAAAAGGAGAAAAAGAAGAGGTGGCTGTCGAGAAAGACACAATGCCTGTTTGAGAAATCGGGGATAGAAAGGTACAGATGGCCAGATACGTGTCGTGGCCTTGCGCGTAGTGGAGCTGGCGCAATGACATAATCAGGAGAGCACAGCTGTCGCGTCCATTGCTCCTCTATTGGTACGTTTGCTTCTACATTGTGCAATGCCATCCTCCACAGGCAGGCTGGGTTTCAAGTAGAAAAATTTACAGTATAAAGACACGATTCGGATTGTGAAATCCAAGACATGACGATCAACTGCAGCCGAGTCTGAACCTCTACCGCAGAGCACACGTGAGAATTCGATGGGTGGAGCAGTGATCATGATTACATAACAGAGACCCAGGAAGCTACCGGCGGTACCACCAAGCGCTCTCATCGGCTGGATAGCTCTACGAAAACCCAGCAGGTAAGGAAAAACGCGCGCGACCTGGGTCAATTAAGTCATCCTCCACCGCAATAGTGAAAAAAAAAACCATAAAAAATATGAAGTAGCCCAACAGAGCGAGACAGATTAAAAAAGGTATGCATGCGCGCCACAAAGGCGACCGTGCAAAAAGAAACTAATAACGGGAAAGGAATTTCTTTGGCGATTTTCTGGATGCGCAGGGTGGCTGCCGGAGGAGCAGCACCACCGCCGCAGCGTCGTTGTCGTCGTCGCCGTCTTTACCCGTCCCGACCCCCTTGCACCCGACACCGATTGCCTCCATGACCGACCGGACCGGCGCCGTCCTCGCCCACGCCGACGATGCCGCCGACACTGCGACGCACCCCTCTGCCGCTCCCGCTCCCGCTCCCGCTCCGCCACCCTCTTCCGCCACACCTCTTTCCACGCCGGCGGCGACCACCATGCGCCATTCTTCTGCCGCCAATGCACGGCCGCTGACCGGGTTCGAGCGGTGGGCGAGCCGGGCGTCGGACTCGCAGTTCAATGCGCTCTCGGGGTCGATCGGAGGCTTCACGTCGGGCGTTGTGGTGTGTCCGCTGGACGTGATCAAGACGAAGCTGCAGGCGCAAGGCGGGTTCTACGGGCAGGCGGGCCAGCCTTCGCACCACCGGCTGTACAACGGGCTCGTGGGCACGGCCAAGGTGATCTGGCGGGACGAGGGCCTGCGGGGGATGTACCGCGGGCTGGGGCCGATCATCCTGGGGTACCTGCCGACGTGGGCGGTCTGGTTCACCGTGTACAACAAGAGCAAGGTGTGGATGGGGGAGCGGTCTCGTGAGTTTTTTTTTTTCTTTTTCTTTTCTCTCTCTCTCTCTCTCTTTTCTTTTCTTCTTTTTTCTTCTCTCTGACCACCAGACAATACCTTCTTTGTCAGCTTTTATTCGTCCATTGTGGCGGGCGCCAGCAGCACGGTGGTGACGAACCCGATCTGGGTGATCAAGACGCGGCTCATGTCGCAGATGCCCAGCGGCGGCGCGCGGACGGGCTTCTCGGTCTTCCCCAAGGGCACGACGACGCCGACGTCGCGGCCGACGCTGCACACGCCGTGGCACTACCGGTCGACCCTGGACGCGGCCCGCACCATGTACACGACCGAGGGCGTGCTGTCGTTCTACTCGGGGCTGACGCCCGCGCTGCTGGGGCTCACGCACGTGGCCGTGCAGTTCCCGGCCTACGAGTACCTCAAGATGCGCTTCACCGGCCAGGGCATGGGCGGCCTGTCCGTGGCCGCTGCGGACGACGATGTCGACATGGACGACGCCGACGCCCGAGCCAGCGCGCCGGCGCACTGGATCGGCGTGCTCTCCGCCACCATCCTGTCCAAGATCCTGGCCAGCAGCCTCACCTACCCGCACGAGGTCATCCGCACCCGCCTGCAGACCCAGCGACGCGGCGCCGGGGCCACCACGGCCGGCACCGGCACCGGCACCGGCACCGCCGCCCCCTCGGAGCCGCGCTACAAGGGCGTCATCAAGACGTTCCGCACCATCCTGCGCGAGGAGGGCTGGCGGGCCTTTTACGCCGGGCTCGGCACTAACATGATGCGGGCCGTGCCCGCCGCCACCGTCACCATGATGACCTACGAGACCGTCATGCGCAAGCTGAAGCGCCAGCGCCGCGACGCCCAGCGCCGGCTGCAGGCCCAAGCCTAGCCCATGGCCTTGTTTCCATCTTTTTTTTGATATCTGTTCTTCTGTGTACTTTCCTTTGGTGTCTTGCATCGGGCTGGGGACGGTCTTCATGTTTGGTCTTGTTCATGTTTGGTCTTTCGGTATAGACGGCGGCATATCTGAGTCATGACATGGTAGATAAGGGGAGGAGGGGGGGAGGGGGGGGGTCATGCTTTGGATGAAAATGGCATTCTTCTCTTGGAGTTTTTCTTGTTCTGCGCCCATTCGGCCAGGCGCGTCTCAGTTGACAACATTGACAATCCGATTTGCGGAGGGCGCGCAGTCTGGGCCGATGTCGCCGACGCGGCTAAGTGACGGTTAGTCATGCATGTCTTTTTTTTTTATCTGACCCAATGGCGGAGAGGCTTATTTCCACACCTCGTCGACTACAAATATTCGCATCGACCCATTCGCTCTCCTCCATGCTGAAGCTCGCAGCCGCACGCATTGCTCCCGCCGCATCCTCCTGCTCCCGCCGGACTCCCCCCTTCCTTGCCCCAGCTCGCTTCCGCGCTCCAGCTCGCTTCTCGTCCAACATGGCCTCGCCTGTTTTTTCCGAGGAGGCTGCCTTTCGTGGGTCTCCCTGCTTGGCTGTGCATGACTGAATCTCTGCTAACAGTGTCCAGCGGCCGGTCCTTATGTATGACCGACTTGACCGACTTGACCTTGCCGTTGTCTTTTGGCTAACCCCCCCAGTCCCAAGCGATCAAGACGCCGATCGCCATCTTCTGCTCCGGACAGATCCCCGCCGACAAGGACGGCAACCTCGTGGAGGGAACGATCCAGGAGAAGACGGCGCAGTGCATCAAGAACCTGCAGGCGGTGCTGACGGCGGGCGGCTCGTCGCTGGACAAGGTGGTCAAGGTCAACGTGTTCCTGGCCGACATGGGCGACTTTGGCGGCCTCAACGAAGAGTACGCCAAGTGGTTCACCAGCAAGCCGGCGCGCAGCTGCGTGGCCGTCAAGACGCTGCCCAAGGGCGTCGACGTCGAGATTGAGTGCATTGCGCTGCCGTGAGAAGCGGCACAGAGACCTATCATAGCAAAATCTGAAGCTCCATAAAATTCCAGTGATGTCACCGCGGGGTCACCCCGCTGTAATCTGGCTATACGCGTGCTGACACAACAGCGCTGCAGCGCCACAGTCGCCCCAGCCTCCCGCAGTTGACGTGTCGGGGGCTTGGCCAGCTAGCAAGGTGTATCGCACGATAATATATAATTTCTGCTTTGGGATCCTGCGCTTCCCTTCATCGCCCATTCTCCACCTCCACGCCCATGCCTTCACCATGTCGCCTCCGCCGGTCCGCCGCGGTGCACAGGCCAGCGCGGCCCAATCGACGCTTTATCGGGTAAGAAAGAGCGCTTTCTGGAGTACATAGTGTATCTTACTATGTACTCCGTAGAACAGCTCCAGCTTCGCATTCGCCTCCGCTAACACAACAGCTGGTCATGACCCCTGTCGTCTTCGTCTCGTTCCTGGTGTCGCTCGCCTGGGTCGAGTTCCGCTATTCACTTCTTCGGAGCCACACGCACGACAACGACCGCAATAGCCCCTCTGACACAAGTCCTCATCTGCCCGCGTGGCTCCACCGCATCCTCTACCGTCGGCAGCAGCAGCAGTCCGTACGCGTCAGCAGCACACAGACCGTCGAGCGCGACGGGGACCACTACCACAGCATGCAGAGTAAGCTGCTGCGCATGGAGGCAAGCGAGGCGTTTCGGATCCGCACGACGGTGCTGTGCGTGCTGGGGCTGGCATTGGCAGGGGCAGCGTGGGCGGTGGGGACCGCCTGCTGGTGGGCGGCTCGCTGGGCCGCAGGGTGGTGGACAGGGGCGGCGCGCGGATGAGCAAAGAGATGGACGGTCGGCGGGATCGGAAGCGGGGACCGCGGATGAGATGCAAGTCGTTTAGATAAGAGCCTAGATAGCTCACCCCGCGTTTTGGGAAGCTGAGTGCAACGCTGCCGTCGCCAATTTATAGTGGTCGGGCGGTCTAGTCGCTCCGGCTTATATGCACAGCAGCAAGCCCCTGTGCCATCAATGAAGGATATGCGATTGGTACGCGTTGTTGATGCCATGGCTGCCGCCTGTGTGCGACGCCGTCCAGGTGGGAAGTGTATAAGTTGAGGTTCATCCACGAGTTGTTGTGTTGCCTGGTCATTCAGTTGATTCCGCATCTTCTACCTCTCGTCGATCTCTCGTATATCTCTGCCTCTGGTCCCCTCTTATTCTCTCTCTCTCCGACATGCGCTCTCCCAAGGCTCTGCCGGCACGCAACGTCACCATCCTCGCGGTGGTGGCAGCCTATGCGGCCACGACCTGGTGGCGACACCGGGCCGAGGCCGAGCGTATAGGCACCGACGGTTCGGCCGTGGCGCGCTTCCTGTCCGTCTTTGCGGCGGCGTGGATGGCGCTGGCGCTGGGCTGGGGCGCGTGGGCGACGCTGCTGTGGCCGTTTTGGTTCTCGCCGCTGCGCCACCTGCCGCAGCCGACGGGCAACGCCTTCCTGCTCGGCCAGTTTGGCCGCATCTTCCGCGAGCCCACGGGGGTGCCGGCGCGCGAGTGGATCAACACCATTCCCAACCGCGGCCTCATCCGCTACCTGTCCCTCTTCCACCGCGAGCGCCTGCTGGTCACCAGCCCGGCCGCCCTGGCCGAGGTGCTCGTGGCCAAGAACTACGACTTTGTCAAGCCGGCCGACGTGCGCGAGTTCTTGGGCCGCATCCTCGGCGTCGGCGTCCTCCTGGCCGAGGGCGACGAGCACCGCTTCCAGCGCCGCCAGCTGCTGCCGGCCTTTGCCTTTCGGCACGTCAAGAACCTGTACCCCGTCTTTTGGCGCAAGGGCCGCGAGAGCGCGGCGACGATGCGGCGCGAGATGGCCGACGCCGAAACCGACTCGCCCGCCATTGAGATTGGCGAGTGTGCCTCCCGGGTCACGCTCGACATCATCGGCCTCGCCGGCCTGGGCCGCGACTTTGGCGCCCTGCAGGACCCCGACAACGAGCTGGCCTCGACGTACCGCTCCCTCTTCAAGCCGAGCAAGCAGGCCCGCTTCTTCGGCCTCGTGTCTCTGCTGCCGCCCTTCCTCGTCAGCGCCCTGCCCCTGGCCCGCCGCGGCCAGCTCGTCGAGGCCGGCAGCTACCTGCGGTCGCTGTGCCGCGACCTCGTGCAGGAGAAGAAGGGCCGTCTGGCCAAGCGCGCCGCCGACACCACCGCCGACACCACCGCCGACATTGACATCTTGTCCGTCGCCCTCGAGAGCGGCGGCTTCACCGACGCCAACCTCGCCGACCAGCTCATGACCTTTCTCGCCGCCGGTCACGAGACCACCGCCACCGCCATGACCTGGGCCATCTACCTGCTGTGCTGCCACCCGGACGTGCAGGCGCGCCTCCGCGCCGAGATCCGCGCCCATCTGCCCCCTCTGGGCGATGACGGCAGCGACGACCACGACGACCACAGCGACGTCACCTCTGTCGACATTGACCACCTGCCTTATTTGCACGCCGTCTGCAGCGAGGTCCTCCGCTACTTTGCCCCCGTGCCCGAAACCATGCGCGACGCCGCCGTCGACACCTCCATCCAGGGCCAGTTCGTGCCCCGGGGCACCCAGATCATGATCGTGCCCTGGGCCATCAACCGCAGCCAGGCCTTGTGGGGCGACGACGCCCTGCAGTTCCGCCCGGAGCGCTGGCTGTCCGAAGAGGGCAAGAGCAGCAGCAGCAGCAGCAGCGGCGGCGGCGGCAGCAGCGGCAGCAGCGGCAGCGTCTCCAACTACGCCTTCCTCACCTTTCTGCATGGCCCCCGCAGCTGCATCGGCATGGGCTTTGCCCGCGCCGAGTTCGCCTGTCTGCTGGCCGCCTGGGTCGGCCGCTTCGACTTCCGCCTGCGCGACCCGGCCGACGCCGACGAGGCCAACCTCTGCATCCGCGGCACCGTCACCGCCTGGCCCGCCCACGGACTCTACGTCCACGCCACCCCGCTGCAAGGCTGGTAGTGCAAATCTTGTGTAATTCATAGCTATTTCAATCCTTCAAACTCGGGCCCCAGTCCTGCCAGTCTCCGGCACCGCCTCGGCTCCCCTGTGTGATAGTTCTTGCGCTGCCGTTTCTTCTTTGGCTCCGGCTCCGGCTCCGGCTCCGGCTCCGGCTCCGGCTCCGAGTCCGGCGAGTCCATCCGCTGCGGCAGATCCCCCTGCACGCGCAAGCGGAAGTTCCTCTTGCGCTCGTCGTACTCGGCCGTCTCCATCTGCGTGCCCGGTATCCACCGGCTGTTGACAATGTCGTCCCACTCCTCATCACGCCGCTGCCGTCCGTGCTCCGTCTCCCGCCACGACCGAGCCATGTTCCGCAGTCTGTCCCGATGAATCGCATACTCCGTGTCGGGCCCATGGCTGCCTCTCTGTGAAAAGAAGTATGGCCCTTCCCACTGCAGCCTCTCCCAGCACTCCGCTGCCGGATGCCAGGAGCTGCGAAGCCTGTCCGGCGACACTGGACCTCTCTGCGCTGTTTCAAAAGCCCGTGTCGGCGTCGGCGGCAGGGTGGAGTGTGAAGAGGGCGTGCTTGTGCTCGAAACCGGCGAAATATACACGGGAGACACCACCCGAGGGCCCGCCGCCACCGTCCGAACCACTGCTTCCGGCGGCGGCCACGTCAAAATCTCTCGCCACGTGTGGCCTGCGGCCATCAGCGGCTCGTCCACGCCGTACTGGATTTCGTGCATTGCCTGCACGTGGCGATCCCAGATCCGGTAGAGCCGGTCCACTTCCTCCTGCTCCTCCAGGTTTGGCCATAGCTCTCCATTCCCGTTCGCGGCTCTCGTGTACGCCTCCTGCGCCAAAACCATCTTCTGAAAGTGCGAGAACCACGCCTCGCCGTAGTGCCCCTGCGCCCACTCCATCACCTCTTCCCACGATTTGCCGTGACCGGGGCCCAGCTTGTCTTCTTGGACCGTTTGCTCCAACTGTCGGAGCGCTTCCTGCCGCTCCTGAAAGACTGGGCCGTGGATTCTGCAGATGCCCTGCTCCCGTAGCATGAGCTTGCGCTGCCGATACCACTCATTGCCAAAGTGTTTGCGGCCCCAAGCCGTGTACACTTCCGGCTCGTATGGCTCCGGATCCGGCTCCGGCGTCCATACGATGCGATTCGCCGGCCGCCGGTTTGCCGCCTTCTTCTGCTTCTTGTTCTGTCCACGTCTGCGTCTGGGAGCCATTGTTGGAATTGATGAGGTCGAGCGAATATGTGAACAAGACATAGCCCGTCTATTTATCCAATTTCCAATACTTTCAACCCTGCCCTGCCGCTTCCGGACGATGCCTTTGTTATCAGAATCACAAGCCGCCCTCTTTGTGTCTTTGAAAAAGGCCCAGAAATGGTCTCTTTCAAACTGCTGTCAGGACACAAAGACGATTGACTCTTTCATATTTGTAGCTCGAAGTAGGGTAGTCTATTTTTAGCCACGCGTAGCAGCTCAATACATTGCGCATGGGTTTGCTTCTGAAATTCCCGTCATTGATCACGGCCCTGAGCTGGTACCGATCAAGGATGAGCTGCGAGCTGCGTCTGCACCGCATTTGTGGGCCCGGTTTAAGTCTCGTTAACTCAAATCAACGTCAGCTGTCAAGGGCTCAAGCTTTGCCTAAGCCTTAAGGCAGATCATCACGAACAGAGCACGTGGCTCAACTGGCTGACAACTCTGCAGTAACTCTGCGGACCCGAGGAAATAGCTAAACCAAAGCTGAAATCAAATATATATCTAACCTAAGAATCAAACAGACAGTCTATCCGGATAGCACATGTCTAAAAAATCCTCGAATACGTCCTTGTATGTAATCAATTGGCTGTAAAGTCCTTGTGCTACTTATAAGTGCGAGAAGTCCAGTTTGAGAAGATCGATCCGCCTCCAGGAGAACCTTGACGGCTACTAGAAGCAGGACGAGCCATCGGGGAACCATGGCGACTTCCAGGAAGGGGACCAGCCACTGGAGAACCGAGGCGGCTACTTGCAGGGGAATAGTACTGCTGCACCTCGACACGACTGCGGCTTGTCTGAGAGGCAAAGACCCCCCTCTGTCCGGGGTAGCCACTGTCCGATGCAGACGCCGAATGATAGCTACCGTAAGGGGAGCTCTGCCGACTGCCTGGCGGATAGGCCGGTCCGACCCCGGGCGATGCTTGTCGGCTGCCGCGCTGGGATCCACCATCGCCACTGCTCGAGGGAGAGCCGGGCACGGGATACGACCGATGGCTGTTGGCGGGGGACACAGGACTGTTGGATGCCGAAATCTGTAAAAACAAAAATGAGCAAGGGAATTCATTAAATATCTAAAAGGAGGGAAGCAGCCCTTTTAACAATAAAATGGCTGCTCGGTCTCCAAATCATCCAAGCTCAGAGGTATCTCTCGCGTTATCGAAAGTGATCATATTCCTGGGCCAGAATCAAACCTCCTTCACCATCTTCCCTCCATTTCTCTCTTCGGCGCCTACGAGATACGAAATGATCTGAAACTAGGAGGAAGGGGTGAGGTGTTGCCTATTCTTGGGGATGTCGCCGCAGTACTCGTCCTCTGTAAAAAAATGCATTGGTCCACCTACCCCTTTTTAGCCCTGTCCTTTGCATCCTCCCACATGTCCGCAGCCAATCAAGTGCGGGAAACAGACGTGCACTTGATCTTGATGAGGTTCTCAAGGCCTGGCCTTGTGAGGTTGCCGCGCGCCTAAGCAGACCCCCCCATCCCCTGACAAAGTGACAAAACGGCCAATCCATGGCGAGACAGCCGAGGTTTTGTCCGATATTTTGCAGGCTTAATTGGCGAGCCATGATTTGCTTTCTATATTCGTAGCGCTCGTACTTCTTCCGTGTGGTGGTGGTATGGACCCACAGAGGAGAGTGGAGGGTGACCTCCACGCAGCCATCTTTGCCGCCCGGAAAAAAAGGGCCTTTGCTTCGCCATGATGGCGATACATCTCGGATTTCTCTAGGTTTCAGCAAGTCTGTTGGTAAGAGAACTGCCCACCTGACCCCACTTATAGTCCCCACCTCGTCCAACGTCGGCGGCTACAGCCCTCCCACCGACCCCGCTTCGTAATCACGTGTTTATTGCTGTCCGTATCTCTCTTTCTTTAGGGACCTTTCTCAATCACCAGTTCAGAAAGCCACAGCCAAGGCTGAACCAGACCTAAGCCATCCAAAGAAGGATCGCAACAACAACAAAAAAACACGTCTATATCTACGTTCACATCTCCCCAGACATGTCTGAACTACGGAAAAAGCTTGCAAAGTCCCAGGTTGAGAAGTTCACAAAACCGAGGCGTTTAAGATACCGACCCTCGCCCCCGAGATTTTGGCCGGTCCTACTTGGCATCCCGGGCAGCATCTTCCAGACTGCGCAAGACCTACAATCATTTCTCGAGCTCCCAACGCCACCCGAGGTGTTCGTCACCAACAAAACGCAATGGAGGCGCGATATCGATGGCGAGGAGGACACTTCTCCGGATGAGACCCCGGGCGAGGAGGTGCGGTTTTGTGAGGTGGACGATAGCCAGTATCTCAAGATTTCGAAGCAGGCAGACGAGGAGTGGACACTGGTGTGGTTCCATGGAAAGAGACGGAATGGACAAATTTTTGTTCCCCTAGGGATGGGGCCCAAGCTGCACGAGCCAATCGTAATCAGTGGGTTTGGGCTTGAGTTGAATGACGACAGCAGCGACAGCGATGGATGCGACGGGGATAGTAAAGAAAGCGATGGAAATGGGGATGAGAATGGGGGGGAGAGGGGTGGTGTTGAAGAGTCCAGGGAAAGTGGTGAAACTGAGGAGCACGAGAAAGCGGCGAAATGATGAGTCGTGGCGACTTTCTTTTTGTAATGTACGAGCACGTGTCTGGTGACTGGCGCCTGTGTATTTCTTGCTCTTTGCCATCTTGTATCTTATCAGCATATCATATCTCGAAACTGCCATTTGTGTAGCAGCTGCTTGTCTCAATGCGAAGAAATGCATCTTTACCCGTATTGCAAGAGGCCTAAATTTGACTCTCATACAGCAAGGCCCTATTAATATCCAATACCAACACGAATTTTCGCGTTTCTCCCATCTCCTACAACCTTCACTAAAAACTATAGCAGAATAGCCACAATTTGATGAAACGGCACTGGATTTAAACGATTTCGGTGTCATTCTAACGGCGAACAGGCGTTGTAAAGGCTAGCGTACGCTGTGGGTATGTTGTATTAGTGTGTAGTTGTGCGTGTATTTAAAGTTAGCTAGTGGTACCCAATAAAAAGCGGACTCCATGGGTGGGGCCCCCTATGTAAGCTAGTAAATAAGGAGCCTCTCACCAACTCAGCTATTGCTTCTGCTTCGTAGACAGTAGCCCGGTGACGGGCTAGACGCCGTATCGGTTACCCCTACTCATCCAAGCACGTAACAGCTAGTTTGTCGTTTCCAATACACTTTAGCGCGTTTAACCCGCTGTTATACGTTTTATTTATTTATTTTATTTTTCTCCTCTGTATCTCTTCCTTTGGGAAATTATTGTAGTCTCGTTACCGGCCCTGAACATCTTGAATCTGGCACTGACTAGCCATGCATTGTCTGCTATTGGAATTCTTCGACGGACGAACTGCAGAGAAAGCGTCCTTTTAGACCAGCCGATAAAGATATGGGCACGAGGGGTCTACGGAGGCAGAGCAAGTCGGGGCCTTGCGCATGTCTGCGCTACGACCTGATTCTACTCGTATTTGTCCTTCTGAAAGATGAAGAGTCGCCGATGCCGCTGTAAAAAAATTCCAGAGGGACAACTGAGAACTATAGTATGCACCAAGATGGCACAATAAAAAGCGCTTCCTGGAACAACACGCCTCTATCACCCTGAATGCAGTACCCCTTCGCCTCAAGGGCCGATGCGGATGTAGCCGGCCCACAGCCGCGGATCGGCTCTGGCGTGCGCGCGCCCACCGGCGGAGGGGGCATACGCGCTTCGACTGGTCGGGTCGGCGGCGCGGTGGTCACGGAGACGGGCGACGCCGGCCTGTAGGCCGAGGGCCAGGGCGGTGTCGACGTCGGCGCGGGCGTCGCGGGCGTGGACGACGGCGGTCAAGACGGCGTGTGCGATGGCGAGGCAGCAGTCATCGGCGACGGGCCAAAGGGAGCCGACGACGTGGCGGAAGCCGGCGAGCTGGCAGGCGCTCATAAGGTGGAGGCCCTCGTCGACCAGATCGTCGGCGTGGTTGGCGCCGGTGGAGCATGCAGACAGGTAGGCAAGGAAGGGCATGTGCTGTTCGTGCAGGCGCAGGGCCTGCAGGTCGCCGACGGTCAGCCGATTGGTCTGCCAGTCGCGCACGAGCAGGGCGCTCTGCAGCGGATCGGCGGCATCGGAGGATCCGTGGCCGGCAAAGTGCAGGATGGGCGCTCCGGCGCGCAGGCCCGCCAGCACGGCGGCCTTGTCCGGCTCGTGCAGCACCATCGGCGGCGGCCCGTCGGGGTGGGTCAGGCAGGCACGCACCACCTCGACCTCGCGCGGCGCGAACGCCAGGTTCGACAGGCCGGGCGTCTGGCCCATGGACACGAGGAGGGGTGCGGCACGATGCAGCACTGCGGTGGTGGTGCCCTCGTCCTCGGCGTCTTCTCGGGCCATGTTGCGCCGTGTGAAGAGCAGGGCCTTGATGGATGGACTGTACGCCGACACGACACGCGTCCAGTAGCGCTCGCTGGCCGACCCGGCCTGCTCGAGCTGGCCGCTGCGGCGGTAGGGGCCGGCGGCGTGGATCGGCAGCGCGCCGAGAGAACCGGTAAGCACCCACCAGATGCGCGGAAGGTCGTCCTCGCGGGGCTGGAGAGGCTCGTCTTTCTCGATGAAAGCGAGCAGAACCGGCGACACGATCGCGGTCCACAGCCACGCCAGCATCTCAAAGAAGTCGTCGGCGGAGGCGCTCGCCGTGTTCCTAACCAGAGCCGTCCAGCGCGGGATGGCGTCGGCGCGAAGATCGGGCAAGGCGACCTGGCGCACGGGGCCGTCGGCCGAGACGACAAAGGCATCGCATCGTAGCGGGCTGACGTTGACCACGACGACAGTGCCCGATGCGCCGGCGACACCGACGGGCAAAGCAGCACGCCGCATCTCGGCCACGTCGGGGGGCTCGAGGAAGCTGTGGAAGCCGGGCTGACGGCGGATGCGCGACACCGTCTCGTCGAGCTCGCGGGTCAGCTGAGTGCGGCGCGTCAGGGATGACGACGACGGCGGCGGCGACGATCGGGGCGGCGCCAACGGCTTGAACACGTCTTCGTCCGGGGCGTCGAGCGCGTCGCGGAGCCGCACGAAGCTGGCGGCCAGCTCGGGGTGCTGCCTCTGCAGCCCGGCGACGTCCGAACGCACCTCGAAGAGCAACCCGAGAATGATGCCGCGGCCTTCTTCCAGCAGACGCAGGGCATCCTCCGCATCGGCGACCTTGGCCGCAGACGGGGCCGGCGACTTGGCCTCGAGAGCCACGGCCGCCGCCAGCGTGGCGAGTCCCGAGAACCGCCGAAGAATGTGCTCTTGGTCGCGCTGCTGTAGCACGCGCGGGCTGACGTGGCGCAGCAGCGAGACCGCGTGGCGCAGCAGGCGATCGGCGTCAGCCACACGTCGGTCCGCACGCTGGCGTGAGAGGCACTCTTCGGCAGCACGGATAGCCGCATTGATGCGCGTCGATGGCGCCCCGTACTCGCAGCGTGATGCGGCATCAAAGGCCGTGACCGCCTCGTCGGCGAGGGCGTCTTGGTCATCCCCGCCGTAGCTCTTGCGGTACCGCATCAGCAGGTGGCCCAGGTTCAGCAGCCGTTGCGCCCGGGTGGCGTCATCGGACGGCGCCTCGCGGCAGACCGAGCGGAAAATGTCCAGGGCGCGCGTCATGCAGTGCTGGGGGGTGTCGTTGACAGTCCCCTCTCCCGCCTCGGCCCGCAAGACGAGAACACGGCCCAGGTTGTGGCGCATCATGAGATGCTGGCCATCGTCTTCGGCGGTCTGCTGCACAGCTTCCTCCGCCACCACGACGGCTTCGTCGAGGTCGGCCACGTTCTTTGTCAGCTCATGCCGCGAGGTCAAGAGGCCCGAGAGGACCGTGAGGAGCTCGCCGCGGTGGATGGAGCCCTTTAGTGCAAAAGCCTTGGCCTGCTCGGCACACGCGATGGCGCGATGGAGGTCGTCCACGTCGCGCAACCGGTCGTACTTGCGCCAGAGCATGGCGGCCAGATTGCTCAGGTTTGTGCCTCGGAGGATGTGAAGAGGCGGCAGCACGTCCACGGCCTGGGTCGCCGCGTTCACGGCATCAACAATGTCTTGCGGCACCTCGAGCAGATCGTAGCGACAGCGCAGCAGACCTGCGAGCCGGTCCCAGACAAAGGTCCTCGCAAGAACGGCCGCTGGCGCACAGTCCACCGCTTCGTTGCAGCAGGCGATGCCCTGTTCGATGAAGCGGCTGTTGCGTTCCACCAGCTCGAAGCGACGAAGGAAGACGGCCGCGTGCAGCTCCTTGAGCCGGACCCAAAAAAGATTCGCAGCAAAGACAAAAGAGAGGCCCGCTTTCACCTGGGCCTCCACCTCGTCCAGCAGCGGTATCTCGTGGTTCAGATCAAAGAGCCCAAGCAGCTTCGAGCCGTACTTGTGCCGGAGGTCTGCCCGTGCCGTTGCTTCGCTGTCTTCGTCTTCCTCGATCAGCTGGACAGAGGCCCGAGCGTATTTCACGGCGCGTGCCAGAAAGTCCGCGTCTCCCGTCTCTGCAAACTGATCGTACCACAGACCCGAGAGGCTTTCCATGCGCAGCCACCGCCACATCGGGTCCGGTAGATCCTCGGCCGCGTCGAGGTGGTGGATGGCAAGACGCAGGCGCTCGGCGTCGTGGTCGTGGCGCACCTCGTGCTGGATTGCTAGGAGCTTTCCAAGCGAGAAGTGCGTCGAGACCATGGCCAGCCGGCGCGTTGCCCGAGGAGCGTAGAGCCGCGATGCAGTTCCCATGGCCATCTCGGCGGTCTGGACGCCCCGGATGAGGTACTCGTTCTCCACCTGCGAGTCACCAAACGCCTTTTTGCAGATTCTGCTCACTGAATTCGCAAGAATCAGCCGCTGCTTGGAGGAGACATCGCCGCGCATGAGCATCTCCGTATGCATTTCGATGTTGTCATCTAAGCTTACTGCCACACATTCCCCTTGTTAGAACGACCCTCAGATACATTGGGTGACGGCACTGGACTTACGCGTCGGATCCTGAACGACCGCCGTAGGCAATTGCTCGAGCGACACCGCGTCTTCAATGGCAGTGAGGCGATTCCAGCCGTGGACCCGGTCGGACAAGTCGGCGATCATCTCCAGCTGCCCCGGCACTCTTTCGCTCTCGCAGTGCGTCGCTGTGTGGGCCTCCTGCATCCAGTACAGAGCGCCCTCGAGGTCGCGAAACGAGAGCGTGCGCTCGAATCGCGTTCGAAGCAATGCGCTAGTCTCTTCTGCCAAGGGCACAAACGCAGGCGTCTCTTTCGCCATGGACCAGAGCAGCGGCTCGGCCACGCCAACCACGCCATCCAGGTCGCCATCTAGCTTGGTGAGGCGTAACAGCTCGTGGCAAGCCGCGTATGAAAGAGATGTTTCGGGTTGTTCATCTCCTCTAAGGGCACCTGCGAAAGAACGCAGCTCTGCTTCGCCCATGCCGTCAAGAATGGCCTGGGCGTCCTTATCCAAAAGCTCATAGACAGACATGGTCAAGTACGAAAGGGAAGATAGAAAAAGCAAAAATAGATTGGTCAATGTGGCTGATGAAGGGCGGATGCTAGCATCAAAGCTATGGTGGGACGTGCCGCTGTCAAAGGCATAACCCTCGTCCAAATCTAGACAATCGCCACCTGCATCTGACCACTTTTTGGTGGCAACAGCAAAAGTGCATATTATACGAGAATCAAAAAGTGCACTTTCTGGCAACTCACCCATGACAACGGCAAAAGTGGATATTTTATGAGAAGCGAAAGGTGCACTCTCTGACGTGGACGCTCCTGTGTGACTCGGCTGTGACTATTGTGCATGATGTGGCAAAAAATTAACCGAAGAAAAACAAGGCTGACGGATATACCGGCCCTTTGATACGTGAAAAAGGCACAAGCCAGACTTCGTTTCGAACATAATTCATCATACCTCTTGGAGTTACGGAATCAGGTATTGTTGTTGCAATGGTTACATATATTCTGCTCGTTGGCTTTCTATCGCCAGCTGGCTTGACAGGTTAAACAAGTTTGCTACCAAACCAGCTGCTTTCTATTTGATTCTAAACGATTTGCTGTTTTATTTCCTGCTTTCTGCCGGCAAAATGGCTACCGATACAGCTCCCAAGAAATGGGCCATCCTCATTGGCATCGACAAATACCGTCATGAAAACGCAAATGACAGTCGTGAGCGGGAGACAACAGCCGGCAAAAAGATGATCCCCCCCAAGAATTTGGGAGGCTGCGTCAATGACGTGCTGGCCACGCGCGAGTATCTACTCGACACTATGCAGCTAACCGATGCCAACATCCAGATGCTCCTGGCGCCACAGGAAACCAACAGATACGGCTTTCCGCTCCCATCAGACGACAAGTACACATCGCCAACGTACGACAACATTGTCCAAGCGCTGGCAGACGTCGACCGCTACCGCGAAGGTGATTTCGTCTACGTACATTTTTCGGGCCACGGTGCTCGGGCGTCCACTGTGTTTCCTGAATATAAGCAGTGCAACGACATCGACTATTGTCTGCTACCCACCGACGTGGCCTGCGATAATGGAAAGTACTTGCGCGACGTCGAGCTCGGCGCCCTGTTGCAGGACATTGTCAAGAAAGGCGTGGCACTCACGGTTGTGTTGGACTGTTGCCACTCTGGCGCTGCCATCCGCGGCGACGAGGATGATGACACCGACGAAGATGATGACAGCAACAGCACCACCACCACCTCCATCCGAGGCGACATCCAGGTGTACCAGTCGGTTCCCGCGGTCGACTTGCCGCTCCATCAGGCCAGCCAGGAAAGCATCAAACGTCGAGGCAACCAGACGAACTGGATGCAGAGGCCCGATGGCTTTGTCGTTCTGGCCGCCTGCCTTGATCACCAGAAAGCGTATGAAACACGCGTCGGCCGTGACATCCTCTACCAGCAAGGCTACTTGACATTTTCCTTACTGGACACGCTGCGCAGCATGCCTTCGCCACTGCCGTCTCTGTCATCACCATCGCCAGAGCTATCAAAGAACTGCAGCGCCGACACCATCTACCACACTGTCCGGACCACCATCGCGATCGAGCACCCAGACCAGACTCCCTACCTGTTTAACGATAACAGGCTATTTTTCTTTGATCCCAAGCACCGCGCCCGTGTATATGCCGTACCCGTCCTCAAAGCCAGCCATGAAATCGTCGTGCTTAACGGCGGCCACCTCCACGGCGTCCATCGCAATTCCGAGTACGTCATCCTCTCCCGCGGCTGCCCACTCGACCAGCCGGTGGCCGAAACTGAAATCTTGGCGCGCGTCCGCGTCGAGTCGTTGACGACAGACACCGCCAAAGCCAAGGTGATTGACGCGCGGGTCTCGATGTCAAAAATCAGGCCTGGTTGTCCTGCCGTATTGCAGACACTCCCCTCAAACGCGCGGCTCCGCGTGCGATTTGACTCTGATGACAACACGCAGCGGTGTCGTTTCAAGGACGAGTGGGAGAAGTGCAGCCGTGGCAAGCTGCTGGAACTGCTGGACAATGTCCCTGTGGCGGCCAACACTCACGTTGCCATCGCCGGTCTGAAATACCAATTTACCGTCCGCATCGACGACCAGGGCCTGTTGGAGGTGACGGATTCGTTGGGCATCATGACACCCGGCATCGCCAAGACACTAGACAAGCTTCCGTGGAACGAGGACAAAGGAATGGCGCGCCTGGTGCGACGACTTGAGCATCTGGCACGTTTCCAGCTGGTCCGGAACCTTCGGAATCCGAACGACGACGCCGCCATGCTGACTAACGAGGTCATTACCGACATTCAGCCCGCTCTGGAAGAAATCGACGATGGCGTCATGGTGTATCACCCGGTGAAGGAGATGCGGCTGCAGAGCGGTACCTATCAAGTGCCTGAGTTCCAGCTATTCCGCATAACGGTGACCAACCGCTCACAAAGCCCCATTGGTTTCACCATCCTGAACATGCAGCCCCAGTTTGCCATCGATTTTTTGTCGACCGAGGTCCAGCCATTTCGCATCCTTGAATCTAGAGCCAGCTGGCACGAGAACTACATTCTTCAGATACCCGAACGCTTGCATGACGTCGTCATATCGAGCAACGATACTCGGCCCCTCAAAGAATTGTTCAAGATTTTGGTGACAAAACCGCCTCGTGACGTAAGTTCTTTGCAGCTGGAAAGCTTGTGGGAGATGGAGGACCGCAACAACTACTATGGCCGAGGGGAGGCGGAGGATATGGACGGAGTACCAGATCCACTAGGTGAACTTTTGGACGCACTGGAAAAAGACACGCGAATGACACGCGCGCCCAAAGCCAAGGACAAAGGCCCTGGAAATGACTGGGTGACCAAGGACCTTGTTTTTCAAGTGATTCCAGATCCTAGTAGGTGGGACTGAACAGTTTCGGGTTGAGTTGTGGAGGCAATCTGGGACGAAGATGCTGGGGGGTTGCTTGATTAAAAACAAAACGCTGCAACAGAAACAAGCAGAAAATACAGCCGGAGAAAGGTTGGCCAGTCGGGCCAACTGATAAATGAATTCAGCGTCATTGAAATGAATGCGCACCTACTTCTCCAAAAGGATTAAGGTTGTATTAAGGCCAGAAAAGATTATAACACCCGCTGGTTGACATTTCACTATGTACATTTTTTGACCCTCAAAAGTGGGGCACTGCGCCTGCCTTAACCTGCGCCCTCTACAGCCACGGTGGTGTTGCGCAACGATCCTTGCGGGACGACAAAGCTGAATGTATATGTAGTCAGCTGCATGATTTTATGTAAGGCGTAGTGTAGGTTCCGTGCCCCTCTTCGAGGAACCTTAGCTTTTCCTTATATATAGTGACTCCCTTACTTAGCAGGCCTCTCTCGTTTGTATCCTTGGAGGTCCTCTCTTCACCTGCTTCACTACCGTTCCCACATACTGATAGTTTTCGAGTGCCTTTCTACAAGTTTTATAAGATTTTGTGGAAGTTCTGGAATAATGGGTCTCCTACCGAACCGGCCCACTAATAGCGACCTCTTCTAAACAGAACCTACCAGTCGTTTCAATAACTGTATCATCACCTCATCTCAGCCTAACATCAGCTAGGCACCAAAACTTTGTATCTTCATAGCATTCTTAGAACAGAGCCTTTGAAGATGACTACGAATCTCCTACTCAACCGACCACTACTGCGGTCTTCCATTGAGGTTGGTCGTTTGGTGATGAATCCTTTGTATCCTGACAGCGATTTCCATCAACCAGCTGCGCTGGCTCTCTCAGCTACAAGAGGGAATGACATGAATGGCGCCGAATCCGCCATCAGTGTCAATCCTGTTGATGTCGTCGTGGATAACTTCGAGGATGTCCAAGACGTCGTCGAACGTACTCACGGCACACACCTCAACAGTAGCCTGTTCGACATTCTCTCCTTCGCCTGGAAAAACACCCGCGAAACAACTAGCATTGTCACTAGCTCACACGGTGCCATCCGATATCTGCGCGATGCCGCCGGCTACTTTGACGCTGCCTGCCAGAACGCTGCTGTGCAAGCCTGGATCGAAAATCACGCACAGCGCCCGCGCTGGGGAGGGGGAACAGCCAGTATTTACCTGATCTGCGGCTTCAAGACGTTATTCGACGCCCGCGTGGAACAAAGTGTTGAGCGAGCCAAAGAGTGCGACAGCAGCATCACGATACCAACAGCCTCGCTTGCCGTGGCGGCAGGTGGCGCGCCTCCACTTATAAAGGGGATTGAACTGAGCGCCGGCGTGGGCACTCATCAGCGGAAGAAAAATGGCTCGACATATACGGCAAAAGGCGAGATGGTGTATGCGGTACAGTACCGCAAGATTCGAGTTTCACGGTACAAAGAACCAGTGCCGGGCAAAAATGGGCGCACCATGTCATTTCGGCTGGGTGTCAAGACCCGATGGAAGTCCTACATTGGCGACCGGGGAGAAGAAGAGGAAGGAGAGGAGGAACAAGAGAATTTGGTCATGGCGGAAGTGGCTGAGCCGCCTACTACTGAAGACCTGGAAGAATTTGGCACTTTTTTTGCTTTCGATATCGGCCGCGAGCGCATTCTATATCAAGTGGAAGAGGAGGAAGACGACGACGACGGCAGCTACGACGACGACGGCAGCTACAATGGCGATGACAGCTACGACGACGACGACGATAGCGATGATACCATGGCAGAAAAATAAGTGCACAGCCAACTACTTCATTTCACGGCTCAAAATTGTGTGCAGGCTTAAGGTATTATTACATTTCTTTAAATTTCCGCCTTTATTATCCTTATGCTACCATGCTAACACTAGTTACTTCCAGTGTTGCTGCTAGTGTTATGGTAAATGCAATGGTTTTTACGCAAGAACTAAAAACCCCATGTATGTCTGTTGTGTGAAAATGGGCACTTCTTTTTACTTGCTATTACAAGGTTGTTTCGAAGTGTATTTACGCACAACTACGAACACAAGTCTAAAAGATGGAGACAGCTTAGGAGAAGCAATATTACACTACATTTTATTCATTTTTATTCTTTACGTCTTTAACTAGCAAAAACCTAAGAATTTAAGTTTTTTCCCCAACTTTTCGTATCTTATAAAAAATATATGTGAAGGGCTTAGGCAAAGCCTGAGCCTTAAGGCAGATCATCAAACTCCCCGTAATGGCTCCAAATCTTTTGCCATCACGTGGAAACACGTGATAAAAAATGACCAAAAACATCACTAAAAATTGCATGAAATGCATCACTAAAAATGCGCAAAGCTTCATCGCCAAAAAGCACAACCAGCACGTTGTAATAATATAATGCAAATGCATCCTGCGATAGTTTCTTCTTCCCTTTTCCAGATGCATGTCTTTATTTGGATTTTGATGCATTATTACACACTGTAGAAAATTATTTGTCTAAATGCTATTTCTTTAATATTACTAAATAACAAATTATAAAAATAATAAAAAAACTATAAAAACTATAGTATAAAGCCATTAAAAATAATAATAATTATATAAATTAATTATTAAAAGTTATTCGCTTGTTACTTTGTAATAATACATTACTAATAAATGCTTCTTTTAGTCTTAAGTAACTAGCATTACCTTTTACCTTTTTATCTTTTTGATATCCTATACTAAACAAGATGTAGGTTAAAGAACCTTTTTAACTTCTTCTACAAACTTTTAATTGCCCTTCTTTTTTTACTCCTTTACTAAATTTAGTAGCTTTTTTAGTATAGCTTTTACATTGTCATTATCCTCTCCCTTGTCTTTATCCTTATCATCTTTGTCCTCCTAAATACCGTCGTCTTTAAACTTTAAATTATCGTTAATTGTAACGATATTTAACTTCCGCTTAAAATCTAACTCCTTTTTTACTACAAGGTACTAGTTCGTTTAAAAAGGTGTTGTTTAATGCCTTTAAATAGTGTTAAAAAAGGTGGTATTGTTAATAATCGGTTAAAAACAAAAAACCAAGTGTTTGTAAATTAAAAATCTACTAATTAAAAACGTTAAGCAACTACAACTTTAAATATAGGGATTCGTGTAATATCTTTAGATCGATTTACTCTTTACTAACGCCCTACTTATACTCTTCTACTACTTTTTAAATGCCTTTCGCTAGTGTACGACTTTAAGGCGGTGGTTTTTAGTGATAATTACATGCATTTAATTCAAAGCGCTAGGAACTATACGATTAATCAATATCTAACTAACAAGGTTGATTTTTAAACGGTTAAAACGATGTAGGAAGTCGTGCTTAATCCGTCTTTAGTGTAATTCAACTATTATGGTAGTTTTTAACATAAGGATCTCGTTTAAGTTGGCTAATCAAGCCTAAAGTGCCCATTAGCTTGGTTAGTACTAATTTACAAAAAGGTAGGCTTAAAGACAATACTATCCTTGTAAATAGCACTAATTGTAGATCTCTATAATACACTCCTAGTAGATTACTTTAGTATTATAAAACGTACTATTTTGGTTAGCCAGTAAAGGGTGTATATTGTAATAGTAAGTAAAAATCTTTAGTATAGTCTTTTTGTTAGATTACAAGATTGCCTTAAGCCTTCCTTTAGCTTTAAACTCCTTGTTCTTGTAGGTGTAATTGTAAGTTTAGTATTAGTACGGTCTATTAGGCCGCCGTATAGGTAAAGATCCCTAACAGATTTTGAGATAAGGTATTGCTTTTGGTGCTTCTTAAGGGTAGTACCTTTCTTGGGTTTTTGCTTTTGTAGAGGAGTTGATTTTCGCTTTTACTGCCCTTTTAGCGTGCCAAAAGCATAGTTAAATTGTAGTATTTGGGAATACCTTGCTGATGGTAAATATCTTTAATGAATCTTTATTACAGCTGAAAAAGGTAGGTTGTACTTGGTGGTCCTTTAAAACCTGTAAAAATTACTTTAAAATGGTTGAAATGGCTTTAGAGTCTGCCTGCTTTTTATTATCGTTTTCGTTTGCTATCGTCTTTATAAAAAGATATCTAAAAGGTACGCTTAACCTGTTAAGCTCTACCAAAACAGTATAAAGGGCTAGTTTAACATTATTTGTACTAAACGTTAAGTCTATAGCGATTTCTATTAAGTTAAAGAGTCGTAATACTGCCTTATTAATTAAAAAACCTACGGCTTAAATATTACTACAAGTAAATTCGAAAGAAGTAACGTTTTTTTACTTGTTTAGCAGTCTTTTAACAAATATGTATTAATTAGAATCCTTTTGCTAAAGTTGTTTATTTGCCCTCTTCTATTTGTAATAAATTTATAAAGGCGTAACGCTTTTAAATCCAATAATCTTATACGTTAAAAGATTATAGTAAATCTTTATTAGAGTTTATAAAGTTATTTGTATATTAATGTCACGGCCGGCAGGCAGACAGGTAGGCAAGGACAAGATGCAGTATATTTAGAATGGCTAGTCTTCTACAAAGGTGCAGGTAAGGGTTAGGTTGTAAACGAAGACGTAGCTCAAGGAGCTACGTTCAAGAGGCGGCTACAGGTCTACTAAATATCTGCAATAGCGGTGTATAGCGGCAATAACCAGGCTGCCTAGCTGGCAGCGCTAGCTGGCAGACGGGTGTTAGGAGGCCTAGCATGGCGGTCCGTAACAGTACTCCCCTCTTAACGACCAAGCTCCGTTAAGGTCAAGAGCTTAAAGCCTAGGCTTATCAAAATAGCAGCGGTGGAAGTTATCTAGCAGTTGCTTGGCATTCGCTAAGTATTCGGCAGGTTTAGTAGTTAGGTCTTCGTATCCAGTCTAGCGGACGATGTATTTTAGGCGAGGGTGGCGGCTACGGCCGCAACGCTCTTAGAAGGAATTCAAGACTTTCACGACTTTGTATTCGGTCTTGCCGGCAATCTCAACATACGGCGGTGGCGGGCGTATTTGGCTAGGGATTAGGTTGGAGGTGTCGGCGTAGCGGAGGCGGAAGACGTAGAAGACGGGGTAGACGCGGATAAAGGCGGGTAGGTCTAACTTATAGGCATACAGGCTGACAACCTTAAAGATACAGTATAAGCTAAGGTTCTTTTAGTTTAGCTTCTTTGTTAGGTAGACGGTAGTTAGAGTGTAGGCGTTTAGCTAAATATACTCGCCTTTTTTAAACAGGCAAGGAGGCTGTTAATACTAGTTAGCTTGCTCTTTATAGCGGTTTTATATAGCGGCCATCTTGTTTTAAGTCAACTTAGTAATCTTCTTTATATAAGCAGCAAAGCGGGCAGCATCTTAAGATTATAGTGTGTTAGGTAGGTCTTTAATAGGCTTAAAACTTAACCAAGGCTTAAAGCTATAATTAGCGTAAAATAAGGATAGACTAGTAGTTTTAAAGTAGTAGGCGTTGTCGGCGAACTTGGCTAGCGGTAGCTATACATTCTAGTCGTCTTACAAGTAGGCTACATAAGCGTAAAGGTATTGTTTTAGAACGGAGTTGATTCTTTCCGTTTAACTATCGGTCTTAGGATAGTGTACTGTAGACAGGGTAGGCGTAATCTTTAGCAGGCGGGCAAGGCTACGCTAAAATTCTGTAGCAAATTGTGTTCTTTGGTCTAACACAATCGTTGTAGGCAGGCTGTAAAGCTTCTAAACGTAGTTTAGGTATAGATGGGCAGCGTTCTTTACGCTATAGGTTTTATAGTAGGGGATTAGGTAGTGTATCTTAGTCAACTGGTTGACTACGATTATAATAGCGTTGTAGTTATAGCTTTTAGGCAAGTGTATAATAAAGTCTACAAAGATATTACGCTAAGCTTAATTAGGAACAGGTAAAGGGTGTAGAAGTTCTTTTTAACCGTCTTAAAACAAGGCGGCTTTGTAGTAGGTATAACACTTTCTTACCTAACGGGCAATGTAGTAGGCTATGCTAGGCTAGTAGTACTTGTAAGACAGTAATTTATATGTTTTAAAGCGGCCGGAGTAGCTTAAGGCTAGGTGGTTATAGTAGCGGTAAAGCAGGTTGGCTTTTAGGTTATTGTAGTTAAAAACGTACATCTAGTCTTATACATACAAGTATCCGTTACGGTTAGTATACTCTACAAGGGTTAAAGTAGGCAGGCGGTGTGTCTTTAGGTCGGCTAGGGCTTTTAAAGCTTAGTAGGGGATTAAGTTAGCTTTATACGCTTGTTAAAACAGGTTGTGTAGGTTAAAAGGTAGGAGCAGTACATAGAATTAAAGGTTTAGGGCAAGGTTTTGCCGTTTTAAGACCGTCTAGCTCTAGTGTAAAAGGCGTGTATCCCCCTTCTTAAGGAGATCTCCTAATCTTCGTGTTAGGGAGTTAGGCTTGGCACCTTGCTTTTTAGGGTAGTAGTAGATCTGGAAATTAAAGTAGGACAAGAACTTAAACTAGCAAGCTTGGTAGCGGTTAAGCAGCTTAGTAAAGGTAAAGTATTTTAGGTTTTAGTAGTCGGTTAAGACTTTAACGAATAAGGAAGCCCCCTTTAGCTTAAAGCGCCATTCTTTAAAACAGCGAATAATAGCAAACAACTCTTTGTTATAGATTTTGTAGTTGTATTTAGTAGCAGTTAGCTTTTTAGAAAAGAAGGCAACAGGGTGGAGGACGCCGTCGTCACCGTATTACAACATTACACTAGTAAACACATAGTTAAACAAGTTGGTTTTTAAAATCACGTCTTTTTCCTAGTTAAAGTAGGCTAGTATAAAGACGGCGGTGAAACAGTCTTTTAGCGTTTAGAAGGCAGCGGAGCAAGTGTTGTCCTATACAAAGGGTGTATCCTTTTTCGTTAAGCGGGTAAGCGAAGCGGTAGTCTTTAAAAAATCAGTAATAAACTGTTGGTAGAAATTCGCAAAGCTAAAGAAGGCTTATACATTAGTTAAGCAGGTTGGGATAGGCTAGTCTTAAATAGTTTATGTCTTAGTAAAGTCTATCCAAACCCTGTTACAGCCTATAATTAAGCCTAGGAACTTAGTTTTAGTACAGTAAAATTTACACTTAAAAATCTTAGCGTATAGGCTAGCCTTACACAAGCGTGCTAAAACCGTACAAATGTGTTTAGTGTGTTCTTCGCGGGTTCGGCTATAGATTAAAATGTCGTTTAAGTATACAGTGTAAATTAAGTCTAAGAGTTCTTGTAAAAAGGCGTTAATATAACGCTAAAAGGTTAACAAAGCGCTAGTAAGCTTAAATAGCATAACTAAGCTTTTAAACAAGCTAAATTAAGTATAAAATACGTTTAGGTACTCTTCTTCTTCCTTAACATAAAGCTTGTTAAAGGCAAAGACAATATTTATCTTACTATAGTATCTTATTCCAGATAGGTTGTTTAAGGTCTCCTTAATTAAGGGCAACAGGTATTAGTCTTTAATAGTAACAGCGTTTAAGGCACGGTAGTTAATGTAAAAGCGTAGGCTGCCGTCGCTCTTCTTTATAAACAGGATAAGGAAGGCGACAAAGGACAAACTCGGCTAAATAAATCCTTTCTAAAGATTCTCATCTAGCCATTCTTGTAATACACAAAGCTTTTCCTACAACATAGAGTAGAGAGGGCTGTACAACAGCACGACGCCCTTTTTTAACGTAATGTAGTGGTCTATTAGGCAATACAAAAGCAGCTTGTCAGCTTTTTAAAGGGAGAAGACGTTAGCAAAGTCGGCAATCTTTAGCAGTAGAATAAAGGGTAGCGGCCTAGCTTTTAAAGCGTTTAAAAGTTGGTCTAAGGAGTTTAAGGTAGTAGTGTAAAACCAGCAGGATTTCCAACAAGCGTAAGCGGCAGCCCTTTCCTTTAAGATTAAGGCAATGTTTATATAGCAAAGGGCTAGCAAGCGTTAGTCTTAATGTGCTAGACGGCTCTTCTTTAAGACAGTGTGTAAGGCGCGGACTTTCTTAAGGCAAGACGGGAAATTGTAGTTAGTGTGGCAGTACTCGCTATTAAAGGTAATTGAGTGTTTAGCGAAACGGACAGTCGGGTTGTGTTGTTTTAATTAAAGCATTTTTAACATAATAGGGTAGTGTGTTAGTTAAGTAACAAAAAACAGGATGTTTTTCTAGTAGTGGTCTTTGATTTTTAAACTAGCGTGTACATAGTACTTACACTTGCTGGCTTTAGTAGCTTTCCTATTAAACACTTTAATATTAAACAGGTTGTATAGATAGTGTAAGGACAAGTAGTGGCGGAAGGCCTAATTAGCGTTAATAAAGGCTTTTCCCTTAACACTATAGTCGGTTAAGGTATACGTTAAGAGGGTAGGCTAGTCCTTTACTATTAGCTTGGCGGGTAAGATTATTAAGTTAGAGTGTTGGTTATATTCTTCCTTAATAAGAAGTCTATAGGCAGCGGTAAAGGAGATTTAGATAATAATAAAGAGTGTGTTAAGTAGTAGGCTTAAGACACAGCTTAGTTTAAGCACACCTTTTTTTTTAACAGTTGTTAAAGGAAGCAGGAGTTGGAAAAGCAGTAAAAGCGGCGGCTACACAAGTGGTAACGGCAGCTATTAAAAAAGTGTTAAGACAAAGCGGTAGGGCTAAGGACGCTAACGTTATAAAGGCTAAGCGTACAAGGGTTGCAAGTGTTAAAGTATAGGTAAGCGGCTACAAAATAGTCTTTCAACCTACAACAGTAACACTTGCTACAGTCTTGGCGGGTAGTGCTACAGCGTTAGTAAGATAGGTCCATTAGGTTGAAAAGCAAAGCGGCGTTAGGCTTCTTAATAAACAAGGCAAAGGACAAAGGAGTTGGCGTTGTAATAGGCGCCTAAGAAGTACAGGCAAAGGCGGTGTCTATAGCAAAAGGGCGCTAAAGAGAGCCTTAAGCGTTTAAGCAAAGGTAGTAATTGTTTAAAGATTGTAGTAACGCTACAAAGCTGTAATAGTTAAATGTAAAAGCATTAGTATAAATTTAGTGTTAGTATAGCTTATAGGAAATAACATCTTCTAGAATAGTTTAAAGCTGTTTGTTAAGTATTTTGGCTTCTATAGTAAGCTGTTAGAATTTAGTAAAGAAGGTGTTAAAGTCCTTATTCGTCTAACGGTAACAAAGCAGTTTTTAGCAGGAATTTTAGACTAGGTTAAGGTCCCTAAACGCTTGATCAAGGATTTCCAAGATGTTATAGTAGTTGCAAAGTACCTTGTAATCATTCTAGCAGTACGGGAGAATTTACGCGTAGGTAGCGCCTATTAGGCAGCCTGTTGTATAAACCAAGCAAGAGATGAAAGTAGGAAAGCGGTTAGCGTTAACAGTTAGTTTGTTTTATACAGCTTGTTTAAAGTAGTAAAGGTCTAAGCAAGTACTGTTAAACTTGTTAAAGTTGGGTAGCTTTTTAAAGCAAGTGGTTAAGGGAGGTTTAAAAGGAGTTGAAGGATATAGTGCTAAAGCTTAACCTTTGCCAACGTTAGTAAACAAAGGCAAGAGGAAGGCAGACAAGAGGGCAGGTATAGTTAGGGCTTGTAAACAGCGGAGGTGCTTAAGGTTTATACACGCGTTAAGTAGTTGTTTAGTTAGGCCTTTAACAAAGTAGCGGCTCTCCTTAAGGCGGTTATTAGCGGCAGCAAGTTCGGTGTAAACGGTAGTTAATTCTTCGTCTTGCTAGTAAAGAAGTTTGTAAGTAGCTTAGAAGTAAGCTATCTAAGCCTTAGGGTTGGCGGCTATCGAATTAACAAAGTCTTCTAGGCCAAAGGGCATGGCAAAGGGTTCCGGGATTGCAGGCATCTCGTTGGCGCCTATAAGAAGGAGCTACGTAATGTTATGGCCGGCAGGCAGACAGGTAGGCAAGGACGAGATGTAGTATATTTAGAATGGCTAGTCTTTTATAGAGGTGCAGGTAGGGGTTAGGTTGTAGACAAAGACGTAGCTTAAGGAGCTACGTTTAAGGGGCGGCTGCAGGTCTACTAAATATCTGCAATAGCGGTGTATAGCGGTAGTAACCAGGCTGCCCGGCTAGCAGCGCCAGCTGGCAGACGGGTGTTAGGAGGCCTAGCACGGCGGTTTGTAACAATTAATAAATACTAGTGCCTTACTAGTTAACTAAACGTTAACGTAAGACTAGTGATGCTTATGTTGTACTAAAAGGTTAAAAGAGCGTGCCTTAAAGTTAAGCTTAAAAATAAGCTTACTTTAGCAGTAAAATCGTTTTATACAACAAGCGTTTTGTTGATTTAAAGCTTGTTTTTGCTTTTTAAACACTATGTCTTAACAACAAAAAAACTAGTAAAAAAAGGAGGTTAATACAGTATTACTATACTTGTTTTTTAAAAAAAAACAGTAGCCTTCCGCTTTTTAAAGAGAGTTGACTAAACTGTAGATATTACTTTAATTTACGTTAGCTTTAATTTTTGTTTTTAACTTAAAAAAACACGTTGGTAGGTTATTAATATTAAAGGAATAGTTAATTAAAACTAAATTAAATTTCTTCTTTTAGTTGTATTAGTATAAGTAACAAGTAATAACAAAACAACAAAAAAACTTATTAGATCTTACTATTCTTCTACCTTTTTAACGAATTTAGTTTAATTTTTAACTATAAAGGCTTTTGCCAAACGCTTTTTCTTATAGGTTTAGCACGTTTTTCGTTGTATGCCTTGCCTATTTACTAAAAACATCAATGCAGGCAGCGTTTTCATACATTTCAAGCATATATAAGATAACACTGTAGCCAATGTTTCTACTGCTAATAATTCCGCCTTCTTGTTGCCAACGGCGCCTAAATAAAAAAAATAAATTAGTAGGCATTTAAAACAAGGTAAGAGAAACAAAATACACCTACCCTCGTCCATTTTTAAGTTGTTGCCAGAAAACAATTGCGCGGCGAAGCTTTGGCTTAAAATTGGTGTTGGTGGACAGCTGTGGGCAAAACCCAAAAAAATCTCGCGATAATTAAATTTGGTTTGTTTACTTTTACACGTGAATACACGTGATCAGAATTAAGACTATTTGGGCCATTTTACCGTTAAGTCCGATGCACGTGTCAGCAAAAGATTGGGAGCCATTACGGGTCAATGATCATCACGGGTGGACACGTGACCTAGGTGTCAGGTAACTTCCCGGTAACTATGCGGACTCGGGGCGGGGCCTACACGCATGCTCAATTGAACCTCACCGCCACCGGCACGAAGGGCTACATAAAGGAGAAGACCTCTGCCTGTATCTAGCTCTCTCCCTCTTGTTCTGTACGATCAACGTTATCTCTTCCTGGCCCCCTTGAGCAGCAGCCTTCACGGGTGAGCCCATCACAATATATACTAATATAAAGTAGTAATGTTTAACGTTTATTTAAGCAGCAATTGTTGATACGCCGGAACTAAAGGTAACTTGTATGTTGTTATGTGCTTGTCATCCAATGGGTAAACGGTATAGCTGCTTAACCCATTACCAGGCTACTGTCTCCAAAGTAGAAGCAATAGCTAAGTTAGTGATAAAGTTAAGTCTACTCTTCAATAAGTGGTGAATTTATTTCTTAAAGGTTAACTTTGATACGTACACTGGCTGGTAGGCATCCTCTTAGAAGGGGCTCAAAACCTGTAAAAGGTAGAGCTTGGGCACAAGTAGTTTTGTTTTTGTGGAATTGTCAGTAATGGAAACCGAGACCCTGGAACTACGCATTACGCACCAGACTATCGGGACTGTCTGTGGGCTGCTAATGAAGCACAGTGTGTAAACCGGCTGTTCCTGGGATTGGCCAACGTACTGCTGATTCGTATTGAGAAGCCTGCCTCTCATTCGAGGCGGTTGAATGTCGTTTAAAGAATACATTTGCAGAAACACTCTCAGGTGGAAGCCTGTCAATTGGGCATCAGTCATCCTGTACTATACAAGCATACATGAAGTTAACCAACGAACCACAACAGCCACCTCATGGAGATGAGACTCTGGTGTGTAATATCCCCGCACCGTTTAGGAAGTTGGATGCGAATAAGACGCTGTTTCCCACAAGGCGTGCTTTGGTCTATTCTCGGACTAGCGCAATTGCACCATCTCACGGTATGTCGCAGCGGAGTAGAGTGGGCAATGATCCTGTCCTACGCAACTGCTTTTTCTTCCCTAGACAACCCACTCGGGAACGACTCGCTTGAGAAAGCGCATAAACTTCCACATCCCGACAGAGCTCTCGACGTTGCCGGCCGGGTCGGTCACCCGCTCCGGGAAGGCGATCCCGGCACCGAAGAGGCCCGGAACATGCGTTTTCCCGCTGGACACGCTGGTGAAGCGGCCGGTGAGGGCGTCGTGCTCGACGGCCAGCGGCTGGGCGCCCGCGCCGGCCGACTCGGCCACAGACAGCGTGGGCAGCGGGTTGCGCTGGTAGCCGATGGCCTGGACGATGTGTGAGCAGCGCGGCAGCACGTCGCGGTAGATCTGGTCCTCCTGGTCTGGCGGTGTGTGCAGGCGGGTGATGACGCGGCTGATGGGGCTGTGGCGGAAGACGTCGCCCTCGAGGTTGGCGCGCGCCCACTGCGCCGCCTGGCCCTTGAGGCCCGTGTTGTCGTGCAGGATCCAGCCGCCGTTGTCGGGCATGGGCACGGCATAGCGCAGCGCCGTGTGGCGCGTGAGCCACTGGACGCGCAGCCGGGGGTGGGTCGTCGTGGCCAGGTTGTGCAGGTTCATGAGCACGAGGACGGCCGAGTGCGAGGCCCCGACCACGGCGACCGTTGCGTCTGCGGCCGGGTCGAGCGTCTCGGCCAGCTGCGACGGCTTGAGCGCCGTGTCCAGGTCCAGCCGCACCAGGCCAGGGCCAGCCGCTGGCAGCGACGTAGTCGTCGGGCTGGACCCCGTGCAGAGCACTAGCCGCGGCGTCTGCACGTGTCGGCGGCCGTCCACCGTCACTGTCCAGAGGTCGGTGTCCTGTTGACTGTGTGAGCATTCGAGAGGAGGGGGGGGCATCCGCCCGGGAAACGAGACACACCTTGTGCAGCACGGCCGACGTGACTCGACCGCGGTGTTGCTGCACCCGCTGGCTGAACTCGCGCGTCACGCCCTCGGTGAGCATGCGGCACAGGTCGACGGCGTGCTGCAGCCGGCAGCCCTGGTCCTGCGGCAGGCTGCGAAGAGCGGTGATGGCATTTGGCGCCGGTGTCGTCTCCAGGATGCGGCGAAAGGGCGCCAGCGTCGTCACAAACTGAACAAACAGGTCGACATTGGTGTTGCTCGGCACCTCGCCATAGTGTGCGCCCATGCGCCCCGCCCCAAAGACCGGGTCGACCCAGAGCTGCTGCTGCTTCTGCTGCTTCTGCTGTGACGACGACGACGCACCCAGATGCTCCAGGAGGTTGCCCACCACGGCCACGCCACACGGTCCGCCCCCGACGACGACCGCGTCGACAGAGGCCAGCTTGCTGGCGAGGGTGCTTGCGGCGCGGGCTGACATTGTCACACAGGTGTTTTCGACAAAAATCGCTACCAATGGACCAGTACTCGACGTTGCGTCCGTCAGTACCACTCTGGAACCTGTTAAATTGAGACTCGATCGCGTTGTTGGCCTTTGTCTTGGAAATTCCACTCTAGACTTTCCATTTGCAGGATGAGTCAGCATTTTCCCCCTTCCCGTACGCGTCTCCGCCGTAATCGGACACAGCCGCAAAAAGACGGTTCGTCACCGCAACTCTTAGCGTCCACCTGCTTAATTGGACGTTCTCCAAGCTCTCTGCCTAGAATGGACCTGACAAATTGCCATAGAATTGACTGTAACTCGCTGAATTGAAGAATGGGTGTGCTTTGACGCCAAGAAACCCGAGCAAAGTGCTTCGATTAGGACCTGTCCATGATGTTGGGCTGTTGGATGTGGGCTCTCTGAACTTCGGACGACCCTCACGACAATGAGAGGGAAGTGTCGGATGACTGGGGAATACAGCATATGAACCGACCTGTCGAATTCCGCACTGGACACGACGATTGAAAACTGTTGGAAGGGCATCGGCCCAGTAACAGGCAATGCCGACGAAATGAATTCCAGTATTGCCCTCTTGCTTTTATGAGTTCTTCTATTGTATCTTATTGTATGCAGTATTTCCTAAAAAATACAGAAAATACAGTCTACACCTCGCTGTCTCTTAATCTTTGGCTGTGGCAGACACGATGTCCGCCTGATGTAAATCAAGCCACGTGATTTAAGCTTAACTCACGTGGCCTTTGAAACAACACCAAGGCCGCTGTATTACAGCCTCTCCACAGCAGGCACACAGCAGGCAGATAGCGGGCATCCCCTAAACCACCCGCCGAAAGTTATGGCAGGTCGCTATAATACACCCACCCACTTACACACTCGACAACCTTTGTTTTCCATTTTAGGCATCTCGGACTCGGCAGTTTCGAAATGCCCAAAACGGCTCCAATGCAACTCCGAATGCGAAGAGGCGCCTAGTAACTTCTCTCCCCGAATGCAGATGACCGAAAAACATCGAAACAATGAACACGCTTGAAAACATCTGGACCGTGAAGCCCCAAGACCTACTGGGCCCCAAGTCCTTTGTCTTTTGTGTGGTGGCCAAGATCGAGGGTCAGTATCGCCAGCTGGCTGTGGTGCACCATGCAGTCGAGCCCTTCGAGTACACGCAGGCGATCTTCCAGGGGCCCGATGTTGTCTGTTCCTGTCTGCGTACCGTGCGCGTTCTGTCGGACCCGGCCAACCGCGCGACGATCGAAGGCGAGCTGAGCCTGGCTGCCGACGCCTACAGCCGCGGCGGCCTCTTGCACCAACCGCATTATCTCGATGGCTATCCAGAGTCGTTCCAGTGCTGTGGCGAGCACAGCATCCAGAACAGAAGAAAAATCTGCCACGAGTTTCCCTTTCTCGTGGCGAGCCTGCAGCTGGGAATGGCCTACGATCCAGGCCGGGGGTGCTTCAAAACAACAATAGTTCCGATGCGCCTCGATGTTCACTACGCCAGCAGCAGCAAGCAGAATTACGGCATGGTCGTCATCGACATTACGAATCCGGATGCCATCTGCTATGGAATCGTGGCGGGGGGGGTATAAAATGCATTTGACATCCCCTAGCCAGTTCGAGTTTACTAGTTCTGACGACTATGAGATTGAGCCCGTATTCCAACCACGACAGCCGCTTTCCGCAAAGACGTACATGGACAAATTCAAGTACAGCGCCTCGGAGGGAGACGATATGCAGGCGGTCAATCTGTTGGAACAGCAGCCGCTGGTGGATGTCGAAGCATTTGAAGGTGCTCCCCCCCTTCTCCCCCTCCCCCTTACTTTTTTATCTTCTATCGTGCTATCTTCTGACAGTCAACTAGCTGTGTGGCCGGATGACGAGAAGCCGGAGCCACGCAGTTCCATTTTATCTCTGCAGGACAAAGCCTTGGCTGTGCTTATGAACAGCCTATTCTCTCCATCAGAACAAGAACAGACCAAGGCAGCAAAGATGCTCGCTCACGACAGTCCATTTCTACAAACCAATACCAACGTGCAAGCCGCTCTCCGAAACAAGCTGGTGCGTCGAAGCCGTGATCTGCACCGGTACCGTCACTATACTGTTGTCGCCGTTCTTTGTGCGGCCTGGGCGGGCCAAACCCATCTCAACTGGGCTTCCTTGCGCGTGTCTGCCGCGGTGATCCATGACGCTCTCCAGCATGACAGCCTTCAGAACGCAACATCCATCAACCTCTGCACCGACTTTATCGACGGCAGCTCAGCCGCGCTGGTGGCTGCCCTCGCAGCCTCGCCAGTCGTCTTTTCCCAGCTCTGCTTCCATCGAGACCCCCAGCGAGACGACGACCAAGAGCAGGCCACGACGCAGCTGATGCCGGCGCTGATGGCGGCGTCGCCGCGGCCGCTGCTCGGGCGTGGAACGCGGCTCGTGCTCACGGGCGCGTTTGACGCGACGCTGCGGCATCTCCAGTGGTTCCCTACAGCCAGCAGCCTGCCGCCGCTGTCCTCCGATGCCTATCCTGTGCAGCACGTCTTTCTCCGTTGCGACAGACGACACCTGGGGTTGGGCTGCTCCTTTTCGCCGCGATATTACCACCTGGGCGACACCCTGCTCTCGCCCGAGGCCTTGGCCGCAGGCTTTCTCACCTTTGTCATTGGCCTGTTCCGCACCGAGCTGACGGGGCAGAGCCAGGCGTCCTTGTTTGCCTGCGGATCCAGCCTCACCGACGCTTCCTTTGATGCCACCCGCGTTGCGCTGCCACCCGCCGAGAACCTGGCCATTCCCCTGCAGCCGCTGAAATGCTACCGCGCCACGACAACTCGCAAGACGCATGCGCTCGGGACCCGTCGCCCGCGCTCCTCGGCCCTGCGTCGGACCATGTGCTGGCCGCTGGTCCGCGACTTGCGCCCGGGCTGCTGGAACGTGGTCATGGCCCAGGACCGGCCGGAGCCGTCTGACGCGCCGGAGTCGTTTCGGGTCCGCTATGTCTTTGTGCGGGCTCGCGTTCTCGTGCGGCTCGGCTGCGGCGACAGGCCGCTGTACGCGAACTGCTTCGATGTCGTCGGCGGCCTCGACGTGTTTCTGCGCGAGACCGCGCCCGAGATCGACCGGCAGACGGTGCAGGCAAAACTGGCGGCCCTGGAGGCGTGCGTCCGCCAGAGCAGCCACGATCAGGGCTTGCAGCTGCCTGTGCAGCCGCTCGTCTCCGTTCTCAGCAAGGCGGACGCGGTGCCGCTGCTCGACGACTTTCTTCGCGATGCCGATGCCTACGGACGCAACGCGCTGCGGGTAGCCATGACGGAGGAAACTTGCATAGGTAGCAGTCCATTTCTTCATTTCTTCTCATTGTAAACAAAGTAAATACAAGTGGTGTTGCTAACTGCACACTCAGGCCCCAACCAGTAGTACCCGGAACTGCTCCAGGACATGGACGAGCCCGCCCTCGAGGCTTTTGTCGGCCAAGGGATGCCCAGGTACATGCTTTCTTTTTTCTCTCTCTTTTTCGTATGCCACGCACACCAGTGGATTCTAATATCCAGACCCGTCGAGGGCTTGGGCGAACCATTCGGCTTCAGCGAAGATTATTCGACTGACTTTGGGTAGAGTAGCTCAGTCGTCGATGGGAAGGACTGTTCGGATGCCGTCTTTGATTTGGCCTGGAACAGTTAGCAATACTGAATCTCCTTGTTTCTTTCTGTATGAACTCGCCTTCCAGATACTGCGTCACCTCGCTGTAATCCTTGCACACTGGAAACGTTAGCACGTCTCAACTGCAAAGCACACCGTAACAGCGCATACCGTGATGTCCGCTCCAGCCACCGTCCAGCGGCCCGTTGTCGTCCGCGTCCGACGGCCCGTGGGCCTCGAGTGCCACGTCGCCTGCGCACATGGCCGCTTGCCGCAAGTAGTCGATGCAGTGCATATAGTGTGTGTGATAGTCGTCCGGCAGCGACCGATTCGTCGCCAGGCTTGCGTAGATGCGGCCCATCATGAACTGGGGGTCAGCGACGGCATCATTTGGCTTTTTAAAAGATTGCAACTCACGATGCAGTGTAGCTGATGGGTCATGGTCGTGGTGAAAAAGGTGGTCTCCGTCGATCCCCAGCCGGTGCCAGCTAGATGGTTAGCAGACGCAACAATAAAAGAGACAGAAAGAGAGACCTACCCGGCATCAAAGTGTTCCACCGGTCGAGCGTCTTGTGGGAGAAGAAGTCGGCTGGGGTCATTGGCGTAAACGACGTGTCTGCCTCCCACTTGACAATTTTGGTCGAGACTGTTTTCCCCCGTCAATGACGGGCCCTGCCTTTCTCGTCTTCTTCTCTTTTTTTTCGCTCTTCTTTCAACAACCACTGAGGAACGCACACTCTGGCCCGGAACCTGCAAAGTCGCCGCCTACCTGCCGGGTCACGCCGCCGGCAGCGCGCGCCCGCTCCACCCGCCGCAGGAGCAGCAAGCCAACCACGGCCAGCAGCAGACTTGTGTTTACAAGCCACTGCCAGCGCACGAGTGCCATCAAAATGCGGTTCCGCCTCCTCCGCGGCTGTGCTGTCTCTAGGTCGATGCTGTGCCACCGCTTCTCGTCCTCGTCCTCGTCCTCGTCGTCGCTCAGGAATATATCGTCTGTCTCCGTGCTGGATGCTTCGTCGCGCTTCTCGGCAACAGGAACGTTTGTGTAAGACGGCAGTTGGACGGCCATGGCGATGGTGGTTGGTGATGGTGATAAAACTATTGATGTTGAGCAGTGATGAATGTGTCGATGGATTTGTCGACAAGTTCGACATTGACATTCGGAGGCTCTGCTTTTAATACTCGTGCTCATACGCATACTTGCATCAAATGGCGCAAGCTGCCTCCACTCGCCATGTTTGACACAGTTTCATAGTGTAGACGACGTTTGAAGCTGGGGTGTGAAACAATCCAAGAGGTTGCTGCGGATGTGGGCCGTCTGAATTCGGGGGCCGATATAGTAGCATCGTCAATGCTTATTCACAGGTAGCGACTGCGGAATGTCTTGCAGGCCATCTTGATCGATCATTTTTGTGTTGGCGATTATTTTTGGGTTGTTCTTTTGTCTTTGTTCGCAGTGAACAAAGAAAATGGCTAGGCAGGGCAGCGCTTATAGAGCCGGATCCCTCCAGCAACACCTGAGATGTCCACGAAAGACAATTTGTACGAAATAAGTCCATTACAGGGCCAGATACTTCTTTTCTAATGCTGTCGTTGGCCATAAGGGCGTGACCATTGATATCGGACTCGAAAGGAAGGCGCAGCAGGAGAGCCTCTTACCGCAGAATAAGCTACAGCAAAAGTAGTCACCGTCGCTCCTTCCATATCCTTCCATTGCCTGATGTTTTGTTTCTAAGCTTCTTTATGGCTTTGTTCACTGATTTTACTGCCTAGAGACCGATAAAGACACTATAAAACATTATTTAGTATGTTTCTTGAGGAAAACTCCAAATACACAAACCTGGCCTTTTCAACATTTCCCACCATTTCCCTTTTCCACATCTTGCTATCGCCAACGACTCAAATATAACTTTCTATCAACAAAAACAACAAGAAAATGAAACGAGAAACACAATACATACCCAGCACAACTGTTTTGTACACTCCCAGAAAGCCCCCCCTGCGTCGTCGTTTCATCGCCCCGCTTCCTTTAAACATCATTGTATAAACAGGAACATTGCTGACATTTATTTTTGGCATCCAGACTTGACGCTGGGAAAGATGTCATTCCGACAGTAGCATCGACTCGACGATCCGACCCATGCCTACTTTGGCCATGCCTATACCTCTACCTCGACCATACACATACCTCCACCGCGACCATGTCGCCCATCGCCTGGGCTTGTTCGTTATCTTTGGAAAGAAAAACAGTGCCTTGGGCCGTCAGAATAAAGTCGACTATCAGACATAAAAGGAAGAACGCTTCTATATCCATCGGCATCTGGGCCTAATCAAGACGAAAACGAACTGGCAAAAGGCACCTCACCGGCCGTTGTTTGGAAAGTATCAGGTACGTTATTTACTCATATTGCTCACTCTTCTTAACCTAGCCTCCAAGTTCTCCAGCTTTCACTTCCTCAGATGCAGATGAAAAGAAGAAGAAAACTCCATAAATACCAAGATGCAACACTCGTCAGCGTTCCTTCTTGAGATTTCTACAAACTCGTCAAGGTGAAGAGGCTGGCTTAAGAAAGCTGGCCACCTCAGAGCCACTGTCTGTTAATTTTCTTCCTGTCGTTTAATGAGCCCTGATTCAAAGACACACTCTGCTGACGTTTCTATACGCGGTAGATTTGAGCAAAACGACACTTCAACGATTCCAACGACGACACTGACTCACGAGATTTGACTCACGAGAACAACATTCCTTCCATTTTGCTGGAAACAAGACATTGAAACTACGCGTCACCTTTCTCGAAACAGAAACATTTTCTACCAGACGACAGGAGACTACTTGTGGGCTACTATAACAGTGTTTTTCAGGCGTAGACGATCTTTCTGGAATCGGATTTCTTGTAATGAAGGCCAATAGCCACTAGATCCTGCTAGATATCTCGAGAGCCTTTTCACAATACATCTCCCTCCCGGTCCACCACCGTGCCAAAACACTGTCGGAGTCGGAATCCCTTCTCTCTCCCTATTCCATACACATTACTTATTCCAGCTGGGAGTAACCTTTGACTGCCATGATAAAATCTAGGAGTCTACACAAATCAAAAAAATCCCAGATTGCGACCACGGCCCCCAATTAACTAAACGGCCGATAGCGGGTTCCAACCTTTACCCCTCCCCCCCCTCAAACAAGAGCTTTTGATTTCTGTTCAACGAATTCTGCATACAACGCCCCAAATATTTATCTAGATGTAGTTTTAGTTTTCAAGGCAGTGCTAAATTTGAAGATTGTAAATTTGGTAGCTGTTTTTACGCAGAGTCCACTCCAACGATGCTCCTGTATCTGGCCGCTCTTGGGCTTCCTTTCCTAGAGCAGCACAACCTGCCCACTTCCAAATCACATTTTCTTGACCACTTTCCTGCCGTTGTCTCTGGACACTCGCAAGATTCCTTGATCCACAACGGCCGTCATTGTGGAGTCTCTGGCCAGGCCTGTCCTTCCTGTCTTGGTTTCGCTCGGCCAGTTCCCACAGCTTGTGCACCGTCAAACCAGTTTTTCACTCGACTCGACGCGTCTCCTATTCAGTGAGAAGGCCTCCTCGCACTCAGATTGGCTGCAGGCCGTGCAAAGAGGCCTGCCGCGTCTCGGAAAGTTAGCCATCCGATGTCTCTTGTGCTCCTTTCCCGCCTGTCCGATGACGCAGTCCTTCCTATTTGAGGACTTCTCTGTCCTTCTCTTCCTTTCCTTTTGACCTCTGAATCACCTAGAGGCCTCTCTTTCTACTCACCTCATCCTCGTCCTCGTCCTCGTCTTGCTCGTCCTCGTGGCCTCTGCTGCCTGCCTCCCCTTCCGCTTCTGGACTGGCTCCTCCTCTCCCCTGGGTATAAATATCTCTCCTCTCCTCTCTCTCTCTCTCCTCTTCTTCTTCCTCTTTTATTCTTACAACAACCAAAGAGACACCAAAACCCTTCACCACTCCCACTCTGGGACACCACATATTCTTTACCTTTCCTCATTTCGTCTCTCTGCTTGCCTTCTCAAATGCAAAGCAGTCGTTTGTCCAAGTAAGTCCTTCTACCTCACACTGCTTCTGTTATCTCTTTTATTTTCCCTTCTGACATTCACCAACTAGATTTCTTTCTGCATCGAGCAGGTAGTCTTTGACTACGTCGGCTTCTTTAGAAGTGAGTCTTATTTCAACTGTTGTTGTATTCTTCTCTAACAGAAATACTAGTCCTTGCATTCTTTTCACAAAAAAAACTCGACACCTTTTGTTGCCAGGCTCTTTCCATAATGTGAGTGCGTACTACTTGTTCACTTTTTTATTCTCCAACACGTCTAACATCCATTTTGAACAGACAAACAAAGAGCCTTTGATTACGACAAAAGAATACACACAAGAAAAAAAAAAAAAAAACCTGCCACTGTCTACATGTGGAAGCAATAGCGAAGCAGTTGAAGAGGAAGATCTTTGAGGATACGGAGATGTTAGAGGCAGCGCATTAAGGTGCCTCGAAGAGGACACGGACCTTGCACCTGATCCTTCACCTGACAGATTCTCTACCTCTGTCTACACTGTTAGGGGATTCGGCTTCCAAAAACACAGCGCGGTGGACCGTGCTGATTCTACAGCCGGGCCGTCGGGGGGCATTGATGGTTCATGCCCTCCTCGGCCCGGAGGTGGCAGTGGTATATTGCCACCATCAATACCGGATTCTACGTTGTCGATGTTGTCAACACCGGTATGGCACCCGATTAACGGAAAGGAACGACAGTGTTTATCGTTGGTGCCGGATCTTGCACCAGATCACAAAGGAGAGCGGGGTGCAGTTTTGAGAGTGTCTTCTCTTCAGCATCCGCACAGTTGTGCGGTGGGTGGGTTACAGTTTTCATCGGTGCCTTGTGGCTCGCCTCGGCCCGCATTGGAAGAGCGGGATGTTGAGAGAGCGTCATCTTCTCTTCAGCATCCGCACGGTTGTGCGGTGGGCAGGTTGAAGTTTTCATCGGTGCCTGACGGCTTGCTTCAGCCTGTGTTGGGAGAGCGCCCGTCTTCTCTCCAGCACCCGCACAGTTGTGCGGTGTGTGGGTTGCAGTTTTCATCGGTGCCTTGTGGCTCGCCTCGGCCCGCATTGAAAGAGCGGGATGTTGAGAGAGCGTCATCTTCTCTTCAGCATCCGCACGGTTGTGTGGTGGGCGGGTTGAAGTTTTCATCGGAGCCTGGCGGCTTGCTTCAGCCTGTGTTGAGAGAGCGGGATGCGGTTTTGAGACCGTCATCTTCTCTTCAGCATCCGCAGGGGTGTGTGGTGGGTGGGTTGCAGCGTTCATGGCAGTGTTCATTGCAGTGTTCATGGCAGTGTTCATGGCCGTGTTCATGGCAGTGTTCATGGCCGTGTTCATGGCAGTGTTCATGGCCGTGTTCATGGCAGTGTTCATGGCCGTGTTCATGGCAGTGTTCATCGCCGTGTTCATCGGAGCCTGGTGGCTTGCTTCAGCCTGTCGTTGGTGGTTCGCCCAAGCGTCGAACCAGTGGAGATTCGATGTCGTTGGAATCCTTGACGACAGCGTCTGTGCCGGCGGAACCACCCATACTACCAACCACCACCACCCAACACGGGTGTGTGGGTGGTTCCCCGGTCGGCTTCACGGAAAATCGCCCACCGTCATCACTGCGGTCTCCTCCGCCCCCCCGCCGTCCTCTTCGAGCGCGGCACCCCATGGCATCGTCGGAGAGGTGCAAAACTATAGCGCAGCTCGCGCTCAAGTTGATCGAGTCGACGGAGAATCCTGCATCATCGCCTGCGGCAGCTGGACCGCCACGCTCGCCCTGTGCTTACCCGATTGAGATTGCATCACCCGCAGAGCGGTCCGGGAGAGTGCCATGGACGTTGCCATCTGGCTCCGGTGCTGTTTCAGCCACGTCGACGTTGTTGGAAGCCGCGCATACGGACCTGCCTCGTTCCCAGCCTACTCGTGTTGGAGAAGAGCGGGCTTGTTCGACTGGTTTGAGCATGTCGTTGCGTCACGGCTCGGCTTATGGGGGTGTTCCGCCACCTTCCCCGGATAGGGCGTGTGTTGGGCGGGCTGTTTCCATGGGAGGCAAAGAACTCGATCCTCGCTGGGGTCGGGGGCGCGCCGTTTTCACGTCTGTGTCGTCTGTTCCGTCTGGTTTGTCGTCTGGTTTGCCGCCCGGTTTGACTCCCGCAATGAATTCTGCCATGACGCCTGGTTTGACGCCTGGTTTGACGCCTGGTTTGACGCCCGGTTTGACGCCCGGTTTGACGTCTGGTCTGACGTCTGGTCTGACGTCTGGTTTGTCGTCTGGATTGGCTCCTGGTTTGCCGCCTGGTTTGACGTCTGGTCTGTCTGGTTTGCCGTCTGGATTGCCGTCTGGAGGAGGGTCATCGGTTCGACTGCCGCCGATATCTTCTCTTTTGAGCGCGTCGCAGCGTGTGGGTGCTCTGCCGTTGGCCGGCAGAGAGACGGTTGTGGCTGGTGCTTGGTGCTCGCGTTCGTCGTCGGGATTCCTTGTCTTGCCAGACCAAGAGCAGGGTCGGCACGCGGCCTGGGTGCCCGTCTTTGCAGGCAAGGCGGCTTGCGATAGCTGTGACCTCCGCGGCCACAGCGTGCTCCAGCGGTGTGCCGTGCGAGGCTGCGGCATGCAGCTCTGTCGGTCCTGCATGCAGCGAGGCAGCCTGGACGCAGCAGCGGAAACACACGTGCTGGATCCGAGTCGTCTGCAGTGGGTTCGATGAGTTGAGACGGTTGTCTGAGTTTGTTGTGTAGGAGAGGGGTGTGTGATTGCATGCTTTCTGTCTAGATCTAGCTGGCATTTGGATAATATTGTTTTGCTTTTAACATTGACTTGTTTCGTGATGTCTATAATGTCTTCGTGTCTCTCTATACTGCGGCGGCTTTTGCTTTAGTCTTGTGGGGTTACTCAGTCCTTCCATTTTGTCAGAGCTTCTGTCTCAAGTTGCATCGTCCACTCATAGATTGAGTCAGCTATATCTATAGCAAGTAAATCCAAAGTCCCTGTGCCCATTCCAGCCAAGCACCATTGCGGTAGGCAAACAATAAACGCCCGGTCCGGTTCCCCATTCCCATGATCCCAAATATTACAGGTCAAAGTATAATTAATACAAAAAAGGGGATGTAGAAGAAGAGAAAAGTCGAAACAAAGGCAGTAAAGCAAGAAAAAAAAAAGAAAGAAAAAAGAAAAGAAAAGAAAAAAAATCACCGCCACGTCCCGTGGATCCTGCCCCGTCGGTGATTCCGGGCGCCCGGCTTGAGGCCAATGTCGCCGGTGAGCATGAGGCTCTTCCAGCGGCGGCCAAGACTGTGGCGGTCCTTCTTGCCGAGGCTGCGGGCGCAGTCCTGCCAGTCGGTCTTGCTGAGCTGCAGCTTCTCGAGCACGAGCTCCACCAGCATGCGATCCTCTTCGGTGCTCCACATCTCGCCGTCGGCCTCGACCTCGACCTCGGTGCCCATGGCGCGGCTGCTGCCGTCAGGCACACCGTCGGCGTGGAGAGCATGGAAAGCACTGCGGTCGAGACCCAGCGGCAGCGCTTCGGGGGCGATGCGCGCCCGCTTGGGCGTCTGTGGCCTAGAGGGGGAGGCGGGGGCAGAGGCGGAGGCGGCTGAGAGGGTGGCGGTGGCAGGACGGGTGGGTGCAGATGGCAGCAGGTCTGGGATCAGACTGGGTGCGGGTGCTAATAAAGAGGAGGAGGAGAAAGAGGAGGGAAATGGCGAGGAAGTGAGTCCAGAAAAGGGGCTGTTTGTGCGGTCGTCGCCCTCGGCCACGTCGCTGTCGACGTCGTTGTCGTCGTCGTCGTTGTCATCGCGGCCCATGTCGTCGTCGGCAGGACGTCGCCGCTTGTTGAGGCCGCGTGGTGGCGCGCGCTTGACGATGCGCTTGCGCGCAATGGATGATGTGCTGGCGGGGTTGGACGAGGCCGGGTCGGCGCTGCTGCTGCTGCTTGCGACTTTGCGCGAGCGCAGGCGCAGCTTCATGGGCGACGGCGCATGGGCGAGCGGTGGTGTCGGCAGCTGCTGCTGCGGCGGTGTGAGCGGGAGGAGAGTGGTGGGCGGCACGCTGTGGCTGTCGCTGTCCAGAGCGGCTGGCGCAGAGAGCATGGCCTGCAGATTGCGGCAGGTGCTGAACAGATGGCCCAGGGCGTTGGGGGCCAGCAGCTGAGGCGGGCTGGAGGGCGGCGAGGCAAAGAGACCGGCGGCTTGGTGCCGCGTGAGCGGGCGCGGAAGCTGCGCCTGGTCGCAGGCGAAGCCGGGAAGCAGCATGGCGGGCGACGACGGGTGCTTGCGCTGCTTTGCGGGCAAGAATGCGCCGGAGTCGAGTCCGGTCGGTAAGATGACGGACAGGAGAAAAGACGGGACGGTTGCGGATGACGCCAGGCTAGTTCGGCGTGCTTGCTTGCTATGCGGCTGTTTCTGTCTGGCTGCTGTGGTCGATCTTGGTGATGGAGAGGAATGCGGCAAGAGTGAACGTAGGCGAGGGCGACAGAGACAGAGAGACGGGCAGAGGGAGACAGACAGACAGAGAGCGAGAGAGAGAGAGAGAGAGAGAGAAGAATGTAGAACAAGTTGGTTGGCACGAGAATCGGTGGATGGTTCGCGCGAGGGCGTTTAAAGGGAGCTGTTCAAAGGTCTGCTCTCGCGCCGGCTGGTTTCTCTGGAATGAATCCCAATGGAATGTTGTACTCTTTTGAGGGCGGGGGGGGGGAAGGGAGACGGAGGAGAGAAGGGATTAATGCGCCTCTAATAAGGGCCGGCTTTTTTTCTCTTGCACGTTTCTGGTCCCTTGACAGGGGTGGACGAACTGACCCACTGGGGAAGAGCAGGGATGGCCGGATAGGGATGTGGGAAGAGCAAGCAGAGGCGACGGTGAGCAAGGGCCCCCCCCTCCCCCCAAGTCCAAGTCGAGGAGAGTTTGGAAAGTTGGTCCAGGCGGATGCCTGAAGGGTAAAAAAAAGCGGGCCACATGATTCACCGCCACTGGCCAATGGACGGTCGCGACACAAGGCACTGACCGCCACGAGCGCCGGCCGTGGTACCTCTAACCTGCAAGTCTGGTAGCGCTAACTGCGCTAGACGTTAGACTAGTGGCTGCGCTGCTGCCAACCGCTGCAACCCACATCGAGGCCAGTACCTCTGGCCGCTGTAGGGGTACATGCGCCTGTACGAGTACGAGTAGTCCTACGAGTATACGTACTCGCACATTCGTCTTGCTCTTCGAGGCCACTTCTCCCGACTCATTTCCCACCATCTACACCCCCCCCTCCAACTCGTCTTTCCGATCGCAACACCTGAATGGCCTTTGTCGATCGCGGCTCGTCGAATTGGCCTGTCCTGACCAGACACGTTGCATCCTCATCTCTCCTCAGGGCCCCCCTCTCCCGGCTTATCGATTGAAGAGCCCACTCTGCGCGTCACCGTGCTGCAGGGCGGGCGGCGATGCTGAAGAGAGACATGAGCTAAGATACAGCGCAATAGCGCGTACCAAGCAGCTTCAGACATGCATGCGGCCTGCTCGTACACACGGATGGAGTCACCCTGCCACCACCTCACTCCCCCTCTCTCGCTAACACGGACGCCAGCGGTGGCACACACATGGTGACGCAGGATGAACACAATTCTTGCTTGCTTTTGTGTCTTTGTCGTCTTTGGCCTCTCTGTTTCTGTCTGCCATACGTTGCCTCGCTTGTAGTGTAGGGTCGCCAACTACTTTGGCTACGGTATGGCCCGCCTTGTCCGTCGCCGTTAGTCGTCAACTGGCCTCAACTATGTGTGTGTGTGTGTGTGGCCTAGTCGCAGCGATGGCTAGCCGCTTTGCTCCAATCGTACGAGCTATTGCTCCCATTGCTTCATTTCCTCTTCGCCTGTCTTTCCTGTCTTCGCCCTCTTGCTCAACTGACACAAAGTCGGCCTCCCTTGGCCTGTCTTCCCCTTTCGGCATTCTTCATCTGGCGAGTGCAGTCCCGCACACCCACCTCCGATCTATCCCTCCATTGCGGCCCCGTTCATCCCTCAGGCATATCCCTTTTTAGCTTCTCCCTCCCTTTCCTCCCCCCTCCCCAAGATCGACCGGAATCTTTATGTTGTCTGTTCCCCCTGCCATGCAAGGGGGCCAGAGTTGGCCTCTGCGCGCGCGCAATGACACGCATAATGATGCAAGCTCTTTACGTCTCTCCCTCCGATCCCTTAAGGTTGTCTAGCCTCCTCCCTCCCCCAGGGCGCCTGACCGGCATGTAGAAAAAAAAATGACTGCAAATCCGAACAGCCCAAGGGAGATCTTCAAGACATCGGACGTGAAAGAAAGGGCTGGCCGTGAAAAGGCAGCAATAGTTCGCAGTACGGATAGAGATGAGAAGGACTAAAAAGACGCGACGGGATCCTCTCTCCTTCGCCACCCGCTTCTCTGATTGATTGCTTTCACACCATGCGTTTTTTATCAGTAATAAATTTCGTGTTATTTCCCATCACTTTTTTTCCTCTTTATGCTTTGTTGGCCATTCCTCTCAATAGCACGCAGCACTCCATGAACCCGAAAAATGCGGCAGCCGGGGCGGAACGGCTGGCATGGGGTGCAGAACCCATGCCAGAGCAAGGTAGGAAAGTCAAACAGAGTTCGCCTGGGGTTGCTTTTGTAGGGCACGGAGGCCCTGGCCCGTGTTTCGTTTCTGCAATAATAAATAATATATGCCGTCCTGGCTCATATACCGTATAAGAACACGCCGAATCATAGCGAGACAAAACACCAGGGTCCAGGATCACAATTGCGATTGATCGCGCACCTGGCTTCGTTCAGCGGCAGTTCCCTATCGCAAGGGCACGAGACCACAATGTCACTGCACGGATGGACAGATGGGCAAATCGAGCAAAAGTGGGCATAGGAAAAAAAGATAGGAAAGATTATTACTCGCATGTACTCGTACAATTTGAATTCGAATTTCGCCGCCAGACCCGCCATTGCCCAAATTAAAATAAAAATATATAATAAAAAGGGGACAAATGATCCAAAGCGAAAGAGGGTGGCCAGACGGCCAATGGAGAAGAAGGATGGCCAAGCGGTAGAGAGAACAAGGAGAGAGAGAGAAGGAGAAGGAGAGGAAAGGATGAGATCAGGAAAAAGAGGGGCGGAAACGCGAAAACAACGCGTCGCGTATAGCGGTCGAGCCCATCAAACCAGAATTTAATTAAACTGGTCCATAAAATGGTCCACTACACGTGATAAAAACCAATCACATAATACGAATTAAGCCGGGGGGTGTCCAGTGGAGCCGACGCGTCGCTCATCTTGGACCGAGACGTACGACAATACTGGTTTTATTGCATATGGGAAGGGGGGTCGTGCGACGCAAACGGCCAACGCAGGTGTCCACTTGTTCTCGCTAAGGCCTCTGTGCTCGACCTCGTGATGCAATAATCGTTGGATGCGTTTACAGGGGGAGGAAGAGAGAGAGAGAGAGAGAGAGAGAGAGAGAGAGAGGGTGAGGGAGAGATGGTATCCTCTTTCTTGCATGATCGGCAGGTGTGCAGATGGGGAAGAGGCATTTTTCCCAGAGGCACAGCGAGACCGGAAAGCCAGTCTGGTCAAGGGGAGCGGTTCAAGTGAGGCCAGCGCCAACACAGAGACGGGACAGACTCGACGACTGCAGGACACAAAAAGATTCTTGCGGACATGGACAGCTGCCTGCGCAAACTCGAAAACACCAACTGTCTGAGGCGCCTGCTGGCACAGAGCACAGAGCATCCGCTCACGGCCCAGCTTGCCTCTTTCTCCGTGTTTCTTCTTTTGCCGTCTTCCCTGTCGTCAGCTCGGTCTGCCCGCTCGGGGCTTTTTTTGCTCTCTTGTTTCAAGTTTCGGCACAACCAAAAGACGCAATATGCGATTAGCGCACAGGCGAACCAGGCTGGCCCCCGGTTGGATGTCAGCCAGTCAATCACACACAAGAGAGCTTTTCTGCTGCAAAGTAGGATGCGCTCGTATCCTGCGTCCGCTCGCTCGTCCACCCGCTCGCCAGGGCTCGGGCCTCGTCCTGCATGCCAGGCGGCCCGAAGACGACGAGGGAAGCGGGCAGGTCAAGGTGGCCATCGAGGGGACACGTGGGATGTGGATGCTGTCGTCTGGCACGCGCGCGCGTGCGCAGCCAACGCAGGCAGAGCGGCGGTGAGGGCGGCGCTGCACGAGCCCCCCCCCCCCCCCCCCCCCCCCCCCCCCAGCCGTTGAACGAGTAGCTGATGAACCCGTGGCTGGGCTGTATCGTGGGCGAGCAGAAGGAAAAGCACCTTGTCTGGCCAGTCCAGCAGTCCCATCAAATCCAGACTCGTCACGAGCCATGTCGTTGCTCAGCCATACAGATCCAAAACTCACGTCAGCAGAACTGCACGAGAACCTAAAGCCGGCTGAAAGCTTGTCATCTCGAGGCTTGTCATCTCGAGATGGCTCATCTTGCAAACCCTGTCATAGCAACGCGATGCCAATAGGAAAACAACCGAATGTAGTGTGCCAGAGTATCGGCGAAATCCTGCAACAGGCAGCTCTCCGCGTCGATGCTCATCGCAGCCAAGGATAGCCGGTCGTGCCATTAGCTCGGCTTGTCGAGGCTTGTCGATGAGCTGGCCGCCGCTTGTTCAAGACCAGTCGTTGATTGGACCGGCCGCGCCCGCGCTTGCTAGCACTGCTTGAAGTGAAACGAGCCGGCGTGGTTGTTGATACCGAAGTCGCGTGTTGGCATCTCAACTAACTGGTCACCACCACGTAGACTACGTAGACTGTCATGCTTAAAAAGGGTGTTGGCATTGTGTATAAATATCTCTTTGGGGGCAAAGCAAGTATACCATAAGCAAAAAAGATGTTGCTACATTGCTTTTGTTATCGACTGCCAGTGACTCAGCCCAAATCAATAACTACAGCTTTTCCCTTCCAAAATACCTTTCTAGGGGCCTCTTTATCCAAAATTCCACAAGCATTCATCTATTGATTCTTTTTCTGCCTTCTTTTTCTTTTCACCTTTTGCACGTCACACTCACCCTCGCCTCTTGGCCCAAACCTAAGCGCTGGTCGCTTTCTCCCCCAAGACCATCTTAAGCAACTTCTCCTTCTCCGAGCTCTGTTTAACCAAGTCCCAGAATACGCCAGTTCCGTCTGCCCGGTCATCCTCGCTGCCATCTGTTTCTGGCTGGTCTGTTGTTGCGGCCTTGGAGGCCTTCTTCTCGTCATCGAGGGCCAGTCCGCGTTCTATCAGCTCTTTCGGTGTCCCCATTTCGGCAACCCGTCCCTCCTTCAAAACAAGAATCCGATCAAAGTCTGCGACCGTGCTCAACCGATGGGCAATAACCAGTACCGTACAGCCGCCGGTTGCAAATTCACGGCGCAAGGACTCCTGGATGGCGCTGTCAGTTCCGCGGTCAACAGCAGAAGTAGCCTCATCTAGCACCACAATCTTCGGTCGCGTCAGCAGCGCCCGAGCCAGGCACACCAGCTGCCGCTGGCCTTGAGATAGGTTGCCGCCACCAGTAGAGATAGCCATGCCCAAGTCCTTGAATGCGTTCACATGGTCGCTGTCACCCTCCGTATGGCTCTCGTTTCCGCTGTCATTGGCGTCATCGTCAGTCGCGCTTCCCGCTTCCGGTATGGTTGATGCCACCTCGGTGGTCGAGTCAGAAACAAGGCCGGTGCCTCCAGGGGGGTTTGCAATGTCGTCTTCGGCAATGGGATCCGCCCCCGTTGGTTCCAGCAGCCGCGCCACCTCTTCTTGAGTGTGTTCCTCGACGGCCTCGGCCCCGGCGCTGGTAATGGAATTGGCAGCGTTGTCTCCTGCGTCTGCAGGCCATTGCTCCGTGTCATCGCCTTCCTGTGGCTCTACCAGATGGACGCGCTTGAGCACGCGGTGCAGATCGTAGTCGTCGATTGAGCCGTCCAGGTCCAGGTTCGAGCGGAGCGTACCAGCGAACAAGAAAGGGTCTTGAGGAATGATTGCCAGACGGCTTCGAAGCTGGTCCAGCTTGAGATTGGCAATGTCGACACCGTCAATGCTGACCGAGCCCTGCGTTGGCTCGAGCAGACGGAAGAACACGGCCGCCAATGTCGACTTGCCCGCACCCGTCCGACCGACAACGCCAATGCGCTCGCCCGGTCGCACCTCAAAGTTGAGCTCTTTCAGCACAGGAGGCAAGTCAGGAGCATAGCTGACGGTCAGGTTCTCGACTTCGATATGGCCCTGAGTGGGCCAAGCAGCCGGGACATCGTGTCCCGTCTCGGGCTCGGTGTCGATTTCGATGTACTCCAGAATGCGCTCTGCTGCGTTGAATCCAAGCTCAATGCTAGTAACGTTTGCAAGGAGACGAGTGAGCGCACCCGTGTAGCGCAGCGCAAACACAAGCCCAAAGCCGGCGAGAGATGCCTCGACGTTGCCAAAGATGATGCAAAATGCCACGATCGTGACGAAGACGGCGCCAAACATGCCCATGCGGAAGTTCATCCAGCGGGCCAGCAGCTGCAGGGCCCAGTTTGCTTTCGCGGCACCGTCAATCATGCCAAACATTCGGTCCATATAAAAGTCGGTTCGGTGGAACGCGCGAATGGTCGACAGCCCCGTCAGCACAGAGCTGAACTGGTCGTACACTGGAGAATGCGCCACTGAATTGATCCGCTTTGCCTCCCGCGCAGCCGAAATGTAAACATTCGCAATGCGGCCATAAAGAATAAGAAGGATAATTCCGAAAATGATAATGTATGGAGAAACAGCCACGCTGCTTGTGTTAGCCAAGAAACAGTCATGGGTGCGCAGAGCAAAACAAACCTTGCGATAATAATGACCACGAGGTTAACAGCGCTGGAGAAGAAAGTCCCCAGATCGTTGGCGAGACGCCGGTCGACAATGAATGTATCAGACGTAAAGCGGTTGAGGAGGCGGCCAGTTGGGATGGTGTCGGTCCAGCGCAGCGGCGCATGCAGGATGGAATGCGTCATGCGCTCAAAGAGGACACGAGATGCCTTCAGGCCCGTGAAGATAATAAGGAGCTGGTAGCAGGCACCGATCAAAATCACTGCCACTTCGAAGACGATATACGCACAGATCCAGAACGTGGCAGAACGGCGATAGTCCGAGTCCTCCATGGGGGCTGTCAGCTGAGAAGGTGTCGGCTGCAGTGCCGATGCGTGCCAAATCAGCTCTGGTTGAGACACTTGAGAAATAAATCTGTGGCTTCGGATGTTCTCCTCGTTCGAGTAGCTCCCTGCCAGCTCCTTGAGCGACCATGTTGATGCCACGGAAACTAGCCGCGTGAGAACGAGGAGGGCCATGAGCGCAATCCACAGCAGATACGAGTTGCTCGCTTTGACGTATTCCCGATACACTCTGGACTTGACGCGGCCAGACTCTCGTTCTTCCTCGTCCTTCTTGGCCCTGCCGGTGTCCTGATCGTCTGCCGCCTGGTCTGCTTCATTTCCGGGTGTCTCTGCTTGCGAGGACGAGGATGCTTCGTCAATCCTGCCAATATTAATCGCCTCTGCACTCTTTACTGCGCCGTTCTCAAGCCGGACAAGATATGAAGCCTTCGCCAGACACGTCTCTGGGTGGTGGGTGGCAAGGATGCGAGTGCGGCCGTTGGTCAGCTCGCCGGTCAAGGCCTGGTCGACAATGATGTGGCCAACATGGGCATCAACAGCGCTGAGAACATCGTCGAGAATGAGAATACCAGCCCGGGAATACAGGGCACGTGCCAGAGCCAGACGCCATCGCTGTCCGCCAGACAGTGTCACGCCCTTGGGGCCGACTTCGGTGGAGTCGCCATTGATCAAAAGCTCAATGTCCTTGGTGAGAGCACAGGCCTCCAGCACTTTTCGGTATCTGGATTCGCGGAACGGCATGCCGAAGAGAATGTTTTCCTTCACCGTGCCACTTTCGATCCAAGGCGTCTGAGAGACAAAAGCCGTCAGGGATGGGAGGATCCAGTTGGCTTCGGTGACGTTCTTGTCTTCGATTGCGGACACCGGCGGCGCCTCGGGAACCTTGATGCAGCCCGACAGAAGCTTCACCTCTCCCAGTATGGCAGCCAGCAAAAGACTCTTCCCGGATCCGGTCTTGCCCGTGATGATGCTGAGCTCTTTATTGGGGAACACGAGGTCTGCGCTGCGGAGGGTGGATCTCGTTGCGGGCTCTGTCTGGCTGTGCGATTGTGAAGCAGACTCAGAAGCCACATCGGGAATCAGGGCTTCCCCTTCGGCTGGCTCTTTGGAATCATCTGCAGATGGCCAGCGCACCGTGGCATTCTCGAAAGCAATGCAGTCTCCAGGCACAGTAACGGTGGCTTTGTCAGGCTGATTGAGGTACTTCTCGACACGGACGCAGCTGGTCCACGCCTCCAAGAGATATACCTGGATAATTGGAAGGTACCCGATAGCCTCGTCCAGCTGATCAAATAGACCAAGCGAGGCGAAGATCACCGAGGCACGAACGTGTGTGGGGGATGTCAACGTATAAATGCCAAGGGAGACACAAGACAGCAAGATGGGTCCGGCATTGATGACGAGACTGAGGCAGCATGTCCATTTGGCAATGCGCCAGAACTGCTTAAGTTCTTCGTTGCGGCTGTCGAGAATCTTCTTTTCGTACAGGTGTTCGAGAGCCGAATACTTGATCTGGCGCATGCCTTGAAGGGCCTCGGTCAAAACGTGGGCTTTGCCGTCGCGGTATTTCATCAAGCCAAACTGGATCTCGGCATATTTCTTGGACATGTAGTGGGTGATAGGATACACTAACAGAGCACAACTGAGGCCAGAGAGAACAGCCACCCAGCCAAGCAGACGTGCCAAGAAGTACCCAGCCAAGACCAGCTTGAAAAGCGCCAGAGGAACCCAGTAGTTGTAGGTGCAGAAAATCATCATGCGTCCGCTATGCCGGTACAAGAACAATTAGCAATAGAACTCGTGGAGGGGGAGAGAAGTCGGGAAAGTACCTGTCAAGCTTCATGTGGTTCACCACGGATTGGCGGACATCCCCGCCTCCTGCATTGGATTTCTTGCTATCCTTCTCGTTCTTTTTCTTCTTTTGCTTGTTGTCGCCCTTGTCTTTGTCGCTTGATGCCGCGTTGCTTTCGGATTTGTGTCCGGGCTCGGCTGCCTCATCCAGTCTCAGGGCCTTTTGAAAGATGAGAGACTGAACAAGCGAGTTCAGAGGGGCCTCCAGACGGCTCGTGGTAAGCCAGCGCTGAACGCTGCCAACCCAAACCTGAAGTACCATGCTGGCACCAAGCCCAATGACCCAGCCCCAAAGTCGCGGGTTTGCCGCCTTGTGCCCGTCTTTATGCCGGCTCAGTCCCTCGAGGAACTGGTAGAGTACGTATTGTGGAAACAAGGCGAGAACAGAGCGGATGAAGGTGAGAACCCATTGAAGGAACAATGGCCACCTGTATGCCATGACCAGCTGATACCAGAGACGGCCTTTTTTGCCGCCGGCACTGCCCTGCAATCCAAGATAACGAGCGTTGACGCTTGATGAACGGGTGTCGCCATCCATGTTGGGCAGATCGTCGGCCTCGAGCTTTCGCGTTTTTGAGACGTCGAACACGACGCGGTTCCAAGAGAAACCAAAGCGATCAAGCATAGACACGGCGTGCTGCTGGTCGACAAGGCCTCCGCGGTAGTAGACGTCGGGACGGTGGGGGAAGGAGGCAAACGATAGAGCAACAGCCAATGCGCTGAAGGTCTCGACGAGCCAGCAGACAGCTATGCCGATAGCGAATCCCTTGTCGCCGGGTGCAGCCTTTCCAGTCACGGTGTAGACAATGTCAAATCCATAGCGGAAAACAAGCGAAGCCAGAAGCGCAATGCTGGACCAGAAGCCAATGTTGACCAGTAGAAAACGGCGATCGTACTGGGATTTGGTCGGAATACTAGCGCATTGGAAAACAATGAGGGCCCAGACCGGGACGTCAGCCCAGTTGTCGAGCACGCGCAGCCAAGCAGCGGATGTAGCCGGAAATCGGATGGTGGCAGAAAGAGAGATGAGGATGGTGCCGGTGTGGACGCTCAACAGAACGGCCGCTGTGAGAGAGCAGGCCAGGCCGAGAAGCAGGCCAACCCAAGCAGCAATCCGCGGCTTCCGGTCAGAGAAGGCAGCTACGGACTCGGCGGTGGCCTGGCCATCGGCGCTCTCAAACAGCTGCGGGATGACCTCGTACCCCCCGTCGCCATCGGCGCCGCGGTTGCGACGAGCATGCCGGGCCTTGGCCAAAGCTTGGTAGAGAGCCGGAACGGTAAGAAGAAGAGTGAGACCAAGGCTCCCGGCCCCAATGATGGGGTGCAGCAGCGCCCAGTGCCTCTCGTCCATGGATTTGAGAACAATCGTGCGTGTTCCGAATCAGAGGGCGGAAGGGGGGCGTGGGATAGAACGCAAAGGGGTGGGCAAAAGAAAGGGTGGTGTGTAGGAGCAGAGTGGGAGCTCACAGGAGCTGTGGAGGCGGCGTCGCGTGGGCGAGTGGTAGCCGCCGGAAACCAAAGTGGCCAGGCTAAAATTTTAGGCTTGGCCGCAGGAGACTAATGCCGACGACGCCTGAAGCTGGTGCTGCGCTCCGTCTTACGAAGCTACAGCTCAGGACCAGTCGAGAAGAGAGCGATGGCAAAAGAAAAAGAGGGGAGAAGAGGACCAAATAAACGGGAATCTCCAGGGCAAGTGGCGGTAAGTGGTTCCGTTGCCGGCGCGGCCCGGGTGAGGTGAGAGACGAAGAAAAAAAAAAAGGGCTGGCTACTGAAGCTGTGGATGCGGTGGAGATGATGCTATTTAATGTTTCTAGTCAAAACAATGGCGTAAAGAGAATGAATTCTTGAAAGGCCGCGCCTGTATGTGGACGGGGCGCTTGTGCATGCGACAGGCCCAGGGGTTCAATGAGGCATAAATAGAGCAGGAAACAACCAAGATGGTTAAGAATGGGGAAAGCAGAGCAGCGGTAAAGATGGACATGAGAGACGGTCGTGTGCTTCATAGATGAGGCTGCTGCAGGTTAAATGAGAAGTCTGCGCGCATTTTCTTGTCCCTCGCAGAGGATGTTCGGCCAGCTTGCACCTTCCCCTCGTGGAGGCTGGAGCTTGAGGTTCTTCCCCGCTACGGGAATTTTGACGGGATTGGTGGGTAAAGCACGTCAGGAAGCCCCTTCCTTGGACGCATGTAGCCAAACCCAGGCTCCGGGATAATTTGTGCCGCCCTCGTACATCTCTTGTAGAAAGGGAAGGTCCAATCCGAGCACACCCGTGGCTGCAGGAAGAAGGGGTGAAGGATGTGCCTGTCCGCCTGACCGGCAATCCCAGAGATAAGACGCAATGTAGCTCTGGTCTTGCACTGCTTGTGTTTGGATGCTACCAGGCAATCCACACAGGTTCTCGTCGCGTACCCACAGTGGATCTTATGCAAGGCGGGAAAGTTGCTGGCTGTTCCAATTGGTGCTGGGCGACGGTGAAGCTCGACGCACTGTCTAGCTAGATGCGTGCGAGTACTCCGTACGAGTACAGGCACAGCCACATCACCAAAGCGGCACGTGCTCGGCAAAGACCAGCCGCTCAGACAGCTAACGGTCAGCTGCGATTTTGCCTCGCCTCGGGCGAGGCTGGTCCTGACCGCTTCTTGAACCGCGTGAGCACGTGACCTATACAAACGAACAAGATCGGGGACGCCGACGAAGGACCATTCACAGACAAAAACAGACAAAAAAGGTATCTAGCAGTCGATTGTTCGATGAACAACGACACAAAATATGGGCCATATTTGTTTTTGAAGGGTCTTTCAAGAGTTCTTTCTCTGGCCTGCATCAAGTCCAAACAGTAGCATCATCAGGATGGGAGCTCTTCTGACGGTTACAAAGACTCCTCAGATATTATATTGATTTCGCTCGGTATATACTAGCCACAACTGCCGGGAATGGAATGTCTGACAGCTGCCAGGCGCGTGAATGACGTGAAGATGGCCCAAATAGGAAGCGACGAGGCATGGCACAAAGAGGGAAGGAACGATGGATAGAGAAAAGGCCCGACAGCATCAATCTGCCAGCCTTTCCCATTGCATTACTCTCACTCCAAGACGCACAAAGAAAACAAGTGAAGAAAATGACCAAGGAATGATGACGAAACAGTCGAGACTTTTCTCTAGTCTGTCTTTACTCTGCCTGAAGATATTACCAAGTCTTCCGTACTCGTTTTATTTCCCTCCTGATCGTTTGACGCTCTTTATTCTGCCTCCTCAGATGGTCATCCTAACGATTTATCAACCATCAGCTAGCATTGTTAACTATCAGGCATGGCGAACTTCCAGTCTCTCTTCCTGATCCTGGTCATCTTACTGGCGCTGTGCTGGGTGATCTGCCTCCTCCGTGCCTGGGTCAAGATAGTTATTATCAAAAGAGTCACCCCTGACGACTATTTTATGCTTGCTGCCATTGTACGTCCCTTTCTGTCTCCCTTCTTTTCCCCCCTTTTCTGACAGGCCTCAGATCAGCTTTACAGGCTATGCAACATCGGGTTTATACGGTGTTCTGCATGGGGCAAAAAACGTTGACCAGGAGATTTTGCCCGAGCAAGCAATAGTTGGTCTGCGCGCCTGGTTTCTTTGCGAGGCACTGTACGTGCCGTTGACTCTGTCGTGCCGGACATCTGTCGCCCTGTTCCTGCTCCGCATCGCCGTTCAACGAGTCCATCGGCGTATCATCTTCGGCGTCATCGCCACCCTCTGGATCATCACGATCCCTTTGTTTATGATTAACATCTTCCAATGCCGTCCTGTATCATACTTCTGGTTGCAACCCACCATGCCAAGCCAACGCGGCACCTGCATGGATGACCATATCGTCTATGCCGTCGCTGTGGCACATTCTGGCATCAGTGCCATTCTTGACTGGATCCTGGGCATTCTGCCTATCGTCATGTTGTGGAAAGTTCGACTCAACAGGCGGACCAAGTTCACGCTCTGCCTGCTCTTGGGCATGGGAATGTTGTGAGTGGCCGCTCATTTGTCTTCATCCACATAGCAGAATCGACACTCACAGCGTTCTCTTTCACAGTGCTGGCCTTGCCCTCATTGTCCGCATCACCTACGCCCATCCACGGAAAGTGACCCCAAGCTTTCTCAGGGATACGATGTACGTTACCGTTTCTACAGCATGCCACTCTACCAAATTGTGCTCTCCGCTAATCGGCTCTCAAATAGTGGGCTGGCGAACTGGTCAGTCCTGGAGCCCGGGATCTGCATCATTGCCGGCTGTCTTGGGACACTACGCCCACTCTTCAAGCGACGCAGAACCTCGCGCCGTCCCGCCCGAGGTCGCCGGGTCCGAAAGCACCGCGGCCTCAGCTTTGTTATTGGACCAGGTTACATGAGCGGGGAAGGCGTTTACACGTCTTCGTCGCATCGGATGAACAGCCTTCGCCAACCACCACCAGAATCGGCCAATGAAAACCGCGCGCTGGAGGATGTCCTTGTTCTCGATGAAGAGAAAGAAGAGATTGTGCACAACACATGTACGAACAGGAGTTGCACCGATGGAATCCACAACATCGATACCCCCAACAGCGGTGATGTTCCTCCCGGAGCCGACGTTTCCCCCGCAACCGACGTTCAGAACGGAACCGACGCTCAGAATAGCGACTGTCCTACCAATCCGCCCTCGACGCGTCAGTCACATGTATCGCGGGCATCGGTTGACTCGGAACTGTCGTCTCGATTCGCCTCATCGTCTTCGCTGACCGTGTTGCGCCCGCCACCGTATCAGAACAACCGATGGCTGCAACACCTCCATCAACAGCCAGTCGAGGAGGTCTCTCAATCCCCTCCGCCTCTAGCACCGATCATACCACCTTCTGTATCCCCGCCAATCGTGCAACCCCATATCCTTGTTGAGACCATGACTCAGGTAGACTACGATCAGGCGCCGCCCACAGTACCGACTGTGGCGTCTTTGCCACCGAGTACAGAGGATACCACAGAGGATCCCTCGCCATTGGTCGAACTGCCAAAGTCAAAGACCTTCCACGGGGTCCACTCTGTGCAAATCATGGGGCAAGGCTCTTCGAAGAAATAGACGCCATGTCTGGCTCTAAAGCCCTCTGCGATGATGGGTGAACGAGAACGGTTCGCGGTGACATTTACTTCTTATTTTCGTGTCTTTGTTTGCAACTTTCTAAAATCACATCCTGTTCTGTTTTAAAGACTCGTGTCGTCAGGGTGTATCATGTAGTATATGTTTAATGATGGCCGTATTGCGGGAGAGTGGGCTGTCTACACTTCAAGAGCAGTGTCATTTCAATGTTATGAGAGGAAGGGGTTGGATGGACGCGAATTATAATATCGGTGGCCTTGTTAATTTATTTTGTGGTTCTCTACAGCAATATCTGAACACTCGTGATGTGATATAGTGGCCAGGCTGGTGGAAAAAGACACGATATTCTACTTCATCTCGGGCCCCGCAGGGTCTTGTTGCCAACTTTCCCGTAGCAGGCCATGGCCCCATCCTCATTTGAAATCGCAGTGTCTTTCTGGTCAGCACAAATGACAAGGCCGTAAAAAGCACAACTCACTGAGATCCAGTGTGCCGGTAGGGTACCCGCCGCGGTTATCGCTGCAGGCGCAGTTGATTCCGAGGGTCAGGTCGGGATCGTAGGCCGGATTGGTGTTCCCACGGTCGGCGGCCAGCTTGGACTCGTTGTTGTACATGACCTGGCCGAGATGAATAGAGCAGTTGGTGCAGCTGTTCCAAAAGTGTCCACTGGATGGTCAGCTCGTGTCGACGGCAGATGTGTCTGTTGCATAAAGAAGCGAAGAACGAAAAAAAAACTTGCTTGTTGCAGCCGACGAGGGTGCCGCCGTTGTTGGCCACACACCAGTTGAGGTCGACCCTTGAAAAAGAGGATAAAAAGTCAGAAGGATATCAAATGTAGCGCACATGGTGTCCCACCAAGTCCAGTTGTACGCAAAGTTGGCCTTGTTGAGATTGTTGCAGTACATGCCGAGCCAGTTCTGGGACAGCTTCGCGGTGCGCACGTTGCAGGAACCCGCCATGGCGAGTCCAGGCAGCGCCTCGGCGGCAGAGAGGTCGACAGCTGCAGCGAGCAACACGAGGACAGCAGAGGGGAGCATCATTTTGGATTCTGATAGCCTCGGCAATGCCTGTTCACGTTGGCGGAAAAGCACTTGCAAAGGAGAGAGAAAAAAGCTGGCACTTGTTAGAGGTCGAGAAAGCGGGCAACGAGATGACAGAACGGCCCGATCAGAGCAGAGACTGAAAACCAAAGGTCGAAAACAGTTGGCTTGTGCTTTAACCAGACGCTTTTCATTGAAAAAAAGGTTCTTTCCTAAACTACATTGAGATAGTCTGCCCGCCGCGTTTTATGCCTTTTCCCATCGCTCCTTCTCGGCGATGTCGGTTGTCTGGCATTCGTAATTGGAGACGAGACAGAGTGACAAGAAGGAAAAAAACAGACGAGAACCGAAATCGCGATTCTCGCAACTTGGCCTCACAGACGCGTTCGTGATCTATCACAAGAGCGTAGACAACCTTGCCAGTGACGAGTCGATCCGGCTACATCAGACAAGGTTACAAACTGGGACTATTTTCTGTCCAGTCTCTCGTCTCGCGTGTTTGTGTGTTTCAACAGACAGTCGACGGCTCACATTCGTAATCTTTCGGCTGCGGCCGGGGCTGTCATCCTGGGTTGTCCAGACACATCGCAGACTCCCGGAACAGATGCAAAACGTGACGTGGCTCGAAAGAGACGAGAGAGGGAGGGTCGCGCAAGATGAAAAAGGGATCACCTGCTTGAGGCAAAAAAAGAAAAAAGAAAAGAAAAGACTCGATGTACAGATCGCTTGGAAGCGAGGTCTAACTTTCCGGCTGGTGTCGCACGGCTAGGACTCTCCCCCCTGTCTTTGAAAAGGGCCTGGAAACTTCCATGAGAGAGGCTTGCTGCGTCTGCAGCTGCAACTGCTTGTCTGATCATGTCTCACGGAAGCGCCCACAGACAAGCTTTGGTCTGCCGCTCTCCCCCCTGATCGCAACTTTGTGCGACAGAATCTCGAAGACACTCTTGACACTTTTATCTGCAATGGGCCTATAGGAGGTAGTCGGCAGAAGCTGTGCGAGGCGGTATGCGAGGGCAACAACATACAGATAAACCACGTCAGCAAAAAAGAAGAAAAAAACAGACAGAAGGGTGTACCAAGTAAAACAAAAGAGACACACTCCACCTGAGCTGGACCTGTAGCACAATCGAGGCATGATGATTTGCTTGACGACAATGGCTATGCAATGTTGACGTGTATCGAGACATGCGATAACCTTCCATCTCTCTCCATGCAGCTTGCTCGAGAGATTCGATCTAGTTTCATTTGTGCTATCTGTGACTTTGCGTAGAGTTAGGCTTTGACCATAAAAGCTCACCCTCCATATTCCATTTTCCGTCCGTTCCCAGAGCCACGGACAACCACCCGGCTCCCTCTCGGCCGTCCTGGTCCCTTTTCTCTTCCTTGTCGTGTCTTTCCTCCCTTTTCATACACGTCTCTTCGTTAGGTTTGATCATGCCCACATATTGCACACACGCTCAGCACATACGCCGATGACATATTAGAAAATAGGCCATCCGCGAAGACGGTTTCGGCAGGAAGAGAAAGCGAACCACAAAAAAAGGGTGCAAATTACAGTTCAAAAAAGGGTATGGTAATGATGCAAACCGAAAAAAGCATGACCGTTCCGACAGTTTTTTTTATCCAAAGTGTCTCACCACCACAGAAACTGCCATCCGCATTGCCGTCCTGCGCAGGCTGCACAGATCGGGTCAGCCGACGGACAGACCCTGAAAAAATTAACGTACAAGATATCCCGTCTACCTTTCCCCTCTCCCCCCCCTTTTACAGAGCAAAGATGGCCAGCGTCAGGCCGCCGACGAGGGCCAGCAGCGACGATGAGCGGGCGGTGGCGCCGCTGGTGATGACAACGCCGGTGGCGGTGCTGGTGGCGGAGACGCTGGTGCTGCCGACCTTTTGCGTGCTGGTGAGCGTGACGGCAGAGCCGCCGGTGGCGGTGGACAAGGTGGTGGCCTTGGGCGAGGTCGTGTTCGAGACGTGGGTGGTGGCGATGACGCTGGACGAGGACGACGAGGTGGAGGACTTGGTCGCCGACGTCTCCGTCACGTTGGCCACAGTCGTGGACGAGGCCGCCGCAGACGAGGTCGACGTGGCCGGAGCAGACGTCGCCGAAGCGGATGTCACAGAGGCCGAGCCGGTTGACGAAGCCGACGTGGCAGAGGCGGAGCCAGCGGTGATGTGGAAGGGGAAGGAGTACTGGAAGACGGAGCTGTCCGAGTCGAGGGTGATCTGAATGCCGTAGACGGCAGCCGAGCCCAGAGTCGAATCAACCACCCAGCTGTACGTGCCCTTTGAGTTGTCCACGCCGCCTGCAAGGGAGGGTGTTAGCGTCCATTTTGAAAATTTCTTTCTTTTTTCGTTGTCTTTCTCTTTCCAACATACTCTGGATCGTCGACAGCTTCTCGAGCGTCGTGGAGCTGGCGCCGCCGAGCAGCGTCAGCGTCACGGTGCCGGCGTACTTGGTCGAGTACTCCCAGGTGACGGGGTAGGCCTTGCCGGCCGGGACGTTCTCGCCCTCGGTGGGCTTGCTGATGGCGTCGAAGCCGGCGGTCTGCGCAAGAGCCGCAGCCGCGAGGGCGAGGACGGTAGCCAGAGTGAACTGCATTTTGTCTGATTTTTGGACTTTCAAAGGGCAGTGTGATGCAAAAAGAGAACGGTCTGGAGAACAAGCACAAAAGAGTGTGGAATGAGCGACTGGTGGGTGCTTTAAAAGGAGCGTGTGGGAGGCAAGGCCAAAGGCTTAAGAACCGGTAAGGAATGTCGGGGTGTTGCGCGAGACAAGAAAGAAAGTGTATGCGTGAGAGGGGCGTGAGCAGGATAATAATGCGAGGGCCATCTGATCTGCAATATAGAGGCGAACGACCCTGTCCGTCCGCCCGCCACCCACGGCCATCCGCTCGCTTGCACAGCCCCTTGCCTCATTTGGGAGAGGGAGCAAGGGGAGTCCCCCAGCACGCAAGGCGCTCCAAGCGTTGCGTTGTGTGCTGGCATCTTGCCCTTGCTGCCTCTCTGGAACCCAGGCGGTCCCTCGTAGTTTGGAAATTAAAAGGGGAAGTGTAGGAAATTGGGTTGAAGCGGGGAGTGGAGCACGATATTGGGCAGGGAACGCGGTTTTATTGGCTAAGCGATAGGCTTCGCCCCTCTCGTGCCTGGAGTTAGAGTTAAGCGCATGCCTTTTTCAGGCTAGCTCGGCCTCGGTGCTTCTATGCAGCGCCTCTTGCAGGCATGCTTCAGCCCGGCATTGGCCAGGGGCCCAATCCCAACTGGCCATAGGCAAAAGCCAAGATTAAATTTCCAACCGTCTTACCTGCGGCCGAAGGATTCATCCGGGTCCAACAAAAGAAAAGGGGACAAAAAAAAAACATCGGACGACGGACGCATGCGAAAGATGTGGAGGGACCTCCTTGCAGAGGCACAGGCTGCTTACTGCGTGCATGTGCATCTTACGAGTTCATTGCAGGAGCCATGCCAAGGACCGCCTGGACCGCAAACTGAAGATAGATACCGTTGAGTGGTTACATCACGAGAGGGGGAATACAAGGCCGGCCCGCTCGCGCTGCATTCCTGAAGCAGGTATCCGCCTTAGTAAGACGAAAAAGAAAGGGAAAAGGATAGGGAACCAAAATCAAGGAACGCCAACAACCGGTCAAGCTTTTCGGCCCTGGCTGTCAGCCGCGTGGTCGGACAAATGAGATGCTATGGTACGTGGCGCAAAGAAAACACGAAAAGGCGCGATGCAGGGCAGACGCAATGTCGCGTTCGTTGGGAGCAGTCGTAAGCAGGTCTAGACGTCGCGTGCGGCTGGAACTGATCGGCTAATCTGCCGATTGTTTTTCCTTTCTTTTTCAGAAGAGAGATTGCACGTTGCACCAGGAACAAGCATCAGAACAAGGGAAAAAAAAATAGAAAAAAAAAATAGAACAGGCGACCCTTTTTTCAAGACCCGCCGATCTTTAATATTCATTTACCAACAACTAAATATAGTTAATAGAGTTGCGGAGGCGTCAGTTTCGGACTCGAAATGGAGTCATCCTTCGCTGGCGAGATTGGAAAGCACGCACTGCGTACGTATCCTCTTCTCTTGCTCATCTTGCCCTGAATCGAGAGCAGTCGCCCCTCTCTTCTCACAGCTTCTGGAAGTGCACATGGTACATGCTGCCCGCCGTGAGACCCGTCCGCAGCAGGTCAATGTTGCTCAGAATCGCTGGTTGTTTCAGCAACGGGTATCAAAGAAGGTGGAAAAAGAAAAAGGGAGAAAAGGAAAAGGAAAAAAAAGGAAGAAAAAAAAAAAGGGGGGACGTACGCTCAGGCTTCGCCTTGGCCGCCTGGTGCGCTTCCACGCTCGTCCACCCGATGATCAGCTTCGTTGCCGGCCCGGCCCATTTGGGATCGGCACCGGCGCCGCTGGGCTTGACATCCACTGCCGTGTCCACCACGCCGCTGGCCACGTAGCCCTCGGGGCGCACCGCTGGCTCGTTCATTCTGTCGCGGAAGGTCCGCACCGCCGCCGGGAAGACGGCCGGGTCGGCGCCGTAGCCCGTAAAGATCTCGGTCGTGGGCGCGCCGATGGCGTCGAGCGGCGTGCCGTGCGACTTGGCACCGCCGCCGACTACCTCGACGACGACGGGGGGCTTGCCGTCGACCGTCGTCGGGGTGGCTGCCCACGCCGCCTGGGCCGCTGCCGAAGACCAGACTGGCGCTGGTCAGCGACAGAGAGAGAGAGAGAGAGAGACAGAAAACTCACCTGTGACGTGTACGCCAGAGGTGGGGTCTTCAACCTTGGACCCCGCGTGCTGCTGGACAAGACCGCCGGCCTTGCTGGCAGCGGCCGCCCGGTCCTGGAACGCGGTCGCAGCATCTGCGGGCAGCGCAAACGTGGCGAACTCGATAACTTGCGTGTCGGCCATGGCGAGAGTCAGTGGTTGTGGTGTTGGGTATACTGCGTGATTGATGTTGGTTAGTGAGGGAATTAAGACTGGATTTAAAGTTTGTCAATGCCGTTGTCGGACTCGGCATCTGATTATTGGACAGGTCAAATCAGGAGACAGCTCGACAGCTTAGAAAAAGCACGGAATCAATGTTGGCAATCACGAGATGACGTCACTTTTTGCTAGCATCGCTTTGAGGATCAATGCTGGGCTTGAATTTCGAGAATGTCGGCTACTAAAACTTGACAGAATCCAACAGCATCTGAAGCAAAAAAAAAAAAAGAAAGACATGAAATCCCACACCCAGAGACCTCCGTTGACGCATTTCTCGGAAATCGCCGCCACGAGTCTTTTGCGTGATAAAAAAGCAAAGGCCCTTCCATGGGCAGAACCCCGGACTTTCCCTCCCCTCTGGGATGCTAGACGATCCGAACCACGAGGCAGAACAACAGGGCTTTAGGGTCCTGGATTTCATCAGTACTCTGGTGTTCCAGGGCCCATGAGAGACGCGACCAGCCCACCCACTCAGTTTCAACCACTGAGTCCACCGACCAAACGTTTGGCCTACCCTTCGGCAGCCGGCTGTTCATAGTTTCCAAGCACAAGAGGCATTGCCTGGAAGAACAACGGGCGTGTGACTGCCATAAGTAGGCCAGGACCTCCTCGGCCGAGTCCGAGACGCTGGCTCCGGAGCCAAGTAGTGATCGCCGCTCTTGCCGACATCGCCGAGGCACTCCGCTTCGGCGGTGCTTGTCAATCGCTGAAGCCTTATGCCTGTCCCTTGGCAAGAGCGCATACGGATCACCCTTTCTATCGCGCTTATCTCCTTCAGAAAGGTCCCCGCCTGGTCGGCCATTGACGATACAAGAGCCTTAAGAGGCCCGAGCACCGCCTTGACCATGGCCAAAGCCATGATTGATGAGAATTGTTCCGCCTTGTGCCATCACAAACGTCATACCTAGCACCAACCGACACTTGCCATCGATTGACCACAAAGCCGACTCCTAGCCTTCGAGTCCACATCTGCGGCCCCCGATCAGATTCGATCATCATTGGCGGCCAACTTTTTCCTCTGTTCGTTTCATTGTTGCCAGAGGTTCGAGGTTCTCTCTGGCAAACACACACATTTATCCCCATTCGAGACCATTCAAAAATGGGAGGGACTCCTGATGGGCCTTTTTATGTCATGCCCAGGACGAGGACACGAAGTCGTCTTGATAAAAAAAAAACAGGCGTCGTCGTGGCATTCGTAGGAAACGTCATCGTACGCGATCCATCCAGCATCCGGATAGCCTGGACGGAAAGAAAAGACATGTCATTTCTGGAGAAGCGGTGAGCACCGGGCATTGTCAAAAGAACAATCCATCCATACCCAAACGCCGTCAATTTCGACGGTCCTCGTCAGCTTCTCGTCGTACACAATTCGTGCCGTGAAGCTCCTTTTTCGTCATTCCTCCCGGAGAAAGAAATTCCGCAACGTGTATCATCCAGTGTGCCCGCGCTTGCACACTTTCCATGTCGTCGCCATCTAGCCAAATGTCGGAAATCCGCACATTGTCGTGGGGCCTTTTTACGTCCTGCCCAGGACGAACGGCAGCGCTGTGCCGTGCGTGTGTGGATCAGTGGATGATCAGTCGTTGCATGCTGGGCGAGGTGGTCGAGGCTGGCTGCACCAGGCAGCGCCGAGACTGAGGGAAAAAGAGGGCAAGAGAAATTTGCAAAAGGTGGAGGAGGTGCCGATATATATAGCCATGTGCATAAGGCACGCATAGGGCACATGCCTCGCCCTGCGGTGTGACTCAAGCCCGGCAGTGTTGGCCTCATGGGTCTTCTGTCAGACTTCGTGGGTCTGTTGGCCTCATGCTGATCCTGGCAGTGGTGGGAACAGGCGGTGCTATCTGGGGCGCAGCTGAGAATCTGAATGCCGGTATGCTCTGCTGTCAGGATGCCAGTTTGAACAACACAGAATACAAGTACAGATTACAGTACAGATTGCAGCACACAGGAAGGAGACAAGTCGTGTTATGGACGCGTGGTTGCCTAAATCAGATGATGTAGAATTTACCCCACTACACCTTCCTCGGCCTGCAATCCTGGTATCGGGAGCTACCGACTATTGTAGATACTGATTCAGGTCTTGTTTGCTGCAACTGTACTGCGAGTACTCGGTAAGATGGGTGTGAGACACCTAGACGGATAAAAGAGGGTGCAGCCCACAGGTAACCGTATCTTACGAGCACACGGGCTCACGAGAAACCAGTTATCACATCTCATATTTGCTTTGGAATCTCCAAGAATAACAAAGCATGCAATGTAGACGGCATATCGCAAAAGCATTGTTTTCGGTCTTGTATCTCGAAAATGACGTGGTTTGGTTAGCGGGTAGCAGTCTGGATAGGCAAGAGTGTCGCAGCGCTCCTTCCTCACGACGAGCCGTGAATAACGCCTCGATAATTCAAGTTTCCAATTATGAAAATCTCCAAAACACCCTGTTTTGTTCTTTTTTGCCGTCTCGTCCGGCCAACATTTCGCCGCTAGCCGAGTGAAAGGCTTCAGAAAGCGTAATGGAAGCACCACCAACCGGCGCCGGCCAAGGCCCCGTTGATCGACTGGCTTCATATTTCCTCAGCAAGTTCCAGGAAGCCAAGAAAGAAGACGAGATCTACTCCTTGCAATGCACGACCCAGCTCAAGTTTGAAGCGATCGAGAAGACCCTAGACGAACACGCAAGGGACTTTGTTGCCGTCCACGAAGACATGCGATCGTTCTGGGACAAGGCGCCGAGTTTTTTTCTGCACAAGTTCTCAGCACAGCTTGATTCCTTGGGCGCCGGCCGCACCGAGAAGACCGAGCTTGCCCTAGCTCGCCAAGAGAAGCGGCTGGATGACGAGACCAGGAACCTGGCCGAGCAGCTGGCCGAGCTGTCCACGAAGCTGGCTGTGGGCACGGCAAACCTGAACGCAAAAGTTGACGAGATCACCCACAAGATAAGCGAGGCAGCCAGTTCCACCACCGACAGCACCCGGCGAAGCGAGAATGAACTCCGGGCCAAGATATCCAGACTCGAGGGTTTGCTGGAGGCCAACAAAGCCGAAGCAGAGCTGGGCCGTAGCAAAACACGAGACATGTTCCAAGAGACCACCAAGCAGTTCCAATTCAAGATCGACAACTTGGAGCAGACTTTGTTGCAACAATCGGAACATTTAACCAGCCAGGAAGAGACGATAAGGATTCTGAGAGAAGACGTCAAAAAGGAAACAGAGATGAGGACCAACAATGAAAGGACTTACATAAATATCTTTCGAATATTGACTACAAACATCCGAGAATTGACGAGGATTCGAGCTCCTCTGGCAGACGAGACACCTCAGGCACCAGTCTCTCGTGCCATACCTCTCACGACAACACCGTTGAACAGCGGGAACGAGACAGGCAAGCCTAGCGTCTCTGATTGTACACGGCGTGTTTCTAACATGACAATAAGGTCCAAATCAAGCGTCACGACCCCGAAGCACATCGCCAAGACACCCCATCGCCCGAATACCTACAACAACAGCAGTTGGAACCAAAATGCCACCAGGAGGCTCATTTTCGACGTTGAAACGCCCCCCAAGTATCTCGCCATCTGCTGCGAGCACGCTCAAGAGAAAGAAGGAGACCCTACCAAGTGTAATCCCAAAAACGGATAGTCGAGCATCGAGAAGTGATGCGGAATCATCGCCTCTGCCTGAGCGTAAACGTATCACTGCAGGCGGAAAGAACCCAAGTCTCGGGCAGACCAAGCACCCCGACGCAAAGCACTCTGTTGAAATGACCACGCCGGTATCGACACGTCCACAATCGAAACGGGACAGCCGTGGCAAACACGAGGGAACGACCCCGGACAAGACGCATTTGCAAAGACCCGAAATGGACACAAGCACAAACGTAATCACGCAAGGTCATCTGAAGTCTCAAAGGCCTCCGACGACACATGCTGGACCGGCACAGCAACAAGCACCAATGCCACAGACGCCGCTGTCGCGGGGGGCACCATCACCCCGGATAAGGAAGCGCAAGCTGGAGCAGATGAGCGCAGAGGAAAAGAACGATACGGAGAAAGGACCCGAAATAGTCGAGAAAAGCAAAGAGGATCAGACAAAGGCAACGGAGGCAATAGCGGGACACCCCGCACACGCGGCACAACAACGGGGGGACAACGCAACACGGGCCTTTGCCGTGCACGCAAAGCTGTTTACCAACAAATACAACGCGGAGCGGCCGCGGTCCGAGCGGCTATTTATCTGGAGGTTCCTTGACGAGATCCCCGATGCGCGGTGGGCGGCGTACATGCAAGAGCAGCTGCTGGAAGCGTATCCGGAGTCTGTGCAGCCGAGCCTGGGCAAACGGGCCAAGCATGCCATTAACTTTGACGCGGGCCTCACATGGCGGCACGTGGTTCACCTGATCCGAGCGATGCGGCAGAAGCCGGTGCCGGCGCATTTGGAGGAACGATGAGGTGCATTTTCAGTTTATTTTACGGGGCCATGGCGGCACATTTGGGACAGTTTGGGGGGTACAATATAGCAGGGACAGCGCGCGGGGGACACCGAAGAGCTGCAAGCAAGACGATAAATATCCAAAACATGACGAACCTATATGATCTTGCGCCCAGCCCCCGTTCATTCCTTCTCCACGCCGGCGTACTTGTTGATCCAGGCCAGCACTTCCTGGTGCCACAAAAGGGAGTTTTCCGGTTTGAGCACCCACTGCACAGCGTCAGTTTTTTGTCTTTTTTTCAATACGATGACCCTCTTCACTTACGTGGTTCTCGTCCGGGAACGAGAGCAACCGGCTCGGAATCTTGCGGCTCTGGAGCACGTTGAACATGGAGAGGCCCTCGGTGACGGGCAGACGATAGTCGAGCTCGTTGTGGATGACCAGCATCGGCGTGGCCCAATTGCCGGTGTACTGGGCCGGATCCCACTGCGCATAGCTGACGCGGTGCTCCCAGAGCGTGCCGCCAAAGTCATGTATGGGGAAGAACAGCTCCTCGGAGGAATACTGGTTCAGCGTGCTGAAGACACCGTCGTGGCAGACCAGGGCCTTGAAACGACGGCCCAGCGGCTGGCCCTGGATCCAGTCTGCAGCTTGATTAGAAAAAAAGAAAAAAGAAATGCACGGGTCATGGCATCACTGACTGATCATGTAGCCACCGTACGACGCGCCCAGGGCGACAGCTCGGTTAATGTCGACAAATGGGAACGTGGCCTCCACGTGTGCGAAGCTGCGCTCAATGTCCTTATACGGCAGCCCACCCCACTGGTTTTGGATGCCATCCTGCAGGGCCATTCCATAGCCGGTGCTGCCCGTCGGGTTGGGTGTGACAACGACATACCCCTGCTCGGCGAACACGGCAGGGTTCCAGCGTGTGCTCCAGTCGTTGTTCCACGCACCCTGCGGTCCGCCATGGATCAGCAGCGCCAGGGGCCACTTGCGATCCTTGTTCTTGATGTCATAAAAGTCGGATGGAAGCACAACCAGCGCATGCACATCGTAGTCGCCTCCCCCCTTGAACCAGGTCTCGCCTAGCTGGTCTGGCGACAGGCCAAACGCGGAGCCATGGCGAGACAGGGACGACACGAGCGCCAGCTTGGTGCGGGACGGCCGTGACGACTTGGTCAGGGCCTCGTCCACCTTGAGAATGGTGTAGATGGAGCTGTCGATGAGAGAGCTTGAGCTCAGAAACAGGCGGTTGTCGCCCTTGTCTCTTGTCAACAGCCGAACGTCTGACACACTGCCATAACCGCCGAGACGGCGGAGAGTGGACGGATCCTCGGCCTCGCGGGCCTCGACTGCTTTTATGTCATCGGTCTCGAGGACCTCATTCTTGCCGACGGCAAGGTGGGGCAAGCCAAAGTCATCTGCTGCCTTCGGGTTCGAAGGTAGGCGATACAAGGCATTGCGCCCGTGGTGCTCAGCCGTCACGAAGAGCTCAGACCCGTCAGCGCTCCACAGGATGGAGTCGGGGCGGGCATCCCAAGCGCCGACCCCGTCTTTGGTGGCGTAGAACTCTACGACATCGCTTTCCTTGTCGGCGCCAGCGCCGAGCTGGTCGACGTCGGGAAGCAGCAGAAGATGGGGCTTGTCGCTCTCGTACTGTTTGCTTCGCATGCGAGAGAAGACGAGGCTGCGGCCGTCAGGCGAGAAGACCGGACTGGCGCTGTAGCCTCCGAGCGCGCCTGTCTTGATGGGGCGCGGAGCAGTCTGTGGCGAGTTGGCATAGCTGCCCAGCGGCAGATAATAGAGATTGGTCACGGTGTAGATGGCATCGTTGTACTCTGGGTCACGCGCGACAAAGGCAATGCCGCGCGGGCCGAGTGCAAAATCGCCAGCGCCGCCAAACGGAGGCACCGGTGACTCCAGCCCAGTGCCGGCCAGGGCATTGCTGAGCCCATCCGTGAGCCAGGCGGAGGACTTGTCTGCGGCCGAAGCGTCCGACCGCAGCTGGAGGCGGCCGTACCAGATGCTCTGCGTGTTCTCGGTCACGTAGGCATCCCAGTGACGCACGAAGAGCTTGGTGTAGACCCGCCCGGTGTGGTGCACCGTCTTCTTCTTGTTGGCGTCGGCCTCGGGGTTGTAGAGCCGGCCGGCCGGGTCGGCCAGGCCAGTGAGGGCAATGGCGATGGCGCCACCGCCGAGGGGCAGTGTCTTGAGGTTGGACAGGCCGCCGTCAAAGGTGCGGATCTCGATGGGATCCGCACCCGGGTGGGAGGCACGGCCCAGCAGAAGGCTGGTGGTGCCCTTGTCACCGCTTTTGAGGAAGAGAAAGTCGTCGTCGCTGATCCACACCGGCTCAGAGTAGGCGACGTCGCTGTACAGCACCGTCGACTCGCCCGACTTGATGTCCAGCACCCGGATCTGGGAGCTCTTGCTATGCTCCTCGAAGCTGTAGGTGGAAACCTAGAACGGGTTCAGCCGGTGCTGCAGCAGCAGACGCGGAAAAGGGCGGACTCGACTCACCGTGTACAGGACCTTCTCGCCCGTGGGGTTGGGTGCCCCGGCAGAGCGACGCGGCGCTGCAAGCAGCACGTTGGGCGTGAATTTGGTCGCCTTGAGAGTCATGGCCGCAGGACCTCTTCTGGGTTGGCTCGAGGAAGGTGGTCGAGTTTGTGTGGCGGCAGTGGACGATGCCCGTGGCCAATGGACCGGACGGTATGGGGAAGCTCTCGGAAATACTCGAGCTATCAAGGAGCTCTGTCTAGCGCCGCTGTGCAGTGGACGCAGGAGAAAGAAGGCGGACAATGATCTTGGGTTGGGAAATACGGGGCAAGAAATGGTCATTGGCAGAACTGCATGACTCTCAGACAAGTAGAGCCGACACCAACCGTCATGTGCTGCTTCCCTATGTTGGAAAACACCAGACAAAGAAGCAGCTGTGGCTGGACCTATCGTACTTGCGACACAAAGCCCCACTATGGCCAATTGGAGAAGGAGGGGAGCAAGCGGCAGAAGAACCCGGACGGGTATCCAGAGCGTCACGTGTGAAATCGGATCATCACAAGAGGAATAGGATCCCCAGCTGACGTTGGCAAGCCATTCGATAGAAACTGTCACCTGTCTCTGATATAATACAGGATTGATTGATAACGCCTGGAGCTCTTATAAGCTACCCCTCCTGTCCTCTGCGCCGGATATCCCGTTTCCTGCCGTGCCTAAAATATATTGGTTGATAATACAAATTAATAAGTCGAGCCGACGAGCCAGCCGTTGGACATCCTTGATGCCGATTCCGGATCGTCAAAATGGACCAGAGCTTATTTTGAAGGGCGCCTCAAAGAACTTCTTCTGCTTGTTCTTTCTCCATCTTTGACCAAGCGCCCAGTCGTGCTCTCTTTGTAATCTCCGTCTCCATCGTCTTCGCCTTCGTCTTCTTCGCCTTCGTCTTCTTCATCTTCTGTGTATTCGTAGTCTCCATCCTCTTTGTCGTCTTCTTCGTCGTCGTCGTCTTTCGCATCGTCTGTCTCCGACTTGGGCTCCGCCTTGACCAGGTTCGGGGGCTGTTCCTACTTCCGCACGGCCCCAACGCTGGTCCGGACCTTTTTTGTCGTCTCATGTGAATCCGTCTCACTGTCGTCGACACCTGCAGCTGCCGCCGCCGCCATCGCTGCCGCACTCTTCTTCTTCTTTCCGTGTGCAACCTTGGTCGTCGAGGCTGACGTGGGCGTTGCCTGACCCGAGCCGGGACCGCTGCTCAAGCCGCCATCCTTGAAGGACGTCTGGAGCGGGGTGGGCGCATGGGAGGAGGTGCCGGCACCGCCATTGGCCTGATAAGCCAAGGTTAGCGATACAGACAATAAAGTGTGCAGAAGCCTGCAAAACATACTGCGTTGTACGAGATGCTGCTGCGGGAGAAGACGCGGTTCGCCTCTGTCAGGCCGGTCTTGCGGCGCTGCGAGGCAGTGCCTGTGGTGCCCTTGGTGTAGTTATCGAAGCCCGTGATGATGTTGCCGGCAGGCGTGTTCTCGAGGTAGTCGGTCTCTTTCTGAAAGATGCGTTCTTCGCAAGATTGCTGTTGGAATGTCAGCTAGGCCTTTGATGCCACAAATTCTAGGCACACACCAGCTGCTTTTCGAGAGCCCGCCGCTTCTGCAGCAGCTCCTTAAGATGCTGTCTGGCCTTTTCGTAATACGGAAGCCCTGGTGCATCGGCAGGTACGCCGCTGTTCGGTTGCTTGTCTGCCATGGTGATGCGATGGTTAATGAATGGATGTACATGAAAATTACTGGGAGACTTGCATTTTGGCGCGAGTCGCGACTTTGTAGAAGATAAATGTGTGTGCTCCACTTCCTCTACGTAATACTTAGTCAGACAGCAAAATTTCTGGTCAGTCAGAACCACTCACGCCCTAAAAGGATTTTCACTGCACTTCGTAAGTACTACCATATACTCGTAGTACTTATGTTGACCTCAGCGGGACCTCCATTTTAGAGCCATCCACCCTTCTGGACCACCCAACTTCACAGCCTCCCTCGGCCTCGTTCAATGCATAGTACAGATCAAGTCAACGACTTTATAACGCTATTATTTAGATGGCAATACTAAAGTAGAGGTCGCTGCGGCCATCGAAGCGATCAAGAATAGTAAATCCTTACGAAAGGCTGCTATCGAATATGTGACTGCCAACGGAGAGGTCGAGGCTCAGAGACGCAAATCCACTGATCTCAAACGTGTTGATGGAGACGCGGCTGTTATTACTTTGGATTGACCATGCCAATATTTTTTCATCGCCTAGGAAAGTGCCCTTAGCCATTCGCATGCAATCGTTTTTGCCACCTGGCAGTCTTTCTTCCATCTGATTATTAGGGTGCAGGCTAGATATCCTATGCCAAAACAGCCAAATGCATGTATGTATATTATATGACAAACCATGTGCTATAAAATCGTGTCTTTTTGTCAAGGTTAGGTGTGTACTCTGCGATCCAGCGGGTTCCCCGTGCGCGAACTCCAGAGTCACAGAGACTGCGGACGGTCGGGGAATGGGGACAACAGGAGCGAGAGAGAAAGGCCAGGGGCATGGGTAGACTGAAGAGAGAACACAAAAGTACGCTTCGACTTGTTAGTCTAATCATGAACTGGCGGTTCTGCTCATCGAGGATCTCATCTGCTTGATTCGCTCCTTCAGCTCTTTCTCGCGCTGTTCGTTGGCCAGCCGTTCTGTCGTCTTTGCCTGCATCAAGAGGGTGACACACGGTCAGTCTTGTGATATTAGATAAGAGGAAAACAAAATAAAACACAAATGGAGCAGAACCTACCTGTGAGCGAGGCGACGTAGGCACGGCCGAGGTAGCTGGTTTGGCAGTTGTAGAAGCTGCGGCAGCCGTAGACGGAGTGGGCGCCTTGGCTTTGGGTCTGTCATGTTTGTCGGAACCATCAGCAGATTTGTCTCGGGAGCGCGAACGTGAAGAAACAGAGGATGAGTTGGCCCTTCTCCGGTCGTCCAGCGGAGGCCGCTCCAGGCGTCCGTATCGCCCACGGCTTCGGTCTCGGCTGCTGTCGCGGCGCCGCCCATCATAGCGACGTTCGCGTCGGTCGTCTTCCTCTGATGGCTCCCGCCCGCCACGGGGCCGCGCACGCCCACGGCCGCCGCCTCGCCGCCAGGAGCGGCCGTCTCTGTTTGAGTCATGACTGTCGCTCCGGCTTCGGCTTCCGCCCCGGCTCCGGCCTCCACCACGCCGCCGACGTGGCGATGCACCCTCGCTGGAGCTGCGCGAGTGGCGGGACGATCCCGACGAGGAGGCCGACCGGCCGGACCGGCGGCCTCGACCCCGCGACCGACTGCGTGATGGCGCATACCGGCGACGTTTCGTGTCCGGGGAGCGGCTTCCCAGAGGCGAGCGCTGTCGCGGGCGAGGCCCGTCGCTGTCTGCACCATCACGGGGTGCTGGTGAACGCGGCCGCTTTCCGCTGGCATTCGGTTCATCGGCGTCTATACGGCGCCGCGGTGGTGAAGGCGAATGGCCATAGCGGCTCGACGCGTCAGAGAGAGACCGGGAACGTGATCGGGAGCCGGAGGATCCGGAGTCGGCGGAGGAACGAGAGCGCGATCGGGACCGGGAGATAGAGGCGGATGGGGAGCGGCGACGGCGGTAGTCATCGCGCCGACCACCGCCGCGGCCTTGTCGGTCGCTGGGAACGTAGAGGTCGTGTCGCGCTCGATAGGCGCCATGGTCTCGGAAGTCGCGGCCATTGTTGGGTGGCGAGCGCGAGCGGTCGCGCCCGCGGCCAAACCCACCTCCCCCTCCGCCGGCGCCCCGGCGCCCACCGAAAGCGCCGCCACCGCGCCATGAACCACCGCGGTCGCCACGGTCGCTGCGATCGCCGCCACGCGGTGGACGGTCGCGGTCAAAACGTCGGGAATCGTCGCGTTTCTGGCGGGCTTCTTCTGCAGCCTTCTCGGCCTCGATCTGCAAGAGTTAGCACTGATCAGCCAGACACAAGGGCGGGCGGCTCACCTTTTCTTGAATCAGCTCTAGCTTCTTGGCTTCCAAGAGCTCTCGCGGGATGCCCTGGGGACTAGACTGGGCACTGAGCAAGAGGGTCCAAAGCTCTTTACAAAACGTAGGTGTTTCCTTCTCGAGAAAGCCGGTGAGCTGAATCTGGAGGGCCTTAATGTCGGGCTGCATGCAAAAAAAAAGATCGGCGTCAGCGTGACCTTGTCATGAAAGGCAAAGACAGTGGCAGGTATCTCACGTTCTTGGAGCCCTCGATCAGGTTGTAGCAGAGCTCGATGACAACGTCATCGTCATATCCCAAGATATCCGCAATTTTTCCGGCAATCCATCTGCAAGAGGCTCTGTCAGCAAAGGGAGACAACAACTAGCGGTCAAGGCGATCCACATACTTCTTCATGACCTGCAGGTTAACCTTTTGCAAGTCAACCTTCTGGTTGAAGAGGGGCGGGAACTTTGTGCTCTTGAGGAGCTTCGCGTCGACGCCGGTCGCCATGGCGCTCGGGAGAATAAGTACGTCGATCTAGAGAGTTTCGAATGATTGTGATCTGTTGACGCTGCGAATATTTGGTGGTTGGGGAGGAAAAGACGCCAAGTTGCAGTAGCAGTAGGATTGGTTAATCCAAAAGAGATCGAAGGGAGCAAACGCGATGCCGGTGATTTTTTCAATCTGTTTAGGCGCTGGAGCTTAAGTGGAGACACTGACAAAAGGCCGTGTCACGTGTTCATGTTTACGGAAGCCTCCAGGCGAGGTAACGACACTGTTGGCCAATGACGTACATAGCAAACCCGAAATTTGTCAACTACTAATAAAGTTTGTTGCTGAAGAAAAAGCTGTATAGTGCAGAAATATGAGCCTCTGGCCTGTGAGACCCAGGGCCAGAGCATGGCTGTTTCCAAGGCCGTCCTAACAGGACAAGCAGTTCCCTAAAAGACCTGAGCTGTTACCCTTCATAATGTATTTGCCTTCCGTTCAAAGTATTGGTCATCGTGCCCTAAAACGCCGTTTTATCCCCTCCAATCTGCAGTGGTTAAAAAAAAAGCAAAATGAATAGTGTCCGCCGTGGCCTCCCTTTGTACGCCGTGCTAAACCTCCTGGTCGTTCATATGAATAGTGCTGGAAAAGAGACAAAATGACAAGACAGAGGCCTGCTGTCCCTGCCGAAGAATTCACAGCTGACCTCTGTTATTCTTTGTTTCGTTTCTTTCTTTTGTTCAGTTGTGTGGGTACGTGTACTGAGAATGCCGCCGGGGGGGAGGCGAACTGCGCGGCGGGGACGACGAAGGAAGGGCAGCTGTCGTGGATGGCGTAGGTGTGTTGGCGCCTTGCTGACGGGCAGATAGCGCGGCAATCTTTTCGCGGGCCTGACGCAGGCTGTTGCCGTCGTTGTACTTCTTGAGCTTGGCGCGCAGCTCGTAGAGTGCCGTGAGCGACGATGCTCGATCGACGTCCGCATCAACCTACTGGTTAGCTTTGGAGGAGAAAGAACAACAAAAATAGCAAGAGAAAGAAAAGCATGCCTCTGCGCGTGGTGTGGCAGGCAGCGAGCCGTGGGAAGAGCTGGAGCGCGTGATAGGCGGTGTGAGAAGGCGGCGATAGGTCTCAAAGGGAGTCGAGGTGCCGGTGACAGCGGTTCGAAGGTGAGACGGTGAAACCGGGTCAGACACGGGACCCGGAAGCACGGCGGAGGAAGAACGTGGGATCCGCTGCTGCTGTGCGGCGGAGGATGAGGCGGGGGTGGATGTAGCCAGGACGGGAAGGGTGGTGGTCGAAGAGATGCTGCCCGTCGAGCGATACGTCTTGTTCGCGTTGACAAGAGCACTTGCGGCATGCGGATCCTATCTCGTCAGTCTCCTCTGTCTCACATTTCGTTTCCATCGACAGGGATAGAGCATCGCCATCTTACTGCAGCGTCGAGGAGGCTGAGATCGGCCGCCATCTGCGCCAGTTGCAGCGACTCCATTTTTGATCAGAGAAAACCCTCGTGGGTCGGTTAAGCCTTGACCGAAAGTAGGGATGAGGTCGTAGGTTGGTGCGCGCTGGTGCAGAGCGGCGAGTTTGGATGAGGAACGTGAGCTCTGTCTCGCCAAGGCCTGCCTTGTTTGGTTGTGCCGAGTACATTATGCGGGGAACTCTGGTTCGACAAAAAAGAGAACGGCGTAACTTTGCTCTGTACTAGTGGGGCATCCCCGAAAACACCCTAACACATACTCGTAAAGTGGAAACCGGGGATCAGGGGACTCGAATAACTGGGCAAGTCACTGTACTTTATACAGTGTACTTCAATCACTAAATCAGCCGTTGAATATGCGTTAATTAGCGGTTCGGTTGGTTGTTGGTTGGGTGCTGTAACCGTTGTAACTGCATCACGCTTACATGTACCGTTTCTCTCGCAATCATCTGGTGCTCGATTTGGACGAGACCGATCAACTGCAGCAAATGACTGCTGAAGCTACGGAACCAAACCCGCTTCCGCTGCCAGCGCGGGCGGGCTTCTCGGCGCAGGCCAATGAGGCCCGCCATTTTGTCACTAGATTTTTGGCGCTACGGCGGAGCCTGCGATGCCGCAATAGATGCCCCTCTCTTTTTTCCCAGGAAATGCGCTTCCTACAGAACCCTTTCTTCTCCTGTTCCGAGATAGAAGCTTCCAAGCATTTTGCATATATTTGACTGGATTGCTCTTTGGATTGCTCTTGGTGCTGTGCCTGTGCAACTGGTTATAAGAAAGTCGGACTTGCCAAAGCAGCAAGAGACCGAAATCGCGACGAGCCTGCAAAGCATGTCTGCAGCGTTCCGGCGCGGCTTTGCATCAATGGCGTCCTCACTGGCAACCCTGAAGAAGTCCAATAAGGTGGTGTGCATTGGGCGGAACTATGCGTGAGTGGCCGAGCGGTTGTGTTTCTGTGCCCGCTGCATCATCACATCCTCTGACCGGAACAGGGACCATGTGACGGAGCTGAACAACTCGCGACCGAAGCAGCCGTTCTTCTTCCTGAAGCCGCCGTCGTCGATCGTGCTGCCGGGCACGGGGCCGATCGTGCGGCCCAAGGGCGTCGATCTGCACTACGAGATCGAGCTTGCGCTGATCATCGGCAAGACGGTGCGCGACCTCAAGGCGGACGACGAGCAGGGGGCGCTGGATGCGATTGACAGTAGGTTTTTTCTTTTGTCGCCTTGATAATACAGGCTGCTGACCAGTCCAGGCTACGCGCTGGCGCTCGACATGACGGCGCGCAACATCCAGAACGAGGCCAAGAAGAAGGGCCTGCCGTGGGACATTGCCAAGGGCTTTGACACGTTCCTGCCGGTCAGCCAGGTGATCCCCAAGTCGGCGATCCCGGACCCGCACAACATTGAGCTCTTCCTCACGGTCAACGGCGAGGTGCGCCAGCAGGACTCGACGGAGCTGCTGCTGTTCCGCATCCCGCGGCTGCTCAGCGACATCTCCAAGATCATGGCGCTCGAGCCGGGCGACCTGGTGCTGACGGGCACGCCCAAGGGCGTGGGCCGCGTGGTCGAGGGCGACGTGCTGCGCGGCGGCATCCGCGTCAACGGCAAGGAGATTGAGGAGGCCAAGCTCGAGGTGCCGGTGGCCGAGTCGACGCGGGCTTATGAGTTTGCGGAGACGTAGATGGCGAAAAGAGACACGGGAGCGGACGGACTGTACATACACAAAAAGATTCCAATTTACAGCTGCCTTTGCCTTACACTAGTTCGAAACAATAACCTACGCCTGGTTCGGGTCCGGGATGGACCCCGGGGGGGGCGCCCAGTCGGCCAGGGTGCCGCACTTCTTGCAGGTGCGGTCGGCAGTGCTGCTGCGGAAGGCCTCGACGCCGGCCTTGATCTGGGTGCCCAGGTCGGTGAGGTGGAAGGCGGCCTCGTGGACGATGGCGCGGCAGTCGGGCTGGGCGCAGTACCAGCGCATGCGGTCGAGGGCCTTCTCGGGCCGGCGCTGCTCGAGGACGATGCCGACGGTGTTGGCGAAGCGCACAGGGTTGTGGGGCGTGTTGGCGGGCAGCAGAAACATGTCGCCCTCGCGGATGATAATGTCGCGAAAGCTGCCGTCGTCGACCACCTTGAGCAGCATGGCGCCCTGATACTGGTAGAACCACTCGGGGGTCTCGTTGATGTGGTAGTCGGTGCGGGCGTTGGGACCGCCGACAATCTAACCGGATGAGCAGGCGAAACGGATCACAGACCGGGGCAAGCCGACGAACCATGACGGTAAAGTCCTCATTGTAGACGCAGTAGTTGTTGATGGGCGGCTGCAGCAGGTGCTTGTTCTCCTCCAGCCTGCTGAGTCAGTGTCTTTTGCGCCTGCAAGGCTGCCCGTGAGGAATAGAGCATTTGATTTTGACGCACCACTTGGGAAGATTCACTGGTGGCGCGAGCATTGTGTTCCAGGAGTGGAAGAGTGAGAGAGTTTGTCACCAAATTTCAATCTGTCTCGCAGCTTGTGTTTCTTGTGTTTTCTTATCTTCCCCTCAATGTTCCGATTTCTCATCGTTTGATCTTTGATTTTCTCAAGCCGAGCCTTCTCACGCCGTAAACTCCGGTCTCGCAATTTCTCAGCATGTACAGTGGACGGGCTTACAGGGCGTTAGGGGAGTGGGGGCGACTGGGAGCTTTGTTATGTGGCAAAGGTTTTGCACGTCTCTTTTTCTACAGCATGCGGCGCAAAGGATGGCTCAAGACAGCGAAAGAAGCGACGCGTTTTGGCTGACCATGCAGCTTACGGAAACGTCTAATCACATTTTGGCCTTTGCAAGCCGAGGAAGAAATCTGGAGCAGGGCTGACAGTCCAGCAAATCCTTCATGTTCCGAGCCGCATCCGACTTTCCAAAAGCATTCGGTGGATGTTTGGAAACAGAACCCCTCTTCCGCACAGCTCATGGTCTGTTTCTTAGCCGACAGCGGGGCCTGCATGACGTACCTGTCGTTCGATAGGCAGCGAATGGTTCGGAGGGAGTTTGATACAGCTTCTCATCAGTAGTAGACGGGATCTAAATCAATATATCACATGACAGATCATGTGACATTATGGAATGCAATACGCGTTGTTATCGCATCAATGAGCTCTCGTTTTTTGAAACACGCAACAGCTTCGGATCAAAGCACAGCATTCGCATACGTACTCGCTAAAGCTGCTCAACAGTCATTTCCATTTTTCAACATCTCCGCTTCTTCTTTTTGTCGGTGTCTGCCCACTCGTGCGTCGGGCTCTGGCCATCTGAGCAAGTTTCCCTCAGCCTCATAATTGCGACCCGCCCACTTTCTTCCCGTCCGCCTCGCTTTTGGCACTATACCCTCAAAACATCGACCGCCTCTCCGAATTGACCTTTTCCTCCATACACGACCGGGCAATATGAACCACATGGATCACTCGGCGCACGGGCACGCAGCGGCGACCACGACAGGCATGGACATGCCGGGCATGCCGTCGGATATGTGCAGCATGAACGTGAGCAGGGCCGGGCCAACGGTGGCGGGCGAGTGTATTGGTGCGAGCCGAGTGACGCTGACACTGGAGGGCAGATGCTCTTCACCTGGAACACCAAGAGCCTCTGCATCGTGTTCCGCTGGTGGCACGTCCGGTCGACGACGAGCCTGCTGATCTCGCTGCTGGCGGTGGTGGCGTTCAGCGCCGGCTACGAGGCCCTGCGCGAAGGCATCCGGCGGTTCGAGCGGCTGCAGGCACAGCGCAGCGAGGCAATTCCCAGTAGGTTTTCTCTCTCCCTTCCGTCTTCTCCTGGCCGTCTTTCCCTTCCCCCCAATGCTGGCTCATGGCTAAGTCCAGACCGCGACTATCGTGATGACCCTGATGCTGAGACGGCGTCTCCTCCCGCCACAGGACAGATCCAGGCAGCCGCGGCCAAGCGGGGCCACATTATCAAGGCCGTGCTGTACGGGCTGCAGAACTTTTATGCATTCATGATTATGTAAGTCTTTCTCTCTGTCTTTGGGGACCATAAACTCATAGACAGGCTCATCTTTATGACGTACAATGGCTGGGTGATGATCGCGGTGTCGGTGGGTGCCTTTGTCGGATATCTGGTGTTTGGCGACTCGACTACGGCGACCAAAGAGACGGCATGCCACTGAGGCTGAACCAGCTGCCAATGCACGGGAAACACGAGCCTCTTTTCCTGTATTCTTTTTTTTATGGCGTCTAGCGTTCTAGGATAAGCTGCAACCGCAAACTCGCCTTTTATATCTTGCTGGCTTCTTTTGCCTCTGTGGCTTTTGCCCCTGCTGCCCCTGCTGCTGCTGCCGCGGCAGACGGCCTCCGCTTCTTCTCGCTCAGCAGCCGCCCCCCGTCGACCAGCGCGGCAATGACGGCCTCGTCGCCAAAGTGGGTGTTGTGGGGGAACTCGGGGGTCTCGCCGTAGGCCAGCTGCGCGGCGTCGACGAGGATGCGCGCCGTCATGCCCCAGACCTTGTAGCGGCCCATGGGCACGTCGAGGCGCTCGCCGTAGGGGCCGGTGGTCTCTGTGACTGCGATGCTGTTCTCGTTCTCCTCGAGCCGGCTGTCTGCCTCTTCCGCGGCCGCCTCCGCAACCGGCTCCGGGCTCCCCTCCTCGTCTCTCCTGGGCGTGGCCACGCGCTGGCCCAAGACGGGCACGTAGAAAAAGTGCATCCGCCACGGCTGGCTGTGCCACTGGATCCAGGTGCCCTCGTACCAGGGCCCCGGCGGCAGCGTTGTTGATGTCGACGGCTGCCGGAGGGCGCGCAATGTCACGGGTCCGACCGGCGGCACCTCGTCGACAGCGCGCAAAAAGTTGTGAAAGGGGGCGCTGAACACGGCGGCGACCTCCTTGGCATCGAGCCGGGGGATGAGGGCCTCTTCGACCTGGGCGGCGGCGGATGGGTCCTCGCTTGGCTCGTCTGCCGGTGAGCTGGTTCGCTCGGCGTGCAGCAGCGCCACGACGGGCCGCACCACCAGCTCCGTCTTGGCCAGGTTGTGCGGCAGGTCGCACAGGTGCTCGATGCGGAAGGCGGGCGGCAGGCGATGGCGGGGGTGGTCATCCATCGGCAGGCCAATCTCCTCCCAGGCCTCGCGGCGGGCAATCTGGACGGCGGTCTCGTCGAGCGAGTCGGCCTTGCCGCCCGGGAAGGCGGCGTGGCCCGAGTAGTTGCGCAGGCTGGCGGCCCGCATGGTGAGGACCACGCGCAGGTCGCCGCGGCGGTCGGCATAGAGGAGGACCAGGACGGCGGCGCGCCGGCTCAGCGGGAGGCGGTCCCAGGCAGGAAAAGCCGGCGAGCGGAACGCGCGCAGACGAGCCACGGCAGCCTGTCTTTGTAAGCACGAAACGAGCGAAGCGAGAACAAGAAAGACACATACGGCGGCCCGCGCGTTCAGAGGAGCCATGCTGGCAAGGTCCCAGTACGAGGCGTCGGTCTCTGTGGCGGCAGCAGCAGCCTCGGCGCGATCGAGCGAGTCGGCGAGCGAGTCGGCGAGAGCGTCGACGGCAGCAGGCGCAAGCAGCAGACTCTCGGCTGTTGTCTTGGTCAGCGTGGCCGTCTGCGTTACAGCGGCGTCGATCTGGCCGTCGGCAACAGCGTGGGTGCTGGCAGTGGTCATGGTTCTCCCGAGGAGAAAAGCAGAAACGGCAACAATAGGAGCAGCAAAAGAAGAAGACAGCCTCCTCTATCGGCGAGAGGTCCGAGAGGGGGTCAAGTACCCCGGCTCAAAGCGGAAGGAAGAGTGGGGTCGGCTGGAGAGCACTAGCTTAGAGCATACGGAGTAGAGCATGGAGAGAGAGATCCTTTCGAGACCAACGAGGCAGTCTCAAAAGCTGCCTCTGATTATGCCAAGTAAGATACATGAAGCCTAAACAACATTGACACGCGGTCTCGAAAAAAGAAAATAAGAAGAAAAAAAACACAGAAAACGCCGTAAGACAGGTGTGTCCCCTTTTTGCCTCCCGTTGCAACACCCCAGAGAACCCAAAGAACTGCCCGATGCTCGTCATCACTTCTCATCCCCTTGCAGTGCCTTATAGTACACGATACACCAACTGCAGTCTGATAATACAGCTGCCCCTCTTTTTCACTCTCTTTCTCACTCTCTCTTTCTGTCACTCTCTCTCTTTCTGTCTCTTTCCCTCTCTCCCTCACAATATCCGTCGTCATCGTCGTCTGAGCCGCTGGTCGAAACAGACAGCACCAAGGTCTTGACCCCATTTGCGCTCTACGCAACCGATGCCGATGCCTCGTTGGCCGTTGCCATGCCCTCCGCCTCGCTGTGCGGCAGGATCGTCTCCTGGGGCGCCGACTCGTCCACAAACGTGCGCTCGCTGATATGGACGCCGCCATGCTTGCCGCCAGCCCCGTTGCTGCCGCCCTCGCTGCCGCCCTCGGCCGTCCACACCTTGTCCGGGAACGTGCCGCGCTGGCCCTCCTCGTGCTTGAACGTGCAGTAGCGGTTGGTGCAGGGCCGGAACTTGCACAGCGTCGTGATGTGCGTGAACTTGCACCCGGGCGCCGCGCAGTCGCCGCCGTTGCGGCACAGCGGCATCGACGGGTGCCGGAACAGACAGTGCGGGTTCGTGCAGTTGGGGTAGAACTTGCAGTCTTGCTCGCTCTGGTGCGCCGCCCGTGCCGCCGGCGACGGGTGCCGCGCCACGCACTTCTTGTTCTTGCACGCCGCCCCAAAGCTGCACACGTCGTGCACGTCCACCGTGATCCCCGGCGGCGCTGCCGGCGACTGGTGCGCAAACTTGCAGTCCTTGTTCGTGCAGTGCAGGTTGTACTTGCAGATCGTCTCCGCCACGCTGCTGCCGCCCTCGCGACGCCCGCCACTGCCGCCCTCACCGCCCATGTCCACGTCGTCCCCGGTCGCGTCGCCCTCGGCACCACCGCTGCCGTTGCTCTTCGCACCGTCGCCGCCGTTCTCACCGCCCTGCTGGTGAAAATGCGACCCGCCGTTGCGGAAGCTCTTGTGGTTCTGATTCGGGTGCTGTATCCTGTCCGCCAGCGCCCGCCCGCGGTTGTTGAACCCGCCACCCCGCCGCCCCCCCTGCTGCATGATCTGCTGCTGCTGCTGCATCTGCTCCTGCATCTGCTGCATCATGCGCGACTGCTGCTCCAGCATCGCGTACACGTCCATCGGGCCGGGCGCCATGCCGCCCGGCGCTGCCGGTCCCATCCATGGCATGCCCGACTGCGGCCCGCCCGCCAGGCCCGCCGCCATGGCGTGGTTGAAGTTGGCAGCCGTCCGGTTGTTCATGTTCCGCGGCTGCCGGCCTACTCCGAATCCGCCCGCGCCACCCCGCAGCCCCATTGGCGAGGCGCGGTTGTGTGTGTTGATGCGGTCGTTGGCCCCGCGCACCCGGTGCAGCCCCCCCGAGTCTCGTGTCCGGTCCAGGGTGCGGTTGATCTGACCGAGGATGCGTCGGTCGCCGCGGCCGCCGCGAGATCGGCCCCCGTCTCGCATCGCCTTGGGCCCTGTTGGTCTGCTGGTTTGTTAGCATGATCGTGGCAGACGGAAAGAAGACAGCGCCACGTACGCATGAATGTCGTTGAAGAGGTCCGGGTTGGTCATGTCCATGTCCATGTCCTGGTCGCCACTGTCCTGGAACGCATCGAGCTGGCCCTGTGGAGGGCCGTTGATCTTGGCGTTCTCCGTCTCGATCAGCTCAAAGAGCCACCGGGCAAACTGCTTGGCGCTCGTGTCCTCGGCCGGCAGGTTCAGCAGGTCGCTCGACAGCTCCGACGCAATCTCGTCTTCGGTCTTGCCGTTAACGACCATGAGGATGAGGTACTCGGCCATGGTCGTGTCGCTGGCGTCGCTCGGCACCCAGCCGTACTCGACAAGCTTGGGCTGGATCTCGCTGTGCAGCGCATCCGCCAGCGGCGTGTTCATCGCGACTTCGACCGTCATTTTGATGGCGGCGTCGTCGAGAGGCTGTTGAAGGATGTGGGAGAGGGGACGTCGGATCGGAAGGGATGGGGAAGGATCTGGCGGCACGCGACGGCCGAGAGAGCAAGAGTGCAGGCGTTCGTCCTCGGCAGAGGAGAGGCGAGCCCGCAAGCGGTGATGCAGCTGGTCGGCTGTATGATGACGACGTCGAGTAAAAATGTGGATGCGCTGGGAGATGCCAATGCAGATACCGGTCAAGAGGGAAAATTGCGATGCGGCTGTGACGAAGAAAAAAAAGTGTTGATGATTTGCGATCTTGCTTGGTGATTAGCGCGACAACGACGCGCACTGATTGGTCCAGTTGTGTCACGTGAGCTCATGGAAGATGTGGCTCGTGGTGTGGCGTCGAATCCGATGGAGCCGGCCAAAGGAGGCCTGAGGCAGAAAGGCAAGTGGCAAAACAAGATGCCTTTCTCGACCTTTCCTGCTCGTATCCGTCGTGCTGCATGTTGGTGCTCCATTATGAGCTGCCATGATTGGTCCAGCCTCGTCAGAGAAGATGGCTTGGCAACAAGTTGATGCCGGCTGACGCTTTCATTATTCCTTGCCGGTCAGCCAGCGCCGTGCCATCTGACTGCGCTCAACTTTCACTTCCAGCTTTATGCCTTGCCAGCCAACCCCGCTTCTCGTCTTCTCGTCTTCTCGTCTCCGAACATGCAGCAGCGGGTGGCCAACCATTGGCTGGCGCGAGACGGTCTGACGGCGTGCAACGAAAGAGCCCCAGGGCCGCAACTCGACTGATTGCCTTTCTTCCCTGGGCCATCGGGCCAAGACTCTCACGGAGACCTGCAGGCCAAGACGTTGACCGAAACATTGAGAAATTGAGGCCAGAAGGATTGGGTTGGCAAGCTCACTCCCTCAAATGGTTGCATCCGCTCACCAAAGGTGCTGGGCCACAGGCGATCGCAATCTCAGCCCTGGCATCCCTTGCTGGACCCAACGACAACTTACCTCAGCCGGACACCGAAAGGTACCGCGACCATATCTCTCCACTGTGTATCACGGATACGAGAGTTCTTTCAACCGGAGAAAAGTCTTACTCGCGAGCACCTCTCCTCCCTTGCCAGGCTCTCTCTATCTCCCCCGTTCTCCTCGCTGTCGTCCGATTAAACGGCCCGCAGTTCGATAGCGCATGTGCCCAACTCTGACGTAACGTTGCGCGAAGCATATCGCCTCGATCCTTTGGGTACGTGTACAAGACCGGAAGAGCTCCGCCTGTCGCTCTGTCTCGCTCCACGTGCTGTCTCGGGCGATGAGGCTGGCTGCTGGGTGAACGTCGCGCGCACTGAAGACACGTCGCAGCACGCGCTTGCTTCCTTCCTTTTTGGATACCCTTGCCTATATCTTGATTACTTCCCGCTGGGATCGACTGGGGAGTCCCGAGTCCACATCTACTTCGTATCCCTTTTTCTTGCTTCCACCCTTCGTTTTTCCATTCTCTCTCTCTCTTCCCCCCTCCCCTCCTCACCTCACCTCACCCCGCCATGAAGCTGAGAACGGTCTTGCTGGCCGCGGCGGCCAGCCCTGTCGCCGCAGTGTGGCCCATCCCGACAAACATGACGACAGGCAACTCGTCGCTGCTGATCAGCCAGACCATCGCCATCACCTACAATGGAGCACCTGTATGCTGGATCCCCTCCCCTCCCTCACCCTCTGCGTATGCCACGTGCCGAGCGTCGTGCCGAGTGGCACGTGCTTCGGCGTGGCAGGACGACAACGACGATGATGATCAATGCCTCAACCCTGACCTTTTCTCTCCCTCGCAGCTTGTGTACACGTACGGCTACGAGCCGACAGACGTGCGCAGCAGCCAGCAGCTGGTGCAAGCGGGTGTGTCGCGAGCGCTATCGGCGATCTTCCAGAACGGATTGGTGCCGTGGAAGCTGAAGCCGCGCAACACGGTGGCGTCGTCGTTTGAGCCAGACCTGCAGCAAGGGCCGGGATGGGTGCGCACGCTGGCGATCACGCAGACGAGCGTGGACACGGCGAAGACGTTTGCGCCCCGGGTCGGCGACGTGGACGAGTCGTACGAGCTGGCGATCAGCGCGGCGGGGGCGGCAACGCTGACGGCGGCGACGTCGACGGGGGTGCTGCGGGGGCTGGAGACGTTTGTGCAGCTGTTCTACCAGCACACGACGGGGACGAGCTGGTACACGCCGTTCGTGCCGGTGGCGATCGCGGACGCGCCCAAGTACGGGCACCGGGGGGTGCTGCTGGACGTGGCGCGCAACTACTTTGAGCCGGCGCACGTGTACCGGACGCTGGACGCGTGCGCATGGAACAAGCTGAACCGGCTACACCTGCACGTGACGGACTCGCAGTCGTGGCCGCTGGAGCTGCCGTCGATGCCGGAGGTGGCGGCCAAGGGGGCGTACCGGTCGGACCTGACGTACAGCGCGGCGGAGGTGGACAAGATGCACCGGTACGCGGCGGCGCGGGGGGTGGAGCTGGTGCTGGAGATCGACATGCCGGGCCACATCTCGTCGCTGTGGTTCTCGCACCCGGAGCTGGTGACGGCGTTTGACGCGACGCCGTACACGTGGTACTGCGCGGAGCCGCCGTGCGGGGCGCTGCGTCTGAACGACTCGGCGGTGGACGCGTTCCTGGAGCGGCTGTTTGCGGACGTGCTGCCGCGGGTGGCGCCGTACGCGGCGTACTTCCACACGGGGGGCGACGAGCTCAAGGCCAACGACTCGGTGCTGGACCCGGGGCTGCAGACGAACGCGAGCAGCGTGCTGCAGCCGCTGCTGCAAAAGTTTGTGGACGCGCAGCACGCGCGGGTGCGGGCGCACGGGCTCTCGCCGATGGTGTGGGAGGAGATGGCGCTGGAGTGGAACGTGACGCTGGGCAGCGACACGCTGGTGCAGACGTGGCTGGGGGCCAGCTCGGTGAAGCAGCTGGTGGCCAAGGGGCTTAAGGTGGTGGACAGCAACTACAACTTCTGGTACCTGGACTGCGGGCGGGGGCAGTGGATGAGCTGGGACCGGGGGGCGGCGTTCGCGGCGGGCTACCCGTTCAACGACTGGTGCAACCCCTACAAGAGCTGGCGGCTGGTGTACGCGCACGACCCAGCGGCGGGGCTGACGGAGGCGGAGGCGCAGCTGGTGGTGGGCGGCGAGGTGGCGCTGTGGAGCGAGACGGCGGACGGGCTGACGCTGGACAGCCTGCTGTGGCCGCGGGCGTCGGCGGCGGGCGAGGTGCTGTGGTCAGGCAACACGGACGCCAGCGGCCAGAACCGCAGCCAGGTGATGGTGGCGCCGCGCCTCAACGAGTGGCGCGAGCGCATGGTGCAGCGCGGCGTGGCGGCATCCAGCGTGCAGATGGTGTGGTGCTCGCAGGCCGATCCGGGCGAGTGCGCGATGCCGGGGTATTGATCAGAGATCGAGGAAGAGGAAACAATGGATGATCACGTGATACCAGTTTCAAGAAAACATGATCGTGACTCAGCAAGCCAAGCAAGCCACGGCAATCCGGGGTTGAAATGCAGCTAGCGTTGCGCTAATCCCCCCCCCCTCAAGCTTAACCACATGCCCTTCACATGTTGGTTTGCAGAAAGGTCTCTCTGTTCCCCTCTCCAATTCTCTGCCTGTTCTTCAAGACAGACCTCGGCAGGGTGTTCCGTGTGTGCATGTGCAGGCAAGCGGCAGCCTGTGAGAGGTGCACACAACAGCCCCTCTTCGATGTCGATCCTTTTGGATGTGTTTCTGTGTTTCTGGAAAGGCATGTGTGGTGTCTTCTCTGCAGGTCGATCGCTGGTCTCAGGCTGTGGTGCGATTCTCTGCATCGAGATGGCAGCCAAGAAAGGGATGAAGCAGGCCCCAATGGCAGAGGAGGGATTGCAGATCGGCGCCCAGGAAGACCGCCACCACCTTTGCGACCAACAATGGTCTGGTGGTCATCTCCAACGACCACACGAGCGGGCGCTTTGTAGTTAAGAGGAGCATCCCTGCCTTGGATTTCTTTGGATTTCATTTCGATTTTCATTCTAGACATTCGCAATCTATCATTTTTTATCACGCACACCACTTACACCACGTACCACTTACACCACGTACCACTTACACTGACATGGGCCTCGTCGAAGACGTGTGGGCGCAGCTGGGATGGCTCGGGCTGGCGGCCCTGGCGGCCGGCGCCTGCGTGCTGTGGCAGATGGCCAGCTGGCTCAGCGAGCGGCGGCGGCTGCGGGCGACGGGGGGCACGGCGGCGCCGCGGTTTGCGGGCCGGTGGCCGTGGGGGGTGGATCTGGTGCTGTCGACGATGCGGGCGGCGCGGTCGAACCGGAACCGCGAGCTGTGGGAGGACATCTTTGCCCGCGTCGGCGGCAGCACGGCCGAGTTCCGCGTGCTGGACAAGCGCATCGTCTTCACCGTCGACCCGGACAACATCAAGGCCATCCTCGCCACCCAGTTTGGCGACTACGGCAAGGGGGACCCCTTCCACGAGCAGTGGCGCCCCTTTCTCGGCGACAGCATCTTCACCACCGACGGCGGCCGCTGGCACGCCAGCCGCCAGCTGCTGCGCCCCCAGTTCGTCAAGGACCGCGTCGCCGACCTCCACACCTTTGACGCCCACCTCCACACCCTCTTTGCCGCCATGGCCGTCGGCGGCGACGCGGCCGCCACCGCTGCCGCGGTCCGCCAGGCCGGCGCCGCCGATGCGCCGCCTCTCTCGGCCCACGGCCGCGTCGTCGACATCAGCGACCTCTTCTTCCGCTACACCCTCGACGTGGCCACGGACTTTTTGCTCGGCAAAGACGTGCAGTCGCTTACGTAAGATTCCCTTCTCTCTCTTTCCCTGTCTCTCTCCTAACCTCCAGCATCCCCGCCAACACGTTCGCCGAGGCCTTCACCGAGGTCCAGCACATCCAGGGTCTCATCGCGCGCACCGGCCCGGCCAACGGCTTCATCCCGCGCGGGGCGTACCGGCGGGGCATCCAGGTGATTGACGCGTTTGTCAACCCGTTTGTGGACCGGGCGCTGCAGCTGCCGCCGGCCGAGCTGGAGGCCAAGGTGGACCGGGCCGACGGCAGCTACACGTTTCTGCACGAGCTGGCGCGGTTCACGCGCGACCGCCAGGTGCTGCGCGACCAGGTCGTGGCCGTGCTGCTGGCCGGCCGCGACACCACGGCGGCCACGCTGTCGTGGGCCGTCTACGAGCTGAGCAAGCACCCGGAGGTGGTCCGGCGGCTCCGGGCCGAGATTGCCGACCACGTTGGCCTGGCCGATGACCAGAATGACAGCAGCACGACCGCCCGCGCACCCACCTACGCCGACCTCAAGAACATGAAGTACCTCCAGCACATTCTCAGCGAGACCCTGCGCCTCTACCCGGCCGTGCCCTTCAACGTCCGCCTCGCCCTCTGTGACACCACCCTGCCGACCGGCGGCGGCCCCGACGGCCGCCAGCCAGTCGCCGTCCTCAAAGACACCCCCATCGGCTACTCCACCCTCTGCATGCAGCGCCGCGCCGACCTCTACCCGGCCCACCTCCCCGGCCCCAACGTCTTCGCCCCCGAGCGCTGGGACCACTGGCAGCCGCGGCCCTGGCACTACATCCCCTTCAACGGCGGCCCCCGCATCTGCATCGGCCAGCAGTTCGCCCTCACCGAAATGGCCTACGTCCTCGTCCGCCTCTTCCAAAAGTTCGACCGCGTCGTCAGCCACATGGACCCCATCGACGGCGGCAAGCCCACCCTCAAGGCCGACATTGTCCTGCAGCCGGCCGACGGCGTCCATGTTGCCTTTTACGAGGCCAACAAGGAGTGAGGATTGCATGTGGGTGTAATGTGGGTGTGGATGTGGAATGTTGCTTTATTTCTTGTCTATGTTGTCATATTTCAAAATCAATATCCAATCTGTCTACCACCGGAAGCTCTGTCGCACCGCCTCGCCAAACCGCCGGATCGCCTCGGTCATGGCCTCGTGTGAGGCCGCTGCGTATGTCGCTCGGAAAAACAGCCCACTGGGTGGCGCCGTCGGGTCCGATGCAAACCACGACCCTCGCGCCACCAGCACGCCGTTCTCGATGCATAGGTTGAAGATCTCCTCCTCCAGGGCGACAATGTCCCGCGTGCCGTAGTCGGGGTGCTTTGTGTGGTCCACCCGGAGCCATTGCTGTTTGTCAGACAGAAGACAGAAAACAGACAGAAGACAGACAAAAAAAACTTACAAACATGCCGGCTGCCGGCGGCGTCCACGTGACGAGTCCGGCCGGTAGGTGCTCCTCGCACGCATCCAGCAGCACGTTCCGCCGCTTCGCGTAGGAGCGCTGCAGGCTGGCCAGCCACTGCAGGTAGCCCCGGTGGCCCCAGGTGGTGTCGAGGAGCGCGTACAGCACGGCCTGCGAGATGCCCGACGGCCCCTGGTTGCACACCTCGCCGTGGCGCATGAACCGCTCGACAATCTGCTCTGACGCTGTGATCCAGCCCATGCGCGACCCCGGCACCAGCACCTTGGAGAACGAGTCCATGCGCATGACGCGCCCGTCGACGTCGATGCTCAGCAGCGTCGGGATGAGCGACTTGAGAAAGGTTTCAGTATCGGTGTCGGCTGCTTCGGCGGCAGGCTTTCCCTTCTCGTACGGCGGCAGCTGCAAAAAGTAGTACGGCTCGTCCTCGAAAATGTACAGGTCGTGCCGCCGGCACACGTCATAGATGGCCTGTCGCCGCGCTGCGCCTTGCGTCGCCCCCGTCGGGTTCTGGCCGCTGGGCACGGTGTACAGCAGGTGCGGCTTCGGCCGCCCGCCGTGGGCGGCCGGGTCCCAGCCCGCGAGCAGCGCCTCGAGCGCCTCGGGCAGCAGGCCCTGCTCGTCCATGGGCGCGGCCACGACGTGGATGCCGAGCGGCTCGGCCGTCTCCAGCGCGGTGGAGAAGCTGAACTCCTCCGTGATCATCGAGTCGCCGCGCTCGCGGTCGCAAAAGATGCGCAGCGCCTGCTCCAGCGCTCCCGTGCTGGCCACTGTCATGCACGTCCGCCAGTCGGCGTAGGGTGGCGCGCACACCAGCTCCGTGTGCTCCGTCACCCACCGCAGCATCTGCGCCGACCCGGCCGACTGCCCGTAGTTGAGCGCGATCGACAGGTCGTACTCCTGCGTGGCCCCCGGCTCCGAGGCCCCGTGCTTGCTCACCGTCGCTGTCGTCGTCGCTGCGTCAGAAAAGGCGGCAGGTCCCGCTGCCGTCGGCACCTGCGGCACCTCCAAGCTCAGCGACTCGATGGGAAAGTGCTCCGGCGAGGGCAGGCCGCCGCCCAGCGAGATCATTCCGGGCCGCGACAGGTGCTTGGCCGCCTGCTTCAGCACGCAAGGCCCTCGAGCCGCGCTCTCCTTGCTCAGCAGATGGTCCCAGCGCCGCGCCTTGGGCTTCTGCTGCCAGTCGGGCGCCGTCTTGAACGAGTCCACGTCCGCCAGCGCCGCCGTGCCGGCCACCAGCCGCCCGTCTCGCTTCCGCCGCGCAGCAATGTCCTCGAGCGTGATGCGGTACCACCCGGTCTGCCGCTCTGGCTCGCCTGCGGCCGAGCTCGAGACCCATCGTCCGCGCTGGCTGGCTGACACGGTTCGTGCGAAAGATATCTGGCGGAGCAATGTCATCCTTTCTCGGCTTCTCGCCGCAGAGCACAGCCGTGGAATCATTGCGATGGGGAAAATAAAAGGGAAATAAAGGAGGAAAAGGCGCCTCACAAATATAAATTGCCAAAAATGAGTCACCAACAGTGAATTGCAACTGAATTATCAAACAAGAAGGCGCAATCTGCGCTCCTGCTTCGGCGTAGTCGTGATAAGCTACGGCAACCGCGACCGGAGTTTGTGGGGTAGCCGTGCCTAGCCGTGCCTAGCCACGTTCACGATGGTCCAACGACCCAGTCACAAAGACTGCATTGGCAGAGTACGTAAGAGGCCATTTCCTCCATCACCAGACATATAACCACCAACAAGTGCTGGGGAGGCACTGGGGGCACGCGGGGGCTACTGTTGGTGACTACGAATTTATGTAAATTCAGCCATTCTATTTGATTCGTTTGACATCATGCAATTCATCAGGCGTCTCCTCCAGTTCTTTTTCCAATTTCTTTTAGTAAACACTCGCATCAATGTACGAGAGCGTGCCGTCCACCGTGACGGATCCATTGATAGGGAGAGCCAGGGCTGTCTGTTAGAACCAAGTAAGGAAGAAGAGAAAAGGGAAAAAAACTCACCTCCGCTCGTCGACAGGTACAGGCGGGTGGCATCGGAGGCGCGTCGACCAAAGCGGGCAGCGGTGACACCGGCGAGAAGGGTGGAGGTGTTGCTGCCAGCGATGGGGTGGGCGACGACGGGGTTGTCGATGCCGTCGAGGTAGGCGACGCTGAGGGTGTCCATCTGGTTCTGGCAGACAAAGGCGACGCCGTCGGTGCGGATGACAAAGTCGTCGGCGCGGGGCAGATTGGTGGCGACGACGGCAGAGCTGCCGCGGGGGACGGCATCGTCGTCGATGGGCACGCGGGCGAGGAAGCCGGCGGCGGTGTTGGCCCAGTACAGGTGGCCATCAAAGACCTTGAGGCCGTTGGACCCCAGATGCGTCGGCGGGTCGGCGACGTGGTGAAACTTCATCAGCTCGTCGTCGAGGGCCACCGAGTAGGCCGCCGTGGTCGTGCTGATCTTGTACACGCGGCCCTGCTGGACGTCGGCGGCGAGGAGGGTGGCGTTGCCGAGGCTGGTGAGGCCGTTGAGGAAGACGGCCTCGGGGATGTCGACGAGGTGCGAGACGGCGGCGGCGCCGATGGTGGCAAACGGCGCCATGTCGATGCGCTGGATGGCGTTGACGCCACCCGTCTTCTCAAACTGCTCGTCGACAAAGGCCGACGTGACGACGTAGAAGACGTCGTCCGCCGTCTCCGCCAGGCCCAGGCAGCCCTTGTACGTGCCCGCGTCCCAGGCGTGCACCAGCACCGCGTCGCCCGTGTCCGGGTCGACCTGATACACCGACGGCTGGTCCAGCCGCGTCACCAGGATCTGCCCATTGGCCCGCACCGCCAGGTTCTCCGCCCAGCTGGGGAAGCCAAAGTCGTGCAGCACCGTGACCGCGGCGTCGTCTGCACATCTGGCCGACCACGTGGTCGGCAGCGTCAAGGCCAAGGCTAATACCTGGTGCAGGAGACGCATTGTTCCTGGCTCGTACGATCTGGTGCGGCTGAACAGAGCAGGGGTTGGGGAATCAAAGCGCACGGCCAATGGGACGGCGGCAGGCGGTTCTCGGACGATGAAGATCAGCACTGCTTGTATCAAAGCGTGGTGGCGTCGGCCAAAAAAGCAATAAGAAGCGAGATGGTCCAAGAGAAGAGAGAGCAAAAAAACAAACGGAAAAAAGTCGAACTGCGCACTTTAAGACTGAACTCAACCTGGTGTTGCACCGAGCCGATGCTGCATCGTCGCCTGCTGAGAACGGCCGGAGGCCTGCCTCAGCAGCACGGCCAGAGGCCCTTTGGGCAGTTGGCCCGCTGCCTGGGCTCCGTCTCTCGCTTGGATGCATGCCATCTGGTCGAGGTCCACTTGGACAGCTCTAGCTCCGGCTGAAGGTGTCTGATGGAAAAACTCGACCTGCCAATGCTCGTGCGCGGCCAGACTTCCGGGGTCACTGCCGGCATCATGGGTCTTGGAAATACCGCGGGACAAGATGCGAGGCTTGAGCGCAGTTGCGTGGTGGATGCTTGATGCTTGATTCTTGGATGCTGAATGCTTTGGATTTGAAGTCTTCACCTATTGCCGTCTTGGCTAGTCAAGCTCAGCGCTACTGGCGAGCTACACAGCACTACTGCTTACGTGAAGCGCCTGCTTCTTTAAGCTTACAAAAAAGGTTGGTGGCAACTGCCTTGGCTTGTCGCATATCAGTGTCCATCCAGCTGCATTTAGGTGCATCCAGCTGCATCCAGATGGGATGGCTGCTCTCCAATGCATCTGTTCCCCGATTTACCTGGCAGGGCGTCCCTGCTCTGCATGCGACGCTCGCTGCGATGCCATCAGCCGTCGATCCGATGGAGCGTGCCATTGCTGCGCGCATTCGCACGGAGACTGGGCCGCTCACTACCCCTGAACTAATTGGGGGCGGCTTTGCTGAAGAGTCAAAAATTAAGTTCGACCTTATCCAGTCTTGGCGCCACGCGTTTGCATGTCTGCATGGGTCCGACCAGAGGCTGCCTTAATTGTCAATAGTCTCCTGGATTCAGACGGCCACAGAGGGCTTTGCCCGTTCCAGCCAAGTCGGCCTCGCTCAGGCGGCACTTTTCTGCCGTACTTGCCAGGAACCAGGATCTCTCAACGCAAAGTCGCAGTCATCCTCGACCGTCTGCCCGTTCGCCGTAGCCCGGTTCTTATACTTGACTAGCACACGTTTGAGAATGGCGAAACGAAGCCGTCGGGGCTTTCTTTGGGCATCTCGAAAGAGACCCTGTATACATATACTGTTATGTCCCCTAGAGCCATGACTGGGCTAGCCATTCCTCGTGTTTGATTTTCTCAGCCTGCTCATCAACATGGCAGCCCTCGAGACAGTCCTCGCGGCGAGAGCCGACGAGGCCAATATGGGTGCGTGCCAGAAAGGGAAAGAAGAACAGGGAAAAAAGTACTGACAATACAGGCCCGACTGGCCTGGGCGTCATCTGGATGATGGTGTTCCTCGGTTTCACCGTCATCTGCCTGCGGCTCTACGCCCAGATCCGGGTCACCCACAACTTCGGGCTCAGCGACTGTCTCATGATCGGCTCCATTGTACGTCCAAGAGACAGCGGGCGATGACAACCCCGGCGTGCTAACCCCCAGGTCATCCTCATCACCTTTGCTTCCCTCATCACCGTCCAGTACCACTACGGCTGGGGCCGCCACCAGGCCACCATCCCCAAGCCGCAGCTGCAAATGTTTCTCAAGTACAACATTACGAGTCAGTGCTTTGGCATCACCGGCTCGACCCTGGGCCGCCTGTCGTTTATCGTCTTCATGATCCGCCTCTTTGGCATCGTCCACAAGCGTCTGCACCAGGGCCTCTGGCTGCTCTTTGCCCTCCAGGTCCTCACCAACGGCATTACCATCATCTTCATCTACGTTCCCTGCAAGGATGCCCGCGGCCTCTGGAACTTTGCCGTCATGGCCACCACCACCTGCTGGCCCCATTACGTCCAGACCTACATCGGCTACGCCCACACCAGCTTCAACGCCCTCACCGACCTCATCCTCACCGTCATCCCCATCTCCATCATCTGGAACCTGCAGATGAAGCTGCGCATCAAGATCAGCATCGGCATTCTGCTGAGCTTGAGCATCTTGTACGTCCTCACTCTTTTCCATGCAGCACTCCCAAGAGAAGAAAAAATGAACCAAAAAAACTGACATCGCAGGGCCTTCATCGGTGTCATCATGAAAATTGTCTATCTCGAGGCCCTCTCCCACCGCGGTGACGCCACCTACAATACCGTGCCCATGTTCATATGGATTGTGTAAGGCCATCTCTAACGCTTCCTTTCCTCCCTTCCCGCTGACCATCCCCAGCGTCGAAACCGCCCTCGTCGAAATCGCCGCCTCCGCTCCTCTCCTGAGGCCCCTCTTCCGCACCTTCCTCGGCGACAACACCACTCATCCTTCTGGATACAACAGCTATGAGTTGTCTGCCGGACTCCGCACTATTGGTGGCAGTGGCGGTGGCGGCGGTGGTGGCAATCACTCGCGCAACGCCATGGCTTCGGGCGGCGGCGTCAGCAAGGCCGCTCGCCCGTTCAGCAAGCTGCACAGCAGCCACGGCGATAGCGGCATCGGCCACGGCGGCGGCTTGGGCAGCAACAGCGATCCCGAGTCGACGCTCAAGAGCAGCAAGAGCGTAAAGAGCCTCGGCAGCGAGGACGAGATCCTGGGGCCGCGGGAGCATCACCGCCATGCGAAAAAGGGATCCGAGAAACGCGGTGGCAGCCCCCCAGACATCACCGTCAAGGATGAGTTCTCCGTCAGCTACCACCAGCCAGAGCCCGGAGAGGATGCTACCAAGTCGCACATCCTACCACCATGGGCGACACGATGAGGCGTTCGTGTCTCTTTTTTTCTTTCTTTTCCTTTTTTCATTGTTTTTTTTCATGTTTTTTTTCCTATTTTTCCCCTATTTTTTGTCCTCTTTTTTTCTTCTTACCGGAGGAGTTTCGCCTTCCAAAAGAATCCTGCGGGCGGGAGTGGGAGTTGAGGGCAGTGACAGCAACTTTTTCGGAACCACGGGGAAATGATATTAAAGGAAGATAAAACATGCAATAGAAGAGTGCTGGCGACAGTAAAAAGAGATGGGGGGATAGGGCAGCCTCAATATGAAGACGAAAGTGCAAAACAGAGGGCCAGCCCGAGATCATACCCCCCTCTCTGTAGGTTCCCAAAATAAAAAATAAAAAATAAAAAAGCAGCCATGCAAAAGAAGTGGCAATAAAACAAATGCCTCCAAATTCTGTCGGCGTCGATCCATCTCTGTACTTTGTTTGGGTCTCGCTCTTTTTGCGAAACCACATGCTGTCGTTGTTCATAGAATCTTCATAAATCGTCTCCGCCTCTCAAATTCTCACGCAACGATGAATGATGGGCATCCATAATCGGCTACCAATATTTGTTGATTTCTTTGCGTCCAAGGCGTCCGGGGTGGAGTGTTATCAGTTCCAATGGGGTAATAGATTCAGGGGCTGCCGGGCATATAAATAAAGAACTCAACAGAACGGATTCGACGGTCCACCGCCGTCGCGCGGGTTTGCTTTGATTCCTGTTCATGGACCGGACCGACAGGCTTTTTCATTCAACCAGCAATCCTTCCAATCCGGGAAACGGTGTGTAACATCCTGAAAAATAAACCTTGGGAAACAAATCTCGAGGGAGTAGGAATGTGGTGCTCGGTTGGCTGAAGGCTGTGGAAGATCGGACGTGCTTGTCACGCCTGATCCTGGAACGTAACATTGCAGCAGAACCGGCGCTTGCAGGTGATATAAGAAGCCAGATTTCCCAAGCATTGCTGAAAGCACAGCACAGAAGAAATGTTTCTGGGAAAATAGGGCTCTCAATAGTCCTGTCCGTTTGGGTAAAAAGCATCCGGAGGAGGGGAAGATGCTCGGTCCTCATCACATACAACGCGGCGCCTTTTTTAATTGCACGCAATCACGTATCCTGATAGCTATGCTATCAGGATACAGACGTCTGATCTGAGATGCTTTGTGATGATGCGTCTGAAGCCCTCAGGTCTGTTCCGTCCATGATAGGAATGTTGTCTCCGCGGTCTCCTTGGAAAAGGCTTCTGTCGGCGGTCAAGAAGCCCCTGTGGGAATCACGATCCGAGAGAATGAAGAGCATATCCAGGCGCTCCGGCCGCGGTGAGTTCTGGCCATAGCCCTCGGATAACGCTATTGACGTATCCTCCGAGCTGGTAGCAGATGAGTATGGTATTGTAGACGAAGGGCCGACGGCCAACCGGGTGTCTTCTTGGATTTGGCTCAAGTCCAGATTAACCTTAACCAAGGGTGGTAAGTTCCGCTCTATGTCTGCTCTCAGATTTGGGCGGTTTCTGCCCCGTCTTGGCTCCCAAATGGAAGGCGACAAGCTGGAACTGAGAAATGAGAAGAAGAGAATTACCATCGACTGGCGATGTGATCCAAAGACATTCCATGGATTGATCGTAGCAACGAGACCAGCGAGAAAATAAATGCCGACAACTGGAACCCCGAGCCTAGATAAAAGGGTCAGGGCATATAATATAAGCAAAGCGGGCGAAACTGACTCCATGAAATGGTTGAATTGAGCCAAATGGAATACCACGAATGATCCGACGAAGAGCATCAATCTGCGTAACAATGACGTCAGCGAGATTGTATCCACACAGATGGACAACTAGAAGAGTAGGAAGTCTACCAAGGGATAGGATTGGCAGAAAGCTGGCAATAGCATGCGAAAAAAGGACAGAAGACGGGAGCGAAACTGAGATGCGTACATGTGACCGGAGTTCTGCCCGCCAATGTCTGACATGGTGAACAAGCAAGTCCCAAACATCAACCCGGTCGAGATGATGGTGGCTTGATCGAGCAGCAACTGATGTTGTTGTTGCAGTTGTGTCAGGTGGCCAGGGGGAGGTCCCCATCGGTGCACGAAGGATGCCATATTGCGACGGAAGTGTTGAGAATAACTATTTAATAACTAGTGTTTAAGGACGCAGGCAACGTTCGCATTTTAAACCAGTGCTTCGGTTGTAGGTGAGGTTGATGGCCAAAACAGGTCATCGTGAAGAAAAATGGAAGAGGTGAGAGGTGAGCATGAAAATAATGGTGTATGGTGCATATTTGTTCTTATGGCTAACATGGGCGAACCACGAGCGAACCACGAGCGACGAGCGAACCAAGAGCGAACCACAGGGCGAGTCATCATCTTTCCAATCCGGACGTCAGATTCCCAGAACCGAAGTTTTTCATGGGCTGCCTGATGTCTGGGGATGCAAGCGGCACTTGACTTTTGCGCCGATTGGCTCGCTGGGTCCCAAGGCTGTCAGCGGCCATCGGGTGAGCAGGTTGGGCAGGAATGCAGAAGAAACTGAACCAGTTAGATGCGTCTCAACCGGTGCTGCCCAATGTGTAGCCTGAACTAGGAAGAAAATAAGCAGGCAGCGAGAATAAGCAGGTGGCGAGAATAAGCAGGTGGTAAGGCAGCCAGTGTGGCTTGGGCAGAATGAGCAAGGCGGGAGAGAAAAATGAGGCGAGCCTGGAGAGAAGAATGCCGCCTCATATCAAACGTATTGTATTTAGTTCCAGCTCCCATCACCGGCAGCCGCGCAGAGCCTCATAAAATAACATGCAGGTGCTCCGTTTCTGAAGACGGCAATGACCAAAGAACCCACTCAAAACAATTTCCGAGCTCGCATATACGGTTCCGATCTCGTTGAAATCATACCTGCAACATTGGCCGCAATCGTTGCCTCGCATCGAGCATTTGCGTTCGAGTCCACGTTGAAAAGCAAGGAGGTTTGTTGACATTTGTTGCGTTTGTGCAAATCGTTCTCGTTGAGCTAATTCGGTATGTCGCTAACAATAGACGACTCTTCAATATGAAGCCAAATCGACGCTCCTCCCATTTCTTGAGCACCCGCCACCCGAGGTGGTCTTCGTGTCCTGCCTAGTCCTCGGGTGCTCCGTCTCATTATTTATACATAAACGACAGGATGATCAATTTCAGTGGCTAATATTCTTTCTTGCGGTTGGCGGTGTTGTTGTTGCCGGCTTTGCAACGGGTGCTAGCAACACATGTATTTCTCTTGGGTATGCTCCGTGGGCGGCATGCTTTGCCATGTATGCCAGCAGTTTGTTCCATTGGCTGCTTCGGTGGCTCTCCGCTTGAACGCGACAGGACGAAATCTTTTCCTATATTTCCTATATTGCTTGATTAAAATAGTCGTCTCGAAAGAAAAGAATCGAAATTGTACACAATTAGTATAGTATAGCCTTTGTGTCAAACTAGAGACATGCTGTGATACTTGTACTCCGTATGCTGTCATTTTCTTGGCAGTGCTGATGGGCCAGACAGCGGCATGGGTTTGATGCAGGGCACGGCCGTCGGTTGAGATCCGATCCAGCATCGTGGATGACGGAAGGCTAGGATATGAAAATGAGGAACAGCTGGAGATCTGTGCTAAATCAAAAGAGGACACGTCGTGTCCATCGCGTGCCTTCCCTTTTGGGATTACCGTCCCCTCGTATTACCCTGTACCTTCCAGCCTCGCGATTTCTTCGAGCGCGACCCACTTTATGTCACCGTGCCAGCCACCACTGGTGTAGCGCCGCTTAGTGCTCCACGTTAAGATTTGCCGGGACCAACAGTGGGGCTCCAGCGCTGAAGAAACCTGCTAAACAGCTCAGCAGTGCCTGAGCTACAGGCATTAGACAGCGGCTAGCAAGTCGCTAAAGCATTGGCGCCCAGCCTCGCGATAAAAAGCGGAGGAGGACGCCACAGCAACCATCAGGGCACAATCGCGGTAAGTCAGGGGAACTCGGAAACGTGGGAAACCACGTCACCGAACGGGCTTCTTTTCTTTTTTTTCGACATGGTTTGATTTGGCGGAGGTTGGTCCGCCAAGTAAGATAGTTGCATACAAATGCGTCTTTCTCGTATATACAGGGTCCAGCGGGTCGTCTTCCGGCCAACCACAGTCCCTCGTTATATTTTTTTGGTGATCATATGCTTCTACTGCAGAGAACAAAAGCAGACCGCCACCGTATACGAGACCTTTTCTTTTTTTTTTTTTTTTTTTTTCTTTCCTTTTTTATCATTCCGTCTAATTGTATATGCATTGAACATCAATCCCATTGTTTCGAATCAATCCTATTGTTTTGGGGTTGACCGTGTCTTACCTGACTCTCTTGTCCTTTTACAAGTTCTGCTGTTTTGTATCTTTTGTGGCACAGCCTCTTCCCTCCTTCCCTCCCGTCTTCACCACCTTTTCCAGCACGCATTATGCAAATCACCCGACACTTCCGGCCAGCAGCGTGGGCGGTGGCCGTCTGGGTAGCGGTGACCACAGCCCAAACGTCCACGAGCTGCAATCCTCTCACAAGCAGTAAGTGAAGCATACAACCTGCCTCCCGAAACGACAAGCACCGCTTTGCTAACATGCCGCAGCCAGCTGTCCCGCCGACACAGCCCTGGGCATGTCCATCGATGTGGACTTTACAAAGGGCAGCGTGAACTCGTTCACGGCCAGCGGCAGCCCGACGTACGACTCCAACGGCGTGTCGTTTACCGTGTCCAAGTCGGGCGACGCACCGCAGCTGGGGAGCGTGTTCTACGTCATGTTTGGCCGCGTCGAGTTCACGATGAAGAGCGCGCCCGGCGCGGGCATTGTGAGCTCGCTGGTGCTGCAGTCGGACGACCTGGACGAGATCGACATGGAGTGGCTCGGCACCGACGACAGCGAGGTGCAGACCAACTACTTTGGCAAGGGCCAGACGACGACGTACAACCGGGGCCAGTTCAACCCGGCCGCCAGCAACCAGGCCAAGCTGATCACGTACACGATCGACTGGACCGCCGCCCGCATCCAGTGGTCCGTCGGCGGCACCGTCGTGCGCACGCTGGCCTACGACGACGCCGAGACGGGCCAGTACCCGCAGACGCCCATGAGGGTCAAGTTTGGCGCCTGGGCCGGCGGCGACACCGCCACCAACGCCGCCGGCACCGTCGAGTGGGCGCGGGGCCCCACTGACTTCTCCAAGGGGCCCTTTACCATGCTCGTGTCCAAGATCATCGTCACCGACTACTCGACAGGCACCGAATACAAGTACGGCGACCAGACCGGCTCGTGGAAGTCCATCCAGGCCGTCAACGGCGAGGTCGGCGTCAACGCCGGCAAGAGCAGCATCGCCACCGCCACCGCCACCGCCGCCGCCACCACAACGGGACTGTCACCCAGCGTGCCCGTCGGCGGCATCGGCAGCGGCCGGTACACGACCACCTACACGCAGACCGGCTGGCCGTGGGTCGCAACGGCGACAGTCAAGAGCAACGTCATCCCCAGCGGCTGGGTCATGACGCCCGAGGGCAAGATCGTGCCGTCCAGCTCCCACTCGATCAGTATGTTCATCTCTTCCTCTTTTCTACCCCGGCCGAGTCGAATTCATCACTGACCATTAGAACCACCACAATTTGCTGCCGTGGCTGCGCAGCTGCTTGGCTGCATGCTGTTTGGTGCCGCCTTCTTCCGGGCATAGCACCGTATGACCATTTCTTTGATTTTACAACTGACGATATGCATGGCACGGCGCGAACATTTTATCATTATACGAACATAGAGGGATAGATAGACAGGGAGGGCACTGCTGCCTAGGACACTTTGGACACTTCCACCACATATAGCATTGATTTGGCGTTCATGAGAGGGCGACTTATATATCTAACCATCCAGTTGAGATGGATGTTATATAGAATACACCATCCGCTATAATAGAAAGAGCATCGATACAACATGAACTCAACGCTTTGTATTTGTTTCGTCTGCAGTTGTGTGTGGTTTTGCTTTTTATATGGTCAAGAATCATCTTTTTGCGTATTTGGCCTCCGTCACATCCCCCTGTAAGCCAGCACCTCCCCGAGCGCTTGCTCACCGTTCACCCAAGTCGTCCTATAGAGTTGTCTTTTGGTCTTAGGTAAGTTGCCGAGCTCTGCGTCGCGAAACACACAAGAGTGGCAACCCGAAAAAGAAACACCAGAAAAAAAAATCCACAAATAAAAAGAGAGCAATAAGATATAAAAACAAGAGTCCCGAGACTCACATAGCCGCAATGTAAGATGTAGACCAAAGACAGATACCGACCCCCGGTGCCACGCCCGTTTGACGACCTCGCCACCATCTAGCAATGCGGATGTAAAATAAAATGAATCTAATGCCATGCATGAAATGCACTGACGACACTGGCTAAAACTCCAGTAATGTTGGCCAGTGAAGTGCTTCCCTTAAAACTCCCATGTCGAGTCTTCGCCGACGGACTGAATCGCCCAATTAAATTTCTCACGCAGCGTCTTGGAGAAGAACTTCTCGATTGGCACAGTGAACTTCTTGGAGAAGACGACCGTAAGACGGGGATCAATGTAATTCTGAAATATTAGCAACGGATAAAAGATAAAATGTTTGGAAAGGAGAGAAGGAAAACAAGAACTCACAATCTTCGACGTGCTCAGAGCAACCTCCTTGTTACCGTCCTTGTCGGCTGCTTGCAGCTCCATGTTATGGATGCGCTCGTCGAGCTTCTGGGCGGCAATCTCCAGCTTCTCAACGGACGGCGACTTGCCCTCAGCTTCGACCTTCTTGGATCGGTTTTCTTTCTTGTGCTTGGCCTCCAGCTCGCCCACAGCTTTGAGCCGCTCCTTCAGTTCCTTGTCTGGGTGCGGCTTCTCGCCTTCGGCGGCGCGTTTCTCATTGTCCTTCTCGAACTTTTTGGTGATCTTGGTGCGCAGTTCTTCCGCAAGGAAGGCCTGGTGCTCGATGACCCATTCATCGGTTAGCTCAGGGTCCCGCTCAAAGTACTCGGCCCCCTTCTTCTTCTTGATTTTGGAGTCGACGTCAAGCATCATCATCTTGGTCCGCCACTTCTGGTACTTCAGCCCTTTTATACGATCGCCAATCTTCTCCATCTGTGCTTCGTGGCTGGCGCCCACAGTCCGCTTGTGGTTGCAGAGAATAGCCACCTTGCGGTTGCAGTCGTTGTAAAGCTTGACCTTCTCAGCGATGGACAGGTTTGTCACGGGCAGCTCCTGCAGCAGCTTCGACATCGTGTAGGAAGCGTTGTAGGTACGGAAGACCTTGGCTGTCAAGCCCTGCATGTAGCTCGACAGATGCTTGTTCAATTGCGACGTCTATACGGTCAGCGGCTACGTACCTAGCAGCAGCAGCAGCAGCAGCAGAGGGGATCCAATGGACTTACAGTCAGACGATCGAAGATATCGTCACCGTCTTCCTTTGGCGGCTTTTTGAACATCTTTAGGTTCTTGAAGACCTGGCGGTCCACAGTGACCTCGTCATAGAAGGGAATACTGTCCTTTCCCAAGAAGTCGAAAATGACCGTGTTGGGCTCCCGCAGCGTGACGTGCTCGTACTTGAGAGAGCAGCAGCCGACCGTGTCGGCTTCGTTGTCGGTGTCCTTCTCGTTGCCAGCTCTCAGCGCGAATCGGTCGATAAGGTACATGGCAGTAGCGCGCTGGCGGTCGGCCATGACGTCGCTCTTCAGTTCGCGCGTGTAGTCGGTGCGGATGCGGTCGATGTGCTTCTTCAGCTCGCGCGCCTTTTCAAACTTCTTGTGGTCGGCCTGGCCTTTCACGGCGCTGTTTGCGGCGAGCATGACGTACTTGTAGCATCCATTGATGTTTTCTTGCCACATGGCCAGCCACGTTGCCTTGTTGTCGTGCTGCACAGCCTTCCACTTGTGGCCCTCAGGTGCAGGTGGAATGGGGGCCTCCTTGCCGATATTGATCGTCACCTGCTCGGGCTGAACGCGCTTCTTGACCTTGCCTGTCTTTGGGTGCTCACCACGGCCACGGAACAAGCCAGGCGGTTCGACACGGAAGTTGCCGACCTTTTCTTTCCGTCCGTCCCACTTGCAGTGAAGGTACGGAGCCTCGAGCTTGGTCTTCTCGTCCTTCTCCTGCTTCTTCTCCTCCTTGGTGCGGTTTTTGCGGGCTTCGGTGAGACCTTTATAGTGCTCAAACATGGGCTTGAAGTCGAGCCTCGAAAACTCCTTGATTTGAATTTTTGTGCCGTCCAGCTTCTTGGCGCCGCCCGTCTTGACAAGAATCTCCTGGAAGTCGGCAAAGAAATTCTTCTGGAAAGTCGGGTTCTCCGTGTTGACGGTCAAGTGAAGCATGGAGCCGAAGAACGTGGCAACTTCCTCGGCTTCGGGGTGAAGGTCGAGTGCATGGCCGTCGTAGTGAAGCCGCACGTGCTTTGGCAGAGGCTTGTAGGGAGGCGGGAAGACGACGCCGTTGTGCTCAAGGGTGTTCCACTTGACGCTGTCGTCCTCCTTCTTTGGCTGGTCCCACCAGCGGTACTCTTCGCCTTCCTCTTCGTCTTCACCGAGATCGGCGCTCTCCTCCTTCTTCGCGCCAGCGGCCTTCTTCGTTGCCGTCGCCGCTGCCTTGCCGATGGCGGACTTGGGCGTAGGCTTGGACCTAGGCTTAGGCGTGGGCTTGGATGCCTTGGCGGTTGATGCTCTGGCTGAGCTCGGCGTCTTCTTGCTGGCAATGGGCACATCAGAGTCGGACTCTTCCTTCAGTTTTATTCCATTCGATTTCTTTGAGGACGAAGGGGTGACGCCATTGGACAACCGTTTCTTGGGCTTGGAGAGGGGCTCGTCGTCAGATTCGTCCTTTGGTGCCCGCTTTGCAAGCGGGGTCGATTTCGCGGACGGCTTCTTGATCTTGTTTGCGGTGTTCGTGCGCATCGCGTTGTTCTTCATGGCCTTCACGCCCAGGGGCACATCGTCATCCGAGTCGAGGTCCATGAGCTTGGAAGACGACACTCTCTGCTTCCGTTTGGAGATGATCGGTTCGTCGTCGCTGTCACTGTCGTCATGGTTGGCCTTTTTCCGCTTGGCCTGTGGGAGAGATTTTTAGCATGGCATCCTTCAGCCGAGAGCGTGCAGGAAAGGGGTTCCTACCAGAGGGACATCTTCGTCGCTGTCCGAATCGTCCTTGTAGTTGATGCTCTTATCCATAGAGGAACGAGCTTTCCGCTTGGCGTTGCCGTTGGCTTGATGCTCGCCGTTCACGGGTCCGTTTCGGACAGCCAGACCAGATGAAGACATGGTATGGTTGGAGCCTGGCCAGACGTCAGCACGGATGAACGGAGGAAAAGCCCAAGGCAACAAAGGGTAGGTGAAAGGATTCAGAGGGGAAGGGTAGTTTAGTGGCTCTGGTGGTGGCAGGGTGAGGAGAGCATTTTCAACCCGGCAGGATGGGGGTGACACGTCGATTTGGAACAGGTCACACCGGCCGAGGCCACAGACGAGGAGGGCAGACGGGCGAGAAGACAGGGCAAATGACCGCCCCAAAGTATACCGAGAGAAGGGCAGGAAGAGTAAGGTCAAGTGGGATAAAAAAGAGGGTCGCGAAAATAAAATCCGGGCTCGGATTGAGAGTCGACCGGCGACTTACCGTGCCCATTCGATCTGGCTAGAGGCTGGTCATCGTCAGAGCTGTCTGAGGCCATCGTGACGGCGACCAGCTATTGTGTCTGGGGGAAGAAAGAGAGGTGGAGGAGAGAAGGATGCGTCAGGGTTGCCAAAGGGAGCGCGCGAGTTGAAGGTGAGGTGGCAATGCGGACGAGAGCCCGGCAAAAAGTAGAGCAGCCAACCAGACAGCTGAGAAATAGAGAAAAACACAAGCTGGGGTCGGAAAAGAAGGTTCGCAGGCAGAAAGGCACGCCTGCAGAGCTGATGAGAGAAGAAAAAAAATTGCTGCGCGGCAAAAGCGAGTCTCACGGCAGCCAAGAAGGATAAGAAAAAGAAAAAAAAAAAAGAAGAAAGATTGCAGGGAAGAGAGAAAGGAAGCTGGAGTGGATGTCAAAGGCTGAAGAATGCCAGAGATGATGTGGCTAGCCAAGAAAAAGAGGGCAAGAGAAAGAGGAGGAATGACCGGAGGAGGCAGTGGGTGGCCGAGTCGAAACCAGAGCGAAGCCGGGTCAAGGAAGAAGACGAGCGAGAGGGGAGGGGAGGAGGAGGAGGAGGAGGAGAGAGGCGGAAAGAAATTCCTGAGGCTATCTATTTCTATTAGCTTCAGTGAGATAGACAAGGCCCAGCCTGCAAGTAAGACCTGAAAGCATAGCAGCGCGTCGGCGGGTCGGCCAATGAGAGGATCCAGCGAGACGAGGAAAAACAGAAATAAAATACAACCAAAAGGAAGCGACAGGAAAATTGGGCAGGAATGGCCCATCGTAGGTATCACGTGCCATCGGGCGATGGAGCCAAACGGCCGAAACGGGGAGGGTACGAGGTACAGGGTGTGTGGCTGGTGCTGTGGCGGTGGTGGCCGTGCACGAGCTGAAGCCGGCAATAGCGGACAGCCGGACAGAGAGCAGCCGGAAAAGCGCGAAAGCAACGGCAACAAAAAAGGGTAGGCCAAATTTTAAACCCCAAAAAGACCTCATCCACGCATCCTCCACCGAGCCAACCTCTCCGCCGCCCCCCCCGTCCGCTTCCATTGTGTTTCATTGTTGGCCGCCATCCGCGAGCGACCAATTGAGACATTTCCCTTCCGGGCTTGTTCCTTTCGCTACCTCGCTCTTTTTTTATTCCGTCCTCACGATGCTGTCGAGAGCGGCACGGCCAGCTCTGCGAGCTGGAGCTTCGGCTACTCGGTACGTGTAAAGCTAGGAGGCGATGTCGGACCACCCGGGTCAATTGGAAGGAGGGACATGAGAGGGAGGAGAAGGCCATGCAGATGATGAGAGAGAATGTTGAGGCGAGGGTGGGGGAGAGAGAGAGCGTGTGTGGGTGGGTGGGCAATGAAAATGCAAATTGGAGGTGTTGCTGCTGCTGCTGCTGCAGCTGTCTAAAGTTCAGAACTGACATAGCTCCCCTCTCTAGGTTGGTCGCTGCGACGCCCGCGGCGACACCTGTGGCCACGTATGCGACGCTGCGCGAGATCGAGGACCGGCTCAAGTCGATTCGCAACATTGAGAAGATCACCAAGACGATGAAGATTGTGGCGTCGACGAAGCTGACGCGCGCGCAGCGGGCAATGGTGGAGAGCCGCAAGTACGGCGAGACGTCAAACGAGGTGTTTGAGTCGGCCGAGACGAAGCCGCTGGAGCCGGCGGCAGAGGCCAAGCCCAAGAAGACGCTGCTGATCGTCTGCAGCTCGGACAAGGGCCTGTGCGGCGGCGTGCACTCGGGCCTGTCGCGCACGGTGCGCCGGCTGTACGCCGACAAGGCGGCCGAGGGCGTGCCGGCGGACGAGGCGTACGAGCTGGTCATCCTGGGCGAGAAGTGCAAGGCGCAGCTGCAGCGCACCAACGCCAAGCAGATCGCCCTCACCTTTGCCGGCGTCGGCCGCGACATCCCGACCTTTGCCGAGGCCCAGGCCGTCGCCGACCAGGTCGTCCAGCTGCCGGGCGAGTACGAATCCGTCCAGATCCTCTACAACAAGTTCCTCAACGCCCAGAGCTACGAGCCCGCCACCGTCGAGGCCTTTTCCGAGGAGGCCATTGCTGCGTCGCGTACGTTTTTTTCTTTTTCTTTTTATATGCATGGCTAGCCCTGCTAACCGTCACAGCCAACTTCTCCTCTTTCGAGATCGACGAGGCAGTCCTGCCCAACCTGCAGGAGTACGCTCTGGCCAACTCGCTCTACTGGGCTCTGGCCGAGGGCCATGCCTGCGAGCAGTCTGCCCGTCGCAACGCCATGGATGTGAGTGCAGCCCTTTGCTGTCCCGCTTGTCTATCCCTGCTGACGTCCTTTCCAGAACGCTTCCAAGAACGCCGGCGAGATGATCAGCAAGTACCAGATCCTGTTCAACCGTACCCGCCAAGCCGTCATCACGGGCGAGCTGGTGGAGATCATCACGGGTGCCACAGCCTCGGCGGACATGTAAAAGGGGAGGGAAAAAAAGGAGAGAGGGAGTCCCCCCCCCCCCCCCCAAAAAAAAAACAAGAAAGAACAGGGGGAGAGAATCACGAGGGAGGGTTGGTGGATGAGACAAACGTTCGACCATCTGTCTGTCCTGTCAACTGGACCGCCCGTCGAAGCCAGATTCTTTTTCCTTTTTCTTCTTCGTTTGTCTGCCATATAGTGTTTTTATGTATCGTTGTATTGAGACACCATATCTGTAAATCCGGTCTCGACCGTGTCCGAAGCATCCGCAGACGTATTTGCACTGCTGTTTCTAGACAATGTATTTTGATCTAACCCGAGCGAATCCAGTGCTATACAAATGATGAAGATATACTCGCAAGGGGCTAAAAAATAAAATAAAAATAAAAAAGAGAACCCCAGTTAACGCTGTCTCATCCCGTCATCTCCACGTCGCTGTCGGCCTCCACGTGATAGCTGGCCATCCGCCGTCGTCGTCGGCCGCCATATGGGCTCGGCTGGTCCGGTGTCGCCGCGACCGAGCCTGGGACGGACGGCGACCGGGGATCTTGGTCGAGCGCAAAAGGGCCAGAGACAGCGGTGCTGCTGCTGCCGCTCGGGTGCGCCTCGTCGTAGGCGGCCCGCAGCTCGGCGGCCCGCAGGTCCCAGGCCCCGGCTGCCTGGTTGAAGGCAGCCAGGGCGGCCAGGTACCGCTGCTTCTGGGCGGCCGCTTGCTGGACAAAAGGCTGGCGCTCCTCGGCGCTGGCGCTGCGCCACATCTTGGACGTCAGCACGCGCACCTCGTTGGGCAGCGGCCGGCCCTTGCCCGGGCGCCGGCGCTCTTCGCATTGGGCCCGGGCGCGCTCGTAGTGGGCTTTGCTGAACAGCAGGTACGACGTGTCGATGACGCGCGCCGGCTGCAGAGGCCGGCTGCCGATCTGCCCAGCAATGTGCTCCTGGATCTGTCGCTCGCGCGCCTCCAGCCGCCGCCGCATGCTGGCTTTGGCGTCGCGGTGGCTGCTGCCGCTCCCTCCGCTCAGCGTGCTGCTCGTCTCGTCGCCGCCGCTGAGGCCGCCGAGCAAGACTGCTGCCGCCGCGCCTTCGTCTTCCAGCGCCGCCTTGCGCTTCAGAGACAGCGCCAGCTCCTTGGGGATCACGAGCGGCGTCGGCACGGCGATCGGGCCCAGCAGCGCCTCGAGCACGACCGAGGCCACCTGCAGGCCCGACAGGTACGCCCCGTGAACCGTGGCCGGGTGCGTCCCGATGGTGTGCTCGCCGGCAAAGAAGAGCTGGCGCCCGACCGGCCGGGCCATGACGTCGTAGTCGTCCACCTTCATCTCGGGGCCGGCTGACGAGTAGCTGCCGCGGGAAAACCGGTCCGACGCCCAGCGCGTCACAATGGCCTCCACTGGCTCCGGCACGTTCTGGGCGCCAAACACGCTGCGCAGGACAGCCGTGGCCTCGGCCACCAGATCGGCATTGCTCGCTGTCTCCGTGTCGTGCCCGGCGTCGCCGGCCATGAGAGCCACCAGGCACGGGATGCCCGTCGTGTTGGTCACGTTAAACCACTGGAACATGCGTCCGCGACGCTGCGCGTAGTCCGCCTGGTCGAGGCTGAGGCGGTCCGCCGGCTCGCGCAACACCCCGAAAATGTCACGCTTCAGGTCCCAGAAGGGGCGCCGATACGTCAGGTGGATTTTATTCAGCACGCCATAGCCGAGCCGCCGGATGGCGTCCGTCTTCCAGGCGGGCAGCGGAGGGTCAAATGCCACGCTGCCGTGCTTGAGCACACCGAGAGGGATCGTGTTGACCACGTAGTCTGCTTCGAATATCTGCCCATCCTCGCATTCGACAGTCGCCGGTGCTGCGGCCTCCTCGGTGTTTCCGTATGCGATCTTCGTCACCACCTTGCGCCGCTCCACGCGGAGCGCCGTAGGACACTCCATGAGGCCCCGAGGCACGCTCTGGTATCCGCCAATTACCATGCTGTGCTTTCCCTCCCACTCGTTGCCAGCATCAATGTCCCAGCCCTGCAGACTGAGACGGTCATGGCTGATAGCGTTGCTGTACTCAAGGTTGGCAACATGCCAGTTGAGGAGCCGAAAGTCTTGGGGGCGGAGATCAACAATGTCCTTGTACTGCCTGATGGCCTCCTCGACAACGAAGCCGAGCGTGGCCCCAGGAGCATTCGCTGCTGGGTCGAGGTCCAGGTCCTTGGACTCGGCCACGCCCGGTTTCAGATCCCACCCCATCAGCTTCACCTTGTAGGCTGCTTGAAGTGTGGCGAACGTGCTAGGCGCAAGATGGGCCCGACCGGTCAGACGGTCCGAGGAGACAGGCACCAAGTCGTTCGAGGGAGGTGTGTCGTTTGCCTGTGCCGAGGAGGAAGCTGCCGCCGCCGCCGCCGCATCTTCGACGAAAGCAATGGTCCTGTGTCCATCGGACGTGCTCGCATCCCGGCCTTCATCCATGAGGCTGCGACTGCCCTCGACAGGCTTCGGAACAGGCAGCTTGAACTTGTACTCGCTGACGCGGTCGAGGCACTCGTTGAACAGGTTCTCCACCATGCCGTCGCGCACGGGGTCGACCGGTTTTCCGTCGATATCATACAGCGTAGTCTCCGAATACAGCGCGTGGTAGCCTAGGCCCAGCTGGCCGCGCAGAAGAATGTTTATCGGATTGCCACGGTCGAAGCCTGTTATGATCATGCCCCCCATCTCGGCCGTCGCCCGGCTATGACTGGCGCCTGGCAAGATCGGATTCTTCGGCTGCACCTGGAAGGGGCGGGAGTAGACACGGCCGCCAATGCGGTCGCGCCCTTCGAGAACAACCACTTCTGGAGGCTCCTCGTTGAGTGTCTCAAACTGGTCGGCATATTGCTGGAATAGATTCTCCAGCTGCCGCGCACAGCCCAGGCCAGCCATGCCAGCCCCAATCACCACAATCCGCTTCCTTCGGCGCTTCTGAGGCGGTGCGCCACTTTGGCTGGGATCGTTGGTGGCCATGGAGTGGCCCTTGTTCCGCGGCTCCCGGATCTCCACGCAGCCAAAGTTGATGTAGCCCCGGCGGCAGAGCCAGTCGAAGCAGACGCTGGCCACATCGAACCAGCGTCTGTCTTTGGCGCAGCCAATGGCCTCGTGCCGCGTGACGGACACATGAGGCTTCCGCATCCACAGCCGCAATATGCCGTTGCGGATGTTCAGATACGTGGTGACCTGGGCATGGCTGAGGTGCTGCCGCAGCAAGGCATGCTCTTCATTATGCAAGCCGTAGGGGTTGAGACGTGATGACTCAGCAGCTGCCACACATTGACGTGCATAATCTCGTGCCGCCAGATCCAGCGGGATGGAGGACTTGGGACGGACTTTGTGGACGGGGCGTCTTGGCGAGGAGAACTTTGGCGACGCGAGTATGGGAGGTTGGTGCCTCCGGTGAGTTTGCTGTGTGGGAGACGACGGTAAAGACAACTGGAGAGGAGTCGATGGACCAGATGAACGAGGTCTGGGGAGAATTGAAGGAAGAAGATCTGGAAGAGCCGAAGCCGTTGCGGCCGAGGCTTCCAATATTGCCGGCTGTGCTATTTGTGGAGCCGCGGCATCAGGCAGAGCGTCAACTTCGACAGGCGTTGTCGCTTTGCTAGACTGAGACGTTGGCCTGGACGATGCCTCGGAGTGGTCGGTCATGGCTGACAGCGACGATGCAAACGACGGCTGGTGCTCATCCCGCAGTGGAGGCAGCCGCAATGCGGCTGTATCTCTCATCGGTCTGAAAAAACATGTCAGCATATGAAGGCCATTGTAGAATGAGCTAACTGACACGACCGCAGCTTCTATCATCTCCACAACTGTGGATTCTGGCTTGGTCGGTATATCTATTGTTGGCTTGCTAGTCATCTCAGCCGATGTCTCTACTGGATTGGCGGCCTGCTCTGGCTGTTCTGGCTGTTCTGGCCTCTCTGGCTGCTCTGCACGCTCTGGCTGCTCTGGCTGCTGTGCATGCTCTCCCTCCGGCTTTGTCTGTGAAGATTCCAACGGCGGTGTAATATACTCGGAAGGCTCATCCGTGGCGATCTTGCTCTCATCCTCGGTCACAGGTATTGCTGTCTGTTCCATCGGTTCATCCGTATTCTTCTCATCACTCAGCGGCTCTTGTGGCGGCGGCTCTTGTGGCTCAGTCATGCCCTGTTCCTCTTCGTGCTCTCCCTCGTCTTCGTCTTCTTGCTCCGGCGACAGAGGCGTGACCTCAGACCCATCGACGGCAATGGAGTCCAAGATGATCGAGCCATCTGGAGATGCGTCTCCATCCATCGATGCAGCGAGCTGCCCCGCTGACCGGTCGGTTGAGACCACCGAGAAGACGTCGAAGTCGCTAGGGCACTCGGGCGACGCGCTGAGGTCGGACAGCGGGGAGCTGCTGGAGTCGCCATCGTCCGATCGCTGGTCGGCAGCAGCGACGTGGTCATCCATGACCCAGTGTGAGGGTGCTACCGGAGACGTCGTCTTTGCGAGCAGCGGTATGTGCAGAGAGAAAGGGGGGAGACGAAGCGGAAACAGACAATTCCCATAGTCGGGAAGAGCAGAGATGAGAGTATAATGGAGCACGGGTGGTGAGGTATGAGGGACGATCCCAGCACCGTCTGAGCAGATGTCCTCTGATGTGTTCTCTTGCTCAAGACAGCCTTGATCTTTCAGACGACTGGCCGAGCGTGTGAGTATGATTCTTCCCGGTCTTTTTTCTGCAGGGCATCAATTAGCTCGCAAATTCAGATATGGCGGTCTGGTCTCGTGTTCATGCCATGGGGAATGATTGCACATTGCTCAATTGACGCACAGAGTGCTGGTCAGTGCAGAGCCCCGTCAAGGGACGAATGGTGAGAGACAGGGAGGGAAAAGAGAGGCGGGTAGGGCTTACTCTCAATCAAGGGCCGCACCGTGCCGTCTCCGGATATACCCAAGAACGTCCAAGACGTGCTGGGTCCTGCAGTCCGGGTCGGAATCCGACACGGTCGGATCTCCGTCTTGCAGAATTTCCCGTGTATCTGCCCCCCTCCCCCGGGTTCTACTGTAGCCCAGCGAATCCGATGCCCGGCTCCTTGTCTTCGGCACGTCGCCAAAAAGACAAGCGACGTTTCGGTGGGGACACCTGCAGTGGACAGCGGCCGGCAATGCTCGAATTTCGAAAGTCACTATGCAACTCTTGCTGCCTGGAGGACGAGTGCAGTGTGTGCTAGTTGTTGCCTCTCTGGCTTCTCCGAAGCCCTTTGCTCTCTCTCGCTTTGTCCCCCCTCACGGAACAGAAAGGGAAGTCATTCGGCAGGCTAACTCTATCGAACCACTTCCCACCAGAATGTTAGCGCTTGACACCTTCCCCAAACAGCCCCTAAAAAAAATATCGCTTTTCCAGCAATCTCACTAAGATCCGTCAGTATCACGTGAACACAGCGTTGCAAGAGAAAAAAAAAAGGCATCCCAATAAATTGCATTTGCTTCAGTCTTTGTACACTCTGTCTCCATCATCTACGGGTATCCTATTCCTCATGTCATATCGTACAGCACAGAGCATCTAATCCAGATACGGTGCAATGCCAGACGATGCCAGACGATGCCAGACGTGCCAGATGCGCTAATGTGCCAGCAAATGTTCAATGTTCAAATATTCGCCAAAACGCCATGCCATGTCGCCACTCTTCGGGCCATACGCTTATGCTGTCACAGCAGCCGGGGCACTATCTCGCTTGAAGGACCCGGTCTCAATCGCGGAAGCCATCATCTTGTTGCCGCTGATGATCGATGTTGTACAGATGACAATCCTCCTCCGCGCTGTTCAATCCCGCACGTTAGCCTACATGGACCCAAAACGGATGCTTGAGAGAAATTGGGAGACGTACCTTCTTCTTTCTTTGCGATGAATCGCAGGGCAGCGATTTCCGTAAAGGTGACACCGCCCACAAAAACAACAAACACTGTCTTTTTGCCGCCGTTGCCCGACAGCAATGCCCTCGCCTTGACAGCTTTGTCCTCGCCCTTTTGCAGCTCGTCAAAGGTCTGGCCGCGCACGTGCTTCACTGCTTCGTCGAAGCCGCGCCAGCCCTGCGTTCCGCTTGTCACCCCGTTGCCCTTGGTGAAAGTCAGGAGGTATTGCTTCTGCAAGATGCATTGCACCAGCCGCACAGAAAGCGGCGCATAGCCGCTGTACACGTAGGCGATGTCGTTGGGGTCTTGCTCGCTGACCTCGTCGACGATGAGCCGTAGCTGTTTTCGCAGGTAGGTGTAGTTTGTCTTCGTGCCGGCCGCGGTGGCTGGCCCGGCCATGGGGATCATCCCCGCCAGTGGCGAGGAGCGCGGGAGAAACATCTGCAGCCTTTCCAAGTTCTGGAGCGTGAGCAGATGCTGGTATCCATAGCCTTGGAGGATGAGTCGCCGGAATTGGTCGTATTCCTTGGGCTTGACGCCACCGGAAATGCACGAGTAAATGCACAGGAGCCGAAGCACCTGCGGCAATGGCGTATCGCGGGCGATCAGCTCTTCGATGGCCTCGAATTGGGCAGACGGGTCCGCCCCGGCAGCCAGGTTCTGCTGCACCTCCAGCAGGCTGCTAAATTCGTCGCTGCGTGTATATTTGTAAAGCTCCTCGACCAACCCGGCGTGGATCTTGAGGCTGGCCTGCTCGGCTTGATAACCGGGTAGCTTCTGCACAAAATCCCGCAGCTCCGCTGTTGTCCGCGTATTATGTCGCTCTTCGTAGTCGTTTTGCAAACGGCGCGCCACGCTATTCAGCAGGTTACCGACAACAGCAAAGTTTGCATCCCGAAGTTGGTCATAGAGCTTGTCGGACGAGTCCAGCTGGATCTTCCGCTTTCGACTGGCGGCCGCAGATGACGCTGCAGCACCTGCGGCGCCAGCGGTCGAAGAGGTAGCATTTGCGCTGGCAGCGGCTCCGACGATGGTTGGGTCGACGTCAGCCTGGTTGTTCTGTATGCCAAACATCTCGTCGAGAAGGCCTTCGTAGGTCAGCTGCGTTAGCAGCGGGGTGACAAGGTCGACTTCGCGGTCGATGATAATCGCGTTTTCGATGGTGGCACTGGGTGTGAGGCCAGCCTTGGCGATCTCGCTCGCGTCCTCGCCAGCAAGCAGCTCCTGCTGGAAGCGTGCCAGCAGCTCTGCGACGCGGTTGGCATTATCGCCCTTGCCGATGATGCGCGGGAACAGGCCATGGCGCTGCTGGATACCCATAAGCGCCTTGGCGAGCAGAAACGTCGGTGTCGGGTCTTTCGTGAGATACAGATCCTGAAAAGAGTCCTCGAGCTCCAGCGACAGCACGTCGCGCTCCATGGGAAAGAAAAACAGTGGCAGCTCAGAGATGTTCACGTCGCCAAGCACGCCAGCCTCCTCCAAAATGCTGTCCGAAACGAGGGTCCGCCGTGGCACCCAGAAAATGTGAAATTCATGGCCGGTCTGGCTCTCACGCTGCAATCGCCGGATCTGATCTGAAGAACGAGCGCAATGTTAGCATGCTATGATGATGATCTCTGCGGCAATTGACCTCTCAGGATGTGAGCGAAGCCAGTAGGATCGTTGGCTGTAAGAGAGCTCTTCAAGGTCTTCCGAGCCGGGCGGGGAAAGCGTGAAACGAAGAGGCAAAAGGGACAGTACCTGCTATGGCTTGCGTATGACGTCCGCATTCGCCACGGGCCAGAAAGACGACATTGCGCTGGCTGGTGTCGGTGTTGCCGTTTTCGAGGAAGAAAAACTTGTCGACGCCGTACTCCTGTAGTGTGGACACCTTGACGAAAGTGCCAATGGGGCCGGCGAGGCCCTTTTCAATCACAAGATTTTTCTTGCCGCGTGCCTGCATCCGTTAGAGTTTCGCCGCATGCAAGAGACATCGCGCGAAAAGCATCTCGAGGTGAACTCACGCCTTCGAGCAGATGCAAGAGATCTCGCCGCGCCTTGTCTCTGACTTCAATCGTGTCAAAGACGGTATGAGGGGCCATTGTGTGCGACCGCCCATACGAAGCCGCAACGAGAGCTTGCGATGCTGATGGTGTGGGGAGGTGTGAAGGTGTCGAGTTATCAAAGCAAAGTTGGCATAGCTTTGGAACTGGATGAAGCGGAAAGGCCAGCAAATAGGGTGCGAAATGGGGAAATAGCTCTCCAAGCCAGTTGGAGTTGGGCGCACCTGCCCCGCCATCGGTTGGGGGTGGACCCGACCGAGCTATGGCTGTCAGGCGCCTTGGTCTCAAATACGAATTAAGATACAGAAGAGATTCAGGTCAGAGTAAAAAGCAACGATCTGATCATGTTTGGCTGCCAAATAATACCGCCCTCTTTTTTTCCCCCTTTCCCTTTGCCTCCGGCTCCTTTCCTGTTCTCTCTACCAGCATGTTCTCGCCTTGCTGTTGCCATGACATGTGCCGCTGGGGGAACACACATGAAAAGGAAATGTCCACAGCGAATGAGCCAGGCTGATGCCGCCCCATGCCAGCGCAAAAGAATCATATCCACCCTGTAGCCATGCAAAATGCTATCCGCTAGGTCTGGAAAATTGGGGCACCCAGCCTAGCCATGGGGGCCGACTGCGGAAACGGCGAATATCTCATGACAAAAAGACGCGGCCACAAGCCCAGAGCAGGGGCCAGTCTCTCCAACTGACCGGCAACTCACACTTTGTTGTCGTGGTAGTAAAAGTTGATGTCCCGAGGTCGAAGCCGGTTGGTACGGACAAAGTCGGCATCGCCGGGTGGGCGCTCGTTTTTTGAGTTGCCCGTCAACATGCTCTGCAGGCTCATACAGACGCTCTCGACATTCTGCACAGGACTCCACCCCTGCGATCCGAGCAGATCTAGGCAGATTATACCATTAGAATAAATGTGCGGGTGGATGGGAATCGGCCGGTCTGGCAGGCGGACAAAAAGGACCTCGGGCGGTTCTGAGGGCGTCAGCGCGTAATGCAGCAAGGGGCACCGGGCATCACGGCTCGAAGCGGACACTCACCAATCGGGTATGATTGCGAAAACAGAAATGTGAGCCGGTATATTTGATTCAGGTAGAGCGGGTTCTGGTCAAGGACCTGAATGTCCACTTTCCATTCTTCCAGGTTGTCGGCCGAGACGAGGCTGATGCCTGGCGGAAAGCCGCCGTTGCGGATCTGAGCTGTGTTGGTGGCCATTCTTCCCGCGGCAAGAGGATTGACGGAGACAAGGCATCGAGACTGGGCAAGAGGCTTACCTTCAGCAACTCCTTCTGCAATCGCTTGTTGGCGAAGCTCATGCTTTCTTATCTGTCACCGCACACAGGCACACGGGCACATTGACATGCAGACGCTCTCTCGGTCCTTGCTTTGTGAAATGACAGTGGGCAAGCTGTGATGTTCTGCAGGCTTGTCACCAGCAAAGGGCAGCCGTTCAGATCGGGAGGATGGGACGCCGGCCGAGTATGCGGAAAAGATTCTTGCGACAGTGCCGTGCGCTGTGTTTCGGAGGGGTGCGGGGTGCAAGTGAATGGTCGGCAGGAGACGAATTTGGTGGAACAAAAATAGAATGCTGCTGCAGAATGAAGCAAAGGCAGTCTCCGGCAGCGGCTAATTTATAAAGAGGTTCAGCGACTGGGTGACACTTGTGTCATGGGACCAGGAGGGGTAACCACGCAATGCACGAGTGCAGGAGGTGCCAGGTGCAGTGCAGTATAGGACCGGCTGAGCCGTCGTTTGATCGGGAATGTCAATTACTGGCACGATATGGTGCATCAATGATTGAGACGGACATGGGCAAGACGGGTTCTGACTGAAAGGAAGTGGGCAAGCGGTGTAGTCGAAACGAGTTATGTAATGTCCTATGCGCTAGCTCTGTAGCGCGTCCTCACAAGGCCCTGAGCGCGTTAGCTACAGGTTTGAGGCAGCAGCACACCGAGATCTCGAGGCACGACATGCCTAACCTCACAATTGAGCTGCGCAGCGGCAGAACGGCAGAAGTACCGAGACTGCCAACCCCTTATCTTCTCAGCCAGAATTGTGCCTCGACGCAGTCCATTAAAATGACAGTGATTTGCTCGTATACGCGTACGAGAAGGCGCAATGAGCGCATCGAAAGGGGCAGTTGCCGTTCCTTCCTGTTGTGTCAGTTCTATGAGCTAACCTGAGGCTGTGCAGCGTTGGATTCTTGTCATTTGCTCGTGTCAAGTGGGGCAGGAACAGCAGCCTGTACTCGTACAGCCTCCGTTGGCGGGACCCTCCTAAGTCTGCGACCCCTCCCAGGCATATGTGACAAGGAGGGGGGGAGGGGTGGTGTACAAGGCAGGCTGAAGCTCCTTCCCCGACTGTATCTTGCCAATTTCAGCCGGTTGCTCGATTGTGCTCTTGTGGGTTTTCCGGCCTAGTTCTTGTCTACTATCTCTCGGCAGCTCCTTCTTCTAGCCTTCTGCATTCCCAATCGCTTCTTGCGCTCACTTTCTGCGTCGCCCACGCCAGAAGCACACTGACGCACCCGCGACCACCAGACAACGACTTAACTAGGGACAAAGTACGCCTGGACTTGTATCGCGACACTTCAGTCGCTGCCCAACGAGAACCCCCTTTCAACCTTGCGCAAGCCTCAGCCACAGCTGCCCTCAGCCTTTCTTACCCTGACTCCTACCCCTTCCGCCACATATTTCTAGTCTTTGCGGACGCCTTCTGCGATCTTGGTTCTGCCGTCCCTTTTCAGCTCTGTCGGCTTTTTGTTGTGGTCTTTCTCTCGCTCCTGTGGCGGCCTCTCGACTATCGTGCGCTTCGAAACTCGCATATAGCGCTCGCTTGACCTCGCCTTTGTCCTCTTTGTTTTCACTACCAAGAGAAAGACCTCTTGCAACATGAGCCGTAAGCCTAGACCTGAGCGCCCACCAGTTACCCCTTGCCTTCCCCATCTGCGGCACCTGCTTGCCTCCTCCCGCTTCGGTGCCGTTTTCTTCCTACCAAGTCCAATCCTGCGTTGCGATGCGAAAACTAACTCGGGTCTTCATCCGTCTAGTCACTGGCATGCTCAACCGCTTTCATAGCCAGCCTGAAAGCTATGATAAAAAGTATGGGCTCTTCGGGGCGCCATGAGTCCGCCTTGAAGCTGACAACCTCCCCCCTGCAGATCCCACTATCGATTCGGGCGCATGCTCGGTGCTGGCACATATGGCATCGTTCGCGAAGCAGACGGCCCTACGGGCAAGGTGGCCATCAAGGTCATCCTGAAGAAGAACGTCAAGGGCAACGAGCAGATGGTCTACGATGAGCTGGATCTTCTTCAGAACCTGAAGCACCCCCACATTGTCCGCTTTGTCGACTGGTTCGAGTCAAGAGTGAGCAGCGCACCCATGCTATCATTATTGCTGCCCAACGCATCACTCGGCTAACCGTGGATGGCTGGACGGCTTAAAAGGACAAGTATTACATTGTGACGCAGCTTGCCACCGGTGGTGAACTGTTTGACCGCATCTGCGAGCAGGGGAAGTTCACCGAAAAGGACGCCTCACAAACTATCAAGCAGGTGTTGGGTGCTGTCGACTACCTCCACAAGAACAATGTTGTCCATCGAGGTGAGAGGAGCGGCTAGGTGGCCCATGTATAGCCAATAAACTAACGTGCTTGTTCCAGACTTGAAGCCGGAGAACCTTCTCTACCTTACGAAAGAGGCTGACTCCGACTTGGTCCTCGCCGACTTTGGCATTGCCAAGATGCTTGACAGCAAGGACGAGGTGCTCACTACCATGGCTGGGTCTTTTGGTTATGCCGCACCCGAGGTCATGCTCAAGAAAGGGCATGGCAAGGCCGTCGACATGTGGTCGATGGGTGTTATCACTTACACCTTGTTGTGCGGTTACTCACCGTTCCGATCTGAGAACCTGCCTGATCTGATCGATGAGTGTACCAACGCCCGCGTTGTGTTCCATGAGCGCTATTGGAGGGACGTCAGCGACGATGCCAAAGATTTCATCATGACACTGCTGCAGCCCAAGCCAGAAGACCGGTCGACTAGCGAGGTAAGCAAGCAGATGACCCGCTTCTGATCATCTTATTTTATGTAATTAACCTGTGCCAAAGGAATCGCTGAAGCACCGATGGCTGAGCGGCGAGAACGCAACTGACCACAATTTGCTGCCCGAGATCAAGGCCTTCATGGCCAAGGCTCGTCTCCGCCGCGGTATCGAGCTGGTGAAGCTGTCGAACCGCATCGAGTCTCTCAAGATGCAAGAAGAGGACCCAGAGAACTCGGACATGCCGACTACCTCAACATCCTCCGAACAATCCCAAGGCGCGGCCGGCGCCCAGGCCGATGGCTCAGGCAACAACGCAAACTCTGGGAAGAGCAAGTTGACCAAGGCCGTAAAGAGCGCCATCTTCCGTGAAGTAGTACTGGCCAAAGTGCGCGAGATGAAGCAGCAGGAAGAGGTGCGCAAGGTCGAGGAGGCTGGCAAGCAAGGCACGAACCTCCACGAAGCAGGCCATTGAAACCCCCCAACCCGGTTGTCATCTATGCGATGGTGCGGAAAACGAGTGTGGGAAAAACATTTTGGTTGAAAGGGATATCTATTGCCTGGAGATTCACGGTATGGAAATTGGATGACGGAACTTGTTTTTGTCTTTCCTGTGTTTTGTTTGGACACATATCTTTTGGAAGTGCAAAGAAGTTCGCTTGATTTTGTCTACCATTTTTGTTTTCTTCAATCTCCTAAAGTTGTTTCTTTGTAGACGGATCTCTTGGTGTCATTTGTATGCTGAGGTAGCAACTACAGCACCTGCGGTTCGTATGACTGACGTGCAGATGCCGTGATGTATAATTGCACAGCATATTGGGGCAGTCGGCTTTACCCGTGCGCTGGGTCACATATTTTGTGTAATATTACTGGGTTTGTCCATGTTGCGAGACCTGTAGGGAGCCGACGGCCCGGAATACAACCTCGGCGGGTGCATGTGCCATCGGGTCGTCTTGTAAGCAGCAGAAATGGTCGGTTCAAATTATCTTCCTCGTCGTAAAAGCACTTGTATATGCGTACATGGATATGTGAGAACCCCATTAACCAAGAAACATTGTAGACGCCGCCAGCCAATCCCTGGCATTTCCCTGCGTATGGGAAAACACAAAACCCACCCACACACCAAGACAGGCCAAGCTTCGCCTTCTTCACCTGTAAAGAGACTAATATATAAACATTCATAACAGCGTAGCCAATGATGGCAAGTTATTAAAAAAAAAGAAAGGAGAAATGAAACGACAGAAGAAGTAAGGACAAAGGAAAAGAAGAAAGCGAGAGTAGTATCGAGGACGGAAATTATGATAGTCGTGATCCATAATGAGCGAGCAACGTGGAAAAAATTAATCTAGCTCCGCCAGGACAGCACTGCGGAGTGCTTCATAGCGAGTCGGATCAAAACGTTTGCGTTGCCAGCCACTCTTGCGCAGGCGCTCGATCCGCGCTTGTCTGCCAATGTCGCGCATCTCGTCGCTGATCGGCGTGGAGGCTCGAGAGACAATGTCCTCTTCGCTAAATGGCATTTCCAATACGGCTTCCAGACTCGCCTTGTGGAGAGCCACCTGGGACTTCAAGCTCTCAAGGTGGGCACAGTACCGGATGGCAGAGGCACCCAAGAGAAAGGAGTCCCGAATGTGGTCGTGGCTTGCGTCGAACACGTTCTGGCCAAATGCATGGTCCTTTGGTGGCGTTGACTGCTCTTCTGCAGGGATCCAAGCAGGCTCTGGGGTCTTTTGTTTTGGGATTTCAGGCAGTTCCGTGCGAGCCAGGGCGGCAGTGAAGTATTCGTCATCGAAGCCAAGGGTAGGCGAGTCGGGTCGAATAAAAGGTTCCAATCTGACCGGAGCATCCTTGGGCAGCTCAAAGGATACCTTCTTCCTTGCTGGTTGGGGAGTCGGTGACAGGATAGGTGGAGAGCCTGATTGACGGCAACGGGCGTTCATTTCTTCAGATGAGCAGACTGAAGGGGTTGGAGATGAAATGTCTGTCTCGGCTGTCCAAGCACGCGAGCAGATCGACCCTGAAGGCGAATGGAGGCTTGACGAAGTAGACATGAAGGAGCTAGGCCGGCTCTTGGACACAAGCGACTCTTCTGCGGTGCGAATAAATGCGTTGGCTTGGTCGTAGTGACGACGTGCCTGGTCGAGAAGGCTGTCCCGGTAGGCCGAGGGTCTGGTAATTGGCCGTGCGCACATCTCCATGGCCGTGGCAGCGTAGAAATGCAGAGAAATCAGATAGGCGGGTTCAATGTTGGACTGAAGCGCATGTTAGCATTCTGCTCTTGGATAAGCATGGTTATAATAGCTAGCTTACCGTATCCTTGATGTTCTCCAGGATCTCGTCACATCGCGTGAAGCAAGCCCGGTATCTGCGATTCATATGCTGTCTCTTGACTTCTGCAATGGCCCTCCGCCAGTCTGAGGCAGAATAAGGGAGAACGGGTAGAGCCGAAGGGAGTGAAGAGGACAGACGCTTTGTCGGTCTCGATGGCACAGGCATCGACGCTCGCTTGGGTGGCTGTGGCGGCGGCGGTGGCGGCGGTGATCGGCACAGCTGGCCGACACTGCGGCCACGCGCATGAGGCTGTCTTTGGCTGCTGAAGCCAACGCTTGTGCGGTTCAGCATGAGAGGAATGAGGCCCGGCATCGTGATAGCAGACTGGGGATCGGCTGGCTGGGATAATGCTTGCTGGGGCGAGTGATGGAGCTCCTGGCAGAGCGGCCGAGAAACGTTGGAGGCGATATTATATTATACAGGTGGTCGTGACAGGGACGTCGGTATCGATGCTGTACGTCGCCGAGCACTCGTGATCGACCGTGCCGGGCAACCCAGTATCGGTGTAAGCCAGGGTAATAAAGATATTAGGCTGGTCCGCAAGGGGTCGTGGTTCAGATTGCGGCGGTCAAACACAACAATAGCTGGTCCGCGTGTTCGTCCAGTCGGCTTTCTGAATCCTGGGGCCGGACGAAACACAGGTCAGAGGTGAAGACTTTTCGAGTATACACAAAACCAACGAGGCGAAACAGAGGCTCGGTGTACACGGTTGCCGAATCGAAAGTGAAGCAGTCCGACGACGAAGCAGGAGGAAAAGAAGGAGAGAAACAAAAGGGGAGTGTGGTATAAGAGAGCCCCAAGGCACTGGTGGGCAAGCACGTTGTGTGGGACTGCGGAAGAAAGCAAAAGGCAGGAGCCAGGGGGGGCAAGGGGAGGACCCACCACACCCAAATCTTGCCGTTAGCGTTGGGGCATTATCTGTGTGCTATAGCGCTAGTACACATTGGGAATTCCGGGCGTTGTTCCTGCAGCTTTAACGTCTGCTCAGCTATTACTGGGCGGGCTGGCCCAGCAGGTACCGATACGAGTGCTTGTAACTTTGTTCCGCCCCCATTCTGACCAGACGGGAAAGACTAACGGTACACAATGCCAAATTTACGGGAAATTTTCATCTCATACGTGCATTCGTATTCGCCGTCAGCGATTGCGATGGCCAACAGCATGGCGGCTGAATTTCACGCCAGCCAAAGGCATTGAAAAGCAATCACACCAAAACATGGCTCTCTGATGCCATGCTGGCCGGGGGCTGGGCCATGTTTTCCAGGGGTGAAAGCCTGCTTGGTACGCTGAGGCCTTGCTATGTAGCTTCCAGTGGAGGCGATTTTTCGACATCGCCCCTGGCCAGGGCGAACACAAATGAGATGCATACGGAGTATTACGAGTACGTGTACGAGATGTGCTAGTTCTACATACTATGTAGTATGTACGGAGCCGATCTATGCTCCGTCTTGCGCCAGACCCCGCTGTCTCCCTTGCATTCTACCGACCTCCTCGTGTCTTAGCTGTCAGAGCATGTCTCAGTCGCTTCCATGTCTGTTTGTTTCCGTGTCGTGTACCGTGGTCTCCCTCATTGGCACATGGCACTGAGGGGGGGAGGGGAAAGAAACAAACAAACAATTGAACCCACGGCCGCCAAACAAACAGAACAATCAAATGGAAACGGTACCAGTCTCGGGGCCCTGCGCGTGGCCGTGCGACATGCGCCTGCATTGCAGCAGCAGGCCGCCTGCAGCACAGCCTTTTTTCACCGCCCTAAGATGCCCTCCAACCAGCTTGCTGGCACCGAAGCAGGATGTTTTTGGCGTTATCGCGGCGCACGGATTCGAGCGTATTCGACTGGGCACACGCTCGGAGCCCCATGCGTCTAGGATGCTTCCCAAAACACTGACCTGAGTCACTTGGCATTGTTTGTTCCTCATTGTTTTGCGTGGGCACATGTGTGTCCATACATTTTCTTGCTTCGCGCTCCGCCGCTGCCGGAACTTGTCACATGTCGCATTTTCACACATGGCCGCCCATGTCGTCACCTGGACCAGTCAAGGATGCAACAGGCGCACAGTTCGCTGACAGGGAAAGTGCCTCGAATTGCAAGACTGCTCTCGAGGCCAGAGAAGCCCATGGTCCCACAACGAACTACGCAATCCATTCGGCTGCAACGGGAAAAAGCCAAACAATCCTACCTCTAGTTTCATTATTGAGAAACCGCGGGATATGGCGTGCATGTTGCTCAATCTAGTGATCATACTCGTACGAGCAACAGAGCGCCACCCGTTGTTGCCGTTGGCCTACGATATCAATGGACCCGAGATTCGCGGTGCCTTGTTGCTTCGGAACCCTTCTCGTTTCGCGAGCGCGACCAAAGACCTGTTGTTGCTACTCGTATGTCTTGCCACCCGAATCTGCTTACATAAACCCGCGCATCTCTGAAAGTTAAGAGCACGCGAAATACTTTGCAGTATTAGCCGTAGGTCCACATCTGCGCTTCTTTTGTGCTCTTCTGCTGCGCCTCTGCACGCTCGCCAGAAAAGTGGTTTTACTGCCGAAAGAGAGCACGAAAAAGTTGTCAGCGGATGTGGACTTTCTGCAAGTGAGTTGGTTGCCCACAGCATATACAAACTCACGTCCTCTGGCAACGAGCCATAGCAGGCTACCGGCACAGCTCCATGTCTATGATAGCGGGAAAAAAAGCGGGAGGCTCCATGCGAGGCGTATACCGACGTTCTGGTTCTGGGCCCTGGTGCCGATATTTTGTTGAAACAATTGCTTCTTCTACACAAAAGTGGCCATTCACGTCCCAACACTGGCGGTGAGAACGCCTTTTTATATGACCCAACGCCCAAACTACTGGAACTACTACCAAGACCTCTCTCTCCAAAATGATCACGGATTTGGTGGAGAAGGCCTTCCATCATCCACGAGCGCGTCTGCCCCGTCTCGCTTTCCGTCTTTCGGGTCGGCGACACCCTCGTCTGTAACACCGGCGTGATCGTCGACGAGAGGCCCGTGATGACGGTCGAGCAGAAGTAGCGTATTAACCACCAGCTTGACGGTTTGTATTACGACGCTGTGTGCTGCAGAACGGCGGCTGCAACGACCACCGGCAGCTCGATCTGGTGCGCGGCAAGGACATTATGACGGTACATGAGCTTGGTGAATGAGTCCTCATGGTTGCCCGAACTGTATTGCCCACGTATTGGCAGTTCTACCGGGACCTTTTGGCAACGCAGCCGGAACCACAAGGAGTGTTCACACATGACGATGTTCGGCTGGAGAATTTGATCGTAGATTGGACTGATGGAGAATAGTGACGGGGTCTAATCCGGGCAGTGATCGACTGAGAAAGTGTGGGCTTCTACCCAGAATGGTGGGAGTCCACCACGATGCCCGTTAACTTGTGCTCTATGGGAAAGAGCCGCTGCCACTGGTGCCGGCATCAGCTTCACCGACACAGCATCCCAATCGGTGGGCGATTGACTCGCTCTGGGGCATAGTATGCACTAGCACACCGCAGGCGGATTTCAATCTGATGGTATCGCGAACCTAAAATCCCCAAGATCAACAAGTACAGTGACAGGGAAGCGGTGTGCTGCGCGAGGCGAGATGTTTACATGCAAGGGGCAGCGCGGAGAAGGAAAGTCGTAAGATACTTGGTAGCCTGTTGAGGTGGGAATGTGCCTCTGTTGTGCCTTTCTTCGCAACGTCGATCCTCCAGGAAAGGATGGCGTTCCTCGCCAAAGACGGAAACAGGCAGGAACCCCTCCTCGTCACGAGTCGCTGTTTCCCTCGGCCATTCGCCCAACCTCTTCTGGTACATCCCCCCGCTGCAAGGGAGTGCCTGCCGCATGATTTGCGTTGCAATGGCCGGCGACTACGTCGCCTGTGCAAACCGTGCACTTCTCGTTTTGGCCGCCAATGCGACACCAAGTCACCTAATCCTCCGAGCGCAGCCTGTTCGAGCCTGTTCTCGCCTCTGGAGTAGCACTCTCTCCTGCTCATCAGCCACGAGGTGTCATCACAGACCACCCACCACAGGGCTCCGATGGTCGTTCTCTCTCCCGCCAACCTTGTCGATTACTTGACCGCAACTTGCTCGGCCGGCACACGAGTGCAATGGAGGGGTCAAACGTGTGTGCCGCCTTGCGGTACGTCAGTGCTTCTTGCTTGTGCTCACCTTGGGGGGCTGCGCATCCCCCGGATGCGGATTGTTTACTCCGGATAAGCTTGAGTTTGCAAGCCTCGGGCTTGTTTTCTTTTTTTCAGGTACTTGGACATTCCAATTTTTTCTCGCCTGCTTCGTACTATTCTTGTTTCTGCGCTGCTGGAATATTATTATGGCTACGACCGTTTTTGGCAATGGCCAACCTGCGCGCCGAGAGAGCAAAAATAGGTCGGGAAATTAATTTTACATATTGGGGGCGTGTCTGGGCGCTATTGGAGGCTCTACGATCGTAAACACATCGCCAACAGGATAAAGCACGGGAAAGCCCTGTGCATCCCGGTTTCACTATCGACCTAGTGCCTTGATCTATTGCTCTACTCGGACGAGTGCTGACTATGAGAGCCTATCCCTTCGTGGCAAAGGTGGCTAGCCCGCCGCCGACCAGGAATGCCAGTCTTGCCTTGGATCCGCGGGGGGACTAGCGGGCGCTCTTTCGATGAGCTGAAAGCAATCAAAAAAATCTTCATCGTTGTTTATGCAAAGGATGTCGCCATCATCGACCCTTGAACCCTGTCTGCTCAGCTCAGCCATTGAATCCACGCGACGCGCAATAAAACTTCCGTCAATATTGGGGATGCTGAATCGCCTTGGCCACAAGATCTTGTTTCTTCGTGTTCAAAGACTGGTACGAGTACTTGTACAAGTAGAACTGGGCTCTTGCTAGCCCCCCGAATGAGCCGCGACAGGGACAAGGAAGAATAGGTTGTTGTATTAACCAGACGATCCCCATGTCTGCTACATATGGAGGACGCACACCTGAGCGCTTCATGCTACTACGGCCGCAAATCCGGTGGCGCATCACAGCCAGCTGCTGAATCACATTTGCGCACGAAGCCATTGGCCGCGATGCGAGCTGGCGAGCCGAGACGCGGAATGAAGGCGATACGAAATACGAGTGCGAAATTGAGATCATACAGACCGCCATGCGTACGTGCCGTATGTGCCGTGTGTGCCGTGTGTGTCGTGTGTGCCGTGTATTGGTAGGACCCCGGTTAACGGGGACTCCACTCTGAGAGCCCCCTTGTAGATAGCAATATAAATAGGGAGCCCCTCGACCGCTTCGGCGGTTGACGGGGCATCTCTTACAATACTCACCAACTCAGCTATTGCTTCTACTTCGTAGACAGTAGCCCGGTGACGGGTAAGACGCCGTGCCGGTTGCCCTATCGCCAAGCAAGCACGTAACATGTATGTTGTCATGTCGCGTTCTGTTTTGCGCTAAAGCCGGGGCTCGGATGGCAATGGCTTCCAACAAACTGGTCAGAGCGACCACGAGTCATCTCAGGAGACGTTTTCCAAAGGATGAAGTAGCGAAGTAGCCGGCGCGACAGAAGAACCATGCAGTTTGCTTCTGTACGTCCTCTCAACAAAGTAACCACGTAGCGCTTCCTTGGTCAGGCTATTGGATGGAGTTTCGTCGTTCAACAGCATCACGAGATGCGTGGTGGTGAGTCGGTCGCAAACAGCACGCAAACAAGGCAGTGCAGTTCGGGTAATCGAACGCGACGATCGATCGGTCATCTGCAGTCGGAGTGCATGAACTAAGCACGGCCTTCCAAGAAGCTTCACACCCTTGGCCAACCTCACTGATCCAAGAGCCGAAGAGCTGACTCCAATTGAAAAAACCCCAGTTGGCTCGGCATCGATGTTGTATCTTGAGCCATCGCTGGCCGGAACTTGGTTGTCTGTTGGCCGATTGCCTGTTGGCCTTTTTTTCGCATTCCTGTTTCAAGAGAGCGTCGGGTAGCCGGAGAAACCATCGATTGGTTCGACCTAAGACCGAGACCATCAGCGTTCTGAGAATTGCCGGGTGAGATTCGCCTATAGCTTATCTGGGTTTCTGGGGAAGCGATCTCTCGTGTTCCTCCACGTCTTGCACCTCATTGGATCGCATTGGATCTGCCGTGCATAAAACCGCACAGATGCATGCAGATATAAAAGTCTTGATTTCTGCAAGTTGACAATTGTCTGGACGTGATGAGAATGGCCACCCAAAATTCAGGGGTTTCCGCTCGGAAACGCAGCCGCAAGAAGATGAGATCAGATAATTAAAAGACACAACGAGCTGGCCCACTGCAGCAAGCATGTGCTAATACTCGTCGCCAATGACAGCATGGCCTATAGGACTCCTGCACACAGCGGGCCACGACAGCAGTCGTCATCCCATCCGTGTCAGCGCTCCACTGCATGAATGCTCCGCAGTTCGGACAACATTACCACTGTAATCTGTACGTGGCGACTTGTACTCGTCATGCTGCAAAGGGGGGGCACGCCTATAGTACACGTGACGTCGACGAGTCCCTCCGCTTTCGGCCTGGCGGTTTTGCCCTTTTCGGCTGGATCGTGGAAAATTCTTGGCTTGATTTCTTGATATAAGAGGGGCCACCGACCGAGGCGATGGGGCAGCGCGGGTCGACCCCCAAGCTCGCGGGGGGGCCACGGCAGTGGCTTCTGCCGGATTTCCAGACATAGACAGGCACACACAAGAAATGCATGATGCTCATAAACCTCGGTCCAGGCCCAATGTGACGATATGGCTGACTGGTCATGTTGGAGGTGCTGAAACGGGGGGAAGGGGAGCTTGCCTTCTTGGGTAGCCGCATCGTGCCTTCTCTTTCGGTGCCTCCGTGCTTGGCCCGTGTCTTGGGTCGCGTCGTGCGCGGTTTCCCATCTCCTATGATCCATATCGCCGCTGCCCATTTTTTATTTTATTTTATTTTCTTAAGATACCTTCGGCAGTAAGGCCCTGGGGTTTAGCCCCCGTGCAAGGGGCGTTCTTTCCTGCATGCAAGTGTATGCCGAAGTGTGACGCTACCGGGACAAAGCCTGCTTCTTGCCCTTTCGTGGCCCTCCGATGTTCCATGCAAACAGGAGTACTTTTCCGCGCTTATGCCAGCAGTCTTATTATCTCTTACAAAACAAAATGCAACCGGCGGCGTCATCAGCGCCCAGGGTCGCCCAAGACGTGCAAATCTTGGGCCTTTCTGGTGTAGTCGCCTTCTTGGTGTGCCGGCCTGGCCTGGCCTTCGGACGTCGCTCCCCATGTGGCTGCAACTGATTGATAAAATGATTGATAAAAAACGGCCCTGGCCGGGGCGGACCCCCTCCAATGCTTGGCTCCAGCGTTGCCTCTGCTGCTTCGGATCTTGTTCCTTTTCGTCTGGTTCTCTCCAGAGATGCTTGCCAGCACGGAGTACCTCGGACGTCCATCCACTTTTGAAAATGGGCCAAAAAAAAAAAAAAAAAACTCTTCTCGCTGCCCTCTATGGGGCATGTCTCTGCTCTACGGAGTATATCATCAGCTATGGGTCTGCCTGTGTTCTCCCCGTCCTCTCCCCGTCCCCTCTGTCTCCTTTCTGTCTCCTCTCCTTCTCCTGTCTCTCCCCCCTTTCTTTCAGCCTTCTTGGATGGCTCTCTCCTGTCTCGACTTAGGACTGGTCACGGATCAACATTATGGAGGACAACAAAGGCCCAATGGCAGCTGTGGCCAGGAACACAACCGCAAAGATCGAATCCTCCTCCCAGAATGACGGTACTGTATCCATCGCCATGCAGAGCTACGGCACGGATGCTGTCAAGCCAGCACCAGCAGCCTCGCCGGACAAATCACCACCAACACATGAGGCCAGTCTTGGGGACCTGGCTCGAGTCTTCTCGTATTCTAAGAAGCTGGATTATATTTTGATTTTTCTTGGTCTCGCGTCGTCTGTGGCATCCGGCATCGTACGTTGGCTCGCTTATCGAGATCTGGGCTTGGTATCCGACAGGTCACTGACACACACATGCAGACTATGCCATTGATGAACGTCGTCTTTGGCCGGCTCGTCGGCAGCTTCAGCACTTACAGCGGCGACAACTCGAGTCAGTCTCCCACCGTCTCCCTGTGTGATCGTGTTCCTTGCTCTAATCTGTCCAGACACCAGTTCCTTCCGGCACGACCTCAACCTCCAGGCGCTGTACATCTTTGTCATCTTCCTCGGCCGCTTCCTCGCCAACTACATCAGCAAGTTCGCCTTTCGCATGATTGGCATCCGCCTGTCCGCCGCCGTCCGCCTGCACTACCTCCGATGCGTCTTTGGGCAGACCATCCACGTCCTGGACTCGATGCCCTCGGGATCGGCCGCCAACACCATCACCACCACGGCCAACACGTTGCAGCTGGGCGTCTCGGAAAAGATGGGCAACATTGTCGAGTCTGCCGCCTGCATGATCGCCGCCATCATCATTGCCTTTGCCAACAGTTGGCTGCTGACGCTGGTCATTGCGAGCGTGCTCGTCTACATCATCGGCGTGGCCACTCTCCTCCTGCGCTTTGTCGCTCGCGCCGAGGGCAAGCTCACCCGCTCTGAGACCAAGGCTAACTCTATCGCTGCCGAGGCCTTTGCCAACATCCGCATGCTCATGGCCTGCGGCGCCGAATCCAAGATGGTGCGCCGCTACACCGCCTGGGCCGAGCAGGCCCAGCGCCAGGGCCAACGCATCGGTCCGATGAAGGCCGTCTTGTTTGGCAATGCCTTCTTTTCCATCTATGCGGCCTTTGCTCTTGGCTTCTGGTATGGCACCAAGATTTTCGTGCAGGGTCGTATCCACAGCGTCAGCACCGTTGTCATTGTGCTCATGTCCGTCCTCACAACCCTCTTCTCCTTCGAGCGGATCGCCGTGCCGATCGTGGCTCTGACCAGCGCCATGGTCGCCGCCGCGGAGTTCTTTGTCGTCATTGACACGCCACGGCCCGATCCCGGTCACCTGACGGCGCCGGACGTGTCGGCTACGGAGGATATTGTGTTCTCCGGCGTCGACTTTGCCTACCCAGGTCGCCCCCACGTCAAGGTTCTCGACGGTTTAGACCTACGCATCGAGGCCGGCAAGGTCAACGCCATCGTCGGCCCATCGGGTTCGGGAAAGAGTACCATCATCGGCCTGGTTGAGCGCTGGTATAGTCTGCAAAATGGTCAATGCGTCATCGCCAAGACTATTGACAAGAAGAAGGAGAAGGCCTTGGAGAGGAAGCAGAAGGAGGAGGAAGAGATGCAGCGACAAGAGGACGAAAGACGCAGACGGGAGAGAGGCAAGATGGTCGCGATGCCGGAGAAGAAGGAGACGCCCGCGAAACCTACTCCCCTGCTGCAAGACAACGAGGCCGACCTGCCGCATATCCAGCTCAAAGGCACCATCTTGACGGACGGCCACAACCTGGATGACATCGACGTCCGTTGGTGGCGCTCTCAGATCGGACTGGTGCAGCAGGAGCCCTTCTTGTTCAACGACACCATCTTCAACAACGTCGCCTTTGGTCTGGTCGGATCGCTTCACGAGGACGTCTCGGAGGAAGAAAAGCTGCGGCTGGTCAAGGAAGCATGCCAGGAGGCATTCGCAGACGAATTCATCGACCGCCTTCCGGAAGGCTACCAGACGCGCGTGGGCGAGTCCGGCACCAAGCTGTCGGGCGGCCAGCGCCAGCGCATTGCCATCGCCCGCAGCATCGTGAAGAAGCCCAAGATCCTGATCCTCGACGAGGCCACGTCGGCCATTGATGTGCGCAGCGAGCGCATCGTGCAGGCAGCCCTCGACAAGGTATCCCGCGACCGCACCACCATCACGGTGGCCCACCGCCTCTCGACCATCAAGACGGCCGACAAGATCGTCGTGCTGCAGCACGGCCGCTGTGTCGAGGAGGGCACGCACGAGAGCCTCCTGGCCAACCCGGATGGCGTGTACTTTGGCCTGGTGCACGCGCAGCAGCTGTCGTTGGGAGACGAGGAAGAGGAGAAGGAGAAGGAGATTTTCGTCCTGGAGAAGATCAAGTCGGAGAAGAGCCTGATGTCGTCCGGCGTGGGCAAGGATCTGGACGAGGTCCTCAGCAGCGGTGCCAGCGACACGGCCGTGGAAGACGGGATCGCCGCCATGACCGCCGCCGCCAGGCCAGCCGGCCCTCCCAAGGACAGGAACTTCTTTTTGAGCTTCGGCCAGCTGATGTCCGAGCAGCAATCCCGGTTCCCCTTGTACGGTCTGCTGCTCGTGGCCGCCATGGGCGCCGCCTCTGCCTCGCCTATCCAGGCCTTCCTCTTTGCCAAGCTCATCGTCATCTACGGCCAGCTCTCCCTCATCAAGGATGCGTCCAGCGGCGTGTCTCCCGCCCACGTCGTCCACGATGCCAATTTCTACGCTCTCATGTTCTTCGTCATGGCTGCCGGTGCGGGCATCTGCTACTTCGTGCTAGGCTTCATCTCCACGGGCCTGGAGCACTTCATCTGCGCCGTCTACCGCTCAGAGTACTTCACCTCCATCCTGAGGCAAAAGGCCGTCTTTTTCGACGAGGAAGACAACGCGTCCGGCACCCTGACCAACCGCGTGGGCGGCGATCCCCAGAAGCTGCGGCACTTCCTCGGCAGCAGCATGATGATGGCCTGCACGGGCGTCTTCACCATCACGGGTGCCCTGGCTGTCTCGTTCGCCTTTGCCTGGAAGCTGGCTCTGCTGGCCTTGTGCGTGGTCATGCCGCTGATTGCTCTGTTTGTGTACTACAATATGCGCCACGAGGTCGAGTTTGAGGCCATGAATGCCGCCGTCTTCGCCGAGAGCTCCAAGTGGGCGGCCGAGAGCATCGGCGCCTCGCGTACCGTCACGGCTCTGACCCTGGAGCAGGTCATCTGCACCCGGTACGAGAAGCTGCTGGCCGAGCATGTGCACGCCGCCTACCTGAAGGCTCGCTTCAGCATGATTCTCCTGGCGCTCAGCTGCTGTAAGTTTCTTTTCTTTTCTTTTTTTTTATGTTTCTCGGTCAAGAATACCAATCTGACCAAGCGAAGCCATCTCTCTCGCCTGTCAAGCTCTGATCTTTTGGTATGGCGGTCATCTGGTTGCCAAAAAGTATGTATGCCTTGTTCTTTTTTTTCCCAGTTGCTTCTTCTAATCCTCTTCAGTGAATACACCGTCACCGGGTTCTTCGTCTGCTACATGGCCGTCATCCAGGGCGCCGAGTCGGCTGGCCAGGCCCTGGGTTTCCTGCCCAACGCGGCACAGGCAGCTGGTGCAGCCAATCGCATTCTGCAGGCACGTGATACGATGGACATCGACCGCGTGCCGGTGACGGAGCGCATCCCGGACACGGACGCAGCCACGGATGAGCGGCTCGGCGACCGCGGCGTGCGCATCGAGCTGCGCAATGTGCACTTCAAGTACCCGACGCGCGATGCTCCCATCTTCCAGGGGCTCAATCTCACTATTGAGCGGGGCCAGTTTGCCGCCATTGTGGGTGCGTCAGGGTCCGGCAAGACCAGCATCATCGGCCTGCTCGAGCGCTTCTACGACTTGCAGGGCGGCAAGATCCTGTGCAATGGCCGCGACGTGACCGAGGTCAACGTGCACGAGTACCGCAAGATGCTGTCGCTGGTGGCCCAGGAGCCGGCTCTCTTCCAAGGAAGCGTTCGGGAGAATGTGCTTCTCGGCGTGGACGAGGACGAAGTCACGGAAGAGGAGATGGTGCAAGCCTGCCGGGATGCTTCGATCCACGACTTCATCATGTCGCTGCCTGAGGGATACGATACCGACCTGGGCAGCCGCGGCGTGTCGCTGTCGGGTGGCCAGAAGCAGCGCATGGCCATTGCGCGGGCTCTGCTGCGCAACCCGCGGGTGCTGCTGCTGGACGAAGCGACGTCGTCGCTCGACTCGGACACGGAGAAGCTGATCCAGGCGACCTTTGAGCGCGTGGCCAAGGGCCGCACCACAGTCGCGGTGGCGCACCGGCTGAGCACAATCCAAAAGGCCGACGTCATCTACGTGCTGGGCGATGGTCAGGTGCTGGAGAAGGGCAGCCACAGCGAGCTGCTGAAGCAGCGTGGCATGTACTGGCACATGGTAAGCATAAAAAACCCCTGCAGGTTTCCCCCTGCTGGGTTTTTTCCATTTTCTCGCACGTCCACGACTAACAAGCGCAGTGCCAAAGCCAAGCCCTGGACAAATAGGCCTGTCCCGATGCTGTACGATGTATATATGTCCCGTTTATTGTTTAAAGTTGCTTCATGCAAACCTTATTTTAGCTGTCTCGCATCAAAGGATGAGCTGTAATCACGGGAAACGTCTTGGGCGTTTCGCTCAAGCCTGCTGCGAGCCAGCATTGTATAATTAGATTCGAGAGATAAAAAAGAAAAACAAAAGACGAAGCAAGGAACTCCCCCAAGCTCTGTCTGGGTATAATCAATGGTGCAAAAAAAGAGAGAAAAAAAGAGAGTGAGAAAAAAAAAAAAAAAACCTCGCAAAAGTGTTCTAGTTCTATCAGTGTATAATCATGTCGTCGTGTCGGCAGTCGTTCCATCTTTAGCTTTCGCAGTCACCGCCGCTTTCTTCTCCTCTTCCTCATCCACCTGCAGCGCTGCCAGAGCTGCGTCCATGCCGCCCCAGAAGCCGTAGATGGCGCGCAGGACAGGCCGCGAGTAGGTCATGGGAAACTCGTGGCCGCCGGGCACCAAGGTCCAGGTCACGTTGTGGCAGCCGGAAAAGAGAGGCAGCGCGTCGGCCGCGTAGTCCTGCGCGCTGACGACGTCGTCGTTGCGGCCGAGGACGACGCAGAGAGAGAGTCCGGTGGCGGCTTTGGCGTCGCTCTGGCTCGGCAGGTCGCCCCGGACGGCTCTGGCCAGGGCGGCCCAGGCGGCGTCCTGGCCGACGAGGGGCGCGTCGCGGATGCAGCTCATAAAGGCGGGCACAAAGCCGTCGTGGTGGGCCAGCATCCAGCGGACGTACTCCATGACGCGCAGGCTGAGGGCGACGCCCGCGGTCTCGGGGGCCTGGGGCTCCTCGGCGGCGCCGGGGGCGTCGGACACCTCGGCCACGGCGAGGTCGACCGGGTCGGTGTCGGATCGGGTGGCGGCGTGGTGGCGGTTCTCTCGGGTGGCCTCTTGGGCGGCCTCGCGGGCGGCTTCGCGAGCCTTGACGCTGCTGGCCAGGGGCTGGCGCAGGCGGCGGCGGGTGACGGCGGCCAGCAGGCGCTCGGGCACGAGCCCCGAGCGGAAAACGAGCTGGGCGACGACGCCGAAGCGGGCGGGGCGGATGAGGCCGGCGGGGGCCAGCAGGACGAGCGAGCGGACGAGGTGCGGCAGTGTGGCGGCAAAATGGACGGCGACGCCGCCGCCCATGGAGTAGCCGACCAGGTCAAAAGCCTGGCGGCCGGTCCAGGCCAGCGGCGACGACGCCAGCGCCAGCAGCATCTGGGACGCGTAGAGGCGGGCATCGTGCGGCAGGTCGCCGACGCCGTCGGAGAAGCCGCGGCCAAACAGGTCAAACAGCAGCACGCGGCAGCCGGCGTGGGCCACCAGGCCGTGGGCGATCGGGCCCAGCGTCTGGCAGCTGGTGGAGATGCCGTGGACCAGCAGAACCTTGCGGCCGGACTCGGGGCCAAACTCGTAGACGCGAATGGAGCCGTACTGAAGATGAGAAAGGGTCCATTATCGAGGGAGAGAGGGAAAAGAAGAAAAAGAAAAAAAACTCACGGGCGTGGCCACGTCGCGGGCACCCGGAAAGGCATCCGGAGTGTACCCGAGCTGGGCGACCGCGTCGGCCGGCAGAAGAGGCAGCTTGGTGCGCAGAGGACTGGCAATGATCTTGCCGTGACGCGGATAGAGGGCCCAGCGGAGGAAGGCGAGCACGGCGGCGGTGGCGACGGCGGTGGTGGCCATTGCGAGGGAGGGAGACGGGCCCATGATAAGAGGTGAGCGATGCAGCTGTGACGGAGAGAGACGTGGGAGAGAGATATCTCGAGAGATGTTGAGAAATGGCGAAAACGAAGCCGATGAAAAGTGATGGCGTGGGCCGGTATAAATCTAGGAAAGGCAGGCGCGATGAGGAACAGAGACCAAAGAGAAGAGAAGAATAAAAGGAAAAGGAAAAGAAAAAGGAAAGGGAAAAAGAAAAAGAAAGGCGCCGCAGGCAGTCTCCCCGATCTCGTTGAGGCGGGATGTCCTACATGTCTGGGCAAAGAGATAAAGAAGAAGCGATAGGCGAGTCAGAAACAGGAGGCGGGGTTGCCGCGGGTGCCTAGGTCGAGATAACGGTGACGGCTAAGGCGCAGCTTGCAGCCTGCGCAATAGGGACTTTGCATTGTCCCACGTGGCCCACAGCGCTGACCACTCGAACGCGCCTGCCAGCACACATGTGTCACACGTGGGCACTTTCCTTTTTGGGTTTTTTTTCTTTACTTTATTTTATTTCTTTATAAATGCAAAGATCTACTGTCGCTTGGTCTTGACCGACCGCCATTCCATCAGCACGCTCCCTACCATGGTGGTGCAGGCCAGGCCGACCACGAGCTGCCATGTCCGGACGAGAGACTTGTCCACGGCGACAAGCGCCTCGCCGAGCTGGGCCGGGGGCACACCGGCGATCAGCTCGGTCAGGCTGCTCTGCTCAAACGCCGTTCGGCTCAGTTCGGGCACGAGCCCGTGCAGATTGGCCCAGAGCCGGTCGGTGAACAGGACCTGGGCCACGGCAATGGACACGGCCGGGCCAAAGGACTGGGCAAAGAGCATGACGGACAGGCCGATGGGCACGTCGTCGGGGGGCAGCACCGTCTGCACGGCGTTCTGGGGCCCGGAGAAGCCGATGCCGTAGGCGAGGCCGGAGAGGGCGGTGTAGGCGACGATCTGGACGAGGCTGGTGTGGACGCGCACGGTGGTGATGAGGCCGGCGGCGACGGGCATGACGGTGGAGGCGAAGAGCATAAAGGGGGCGTAGTAGCCAAAGGCGCTGGTGCCGGCGCCGTGGATGAGCGAGCCGCAGGTGGCGCCGACGATGATGGGGAACATGAGGTAGCCGCTCTTGGCCGGCGAGTAGCCGCGCACCGCCTGGTAGTAGGTGGGCAGGTAGTACTCGAGCACGTTGCCGGTGCTGTTGGTGCACAATATAAAGATGACGCCAGCGATGACCGTGCGGCGGCGGATGATGCGCAGCGGCAGCAGCGCTGCCTCGTCGCCGCGCCGGTGCTGGTTGTAGGCAAAGCCCGCCAGCAGCACGCCAAAGGCCACCAGCAGGATGATGACCGGGGCGCTGCGCCAGGGGTACTTGGTGCCGGCCCACGAGAGGCCGAGGAAGAGGCTCGTCAGCGCCGGCAGAAAGAGCAGGTTGCTCACCAGGTCGAGCCGGGACAGCTTTTCCTTCCAGGTCAAGCGGGCCAAGTCGCTGCCGCTGCTGCTGCTGCCGCGGACCGTGTCGACAAAGCAAAACGCCGTCAGCGCCATCGTGACGGCCCCCAGCGGCGGCCCAATGTAGAAGCACCAGCGCCAGCCGAGCGACTGCGTGAGGGCGCCGCCGAGCACCGGCGCCGCCAGCGTCGCGCCCCCCTCCACCGCGCTCATGATGCCCACCAGCAAGGGCCGCCGCCGCAGCGGCATCGACCGCACGAGAATCACAAAACACCCCAACATGACGCCGCCAGCGCCCAGCCCGGCCACCGCCCGGCCCGCCACCAGCATCCGCGACGAGGCCGCCGTGCCGCAGAGCAGCGAGCCCGTCATCGAGAGGCTGCTGGCAAACAGAAACACGTGCTTGACGGGAAAGAGCGTGTAGGCCTTGCCAAAGGCAAACTGAAACGTGCACATGCACAGCCGGTACGCCGACGAATACCATCCCATGTCCGCCACCGTGTGGAAGTGCTGCGTGATGCTGGGCACCGCCGTCGCCACAATGTTCATGTCCACGCACGTCTGCACGAGCGCCGCCCCGACGCTGACTATGACCAGGAACAGCCGCAGGCCGGTCGGGTACGGGTACTCGTCGGCATCGCTGGCCCCGGAAACGGCCAGCGCCTCCGCCGCCACTGCCGTCTCCTGCATGCACGGCCCGGGGCGTTTCGAGAGGTCCCCGAGGACGATGGGAGCCGCGGCGCTCTCGGCAACAACTTCAGTAGATGCGTTCATTGTCGATGCGTTCATTGTCAAATGAAGGGAGAAGAAGCACTGTAACAGAAGGTGCGGTGGCAGACAGCATATAAAAAGGGAAATCGGGTAAGCAACCCTCCGCGACAGCACGCCATAATTTGCAAGGATTATAGCTGGTTCTCTACACGTATTACGCATATTTACTCTGCCATTGCTGGTTTCGGCAGGAAGCATGGCGAGGTATGTCCCGAATTATTGAATCGAGCTGGATTTAGGAAGGAACGCTTTGGGTTCACGTCCGCACCTCCCTGAATTGGTCCACGGCCAGTATGGCGCCATGTCTTCTCGACATTCTTTATTCTGCTTCAATGCCACCACTGCCAACCCCTTATGCTCGCCCACTCCGCTGGCTATCTCGTGAGAACCGAGAGAGAATCACCCTAGCCCAACAACCGAGGCTGCGTGTCCTAACTGCCTGATGCGACCGCAGAGGTATCTGGCCAGCGGTGGCATGCTGTCTCGAAGTGCCGGTCCAGCCGTGCCGTGCTCGCCGAAGTTGACACACAGCACCTCCTGCGCCAGCTCGGTGCAGGCGCGCGGCGAATCGAGGCGGACAATCGTCTGGTCCGGCGTGCTGCCGTCGCTCCCGTTTCCCTCTGGGTACCGAATCACCGGTTGGCCGTGGCCAAACTGGAGGAATTGCTGTGCGGCTAGCGACTGCGGCTCTTCCACGAAGACGTCGCCTGACATTGCTATGCCGTCCAGGACCACAGCTCGTCGGACAACGCCCCAGGTCCACAGCACGAGCACCGCATGGTACAAAACAACGGCAAAGAACGTTCGGCTGAGACCTGCCAGGCCGCCCTGCTTGGAGCGTGCCAGGATTTGCCCTGCTTGCCACACCGCATGCCGGGCCTCTGTGCTGCTTCCCCAGCTCTGGATGGTGTGGCAGATGTCGCTGCGCTGGTGGCTGTTCTGTCCGCCGTCCGCGCAAAAGACATCATCGCTGTCGCCGTGATCACTGCTCCTGCCAACAAACGCCTCATATTCTTTGCCTGCAAATAGCTGGATATCGGCAAACGATACGTGCAGGTGCAGTCGCAACAAACTGAGCATCAGAGTCTCTTGTGCAGAAAACACGTGCCAACCACCAACCTCACGCTCAAACCGCTGCAGCTGTCCCAGAAGCTCCTTTTGTCGAGATTTGAGCAGCGACGAGAACGAACTGCCATTGTGTCCGTCGTGCCGCTGCTGCCGCTGCTGTTGTTGTTGCTGCTGCTGCTGCTGCTGCTGCTGGGAAGGAAAAAGAGGCCGGGCCTCTGGTGGCAGAGGCAGCGAGAACGGCGCGTACAGCGATACCGACGGATATGCGGCTGTGCTTACATACTCTTCGTTCAGATGTGGCGTTGCGATGTCGCCCGTGGATGGGTGCACAGCGCTGAGCTGCTGCAGCTCCCAGATAAGCGACCAGAAACCATGGCGGTAGATGGACAAGGCAAACGGGATGTCCAGCACGTGCTGACGCGCGGCTAGCAGGCTGATGTCCCGGAAGAGGTCGGCAAGTGTCGGTGGCCGCTGTGGACTGCTCTGTTGGCTCTCCAAGTAGAGGTGCCCCCATTCCTCTGCGCTCTGTGCCAGCCACAGGGACTGGCACTCGGGCAGCGGCAGCGACAGCTCCGCATACGATATCTGGGGCGGAATCTGCCGTCTAATTGACAACTGCGCGTCGGTGATATAGCAGTGGAAGACAAGCCTGTTATTGCCCGTCAGCCCGCGATGATCCGAACACCCATATGGGACGTACCTTTTCCACGATTCCTGCATTCGCCATCGAACCCATTTCTGCTTGAGCTCCGCCTCGCTGCATGGCAGACTTGGTGCGACAATCGGGTAAGACGAATGTTGGAACCGGCCGCGCGATCGCAGCATCTATATCACCAACTTTTGTCAGCAAAGCTGCGCGGCATTGCGGGCTATCCTTTGGGGCCTCACAGTAATCGGGACATTTGCATCTGTGGGCATTGGTCAGTAATCCGAGCCACCCTATCAAGACCTCTTGCGCAGGAACATCACTTACAGCCCTGAGCAATTTCCAGCATACGACGGTCACCCTTCCACAGGCTGATGTCTTGGAGCAATACCATGGACTGCGCCATCCTGATATCATCTTCGGCTCTTTTGCTATTCGTCTCGGTCTGCCAGGGACCTGCGTCAGCGTGGACGATCCCATGTTCCGCTTGATGTGCACCCACCCCCGTTGGCAGCGTGAATGCAGCTTCGCGAACAGCTGCCTGCAACGCCCAGCCAAATATCCGCATACTTTGGTTGGCTACCAGAACAGCACCCGCCGCTGCAGTGCTTGCTAACCATTCCGGCTGCTGGGCACTGAGATCAAAATGTCTGTCGTCCAAGCCAATCCACAGCGTTGCTTCGCGCATGTGAGACGCTAGAAAGAGATGGATCAGGCTGTCAATAATATCCACCGAGGGAAACTCGGATGCCACCTTCATCACCTTGAAAGGATCTTTCGGAATGGTCCTGAGCACAACAGCCAGGACTTTATCCCGGCCGGCCGGTGTCAACCTTCCAGCAACAACACGGTTCGCATCCACAACGAATTCTCTGCCGGCCTCGACAGGAATTGAAGTCCGATAATGGCCATCATCGCCATGGATCCACCCCTCTCCATACCATTCGTCGGCAGTCGCAACTTTGGTCGTGGCCAGCAGCCGTTGCAGCTGGGACAGGGCTTGGATTGGAGAGTTTATGCTGTCTTTGCCGACACGGCTGGACTCGGAGACAAGATACGCTCGTAAGGTATCGTCCACTGTGGTTTGGCAACCAAGCAGATTCACGTCTACGTCTGTTGCGTTTGTTGTGTGGGCAAACTCAAAGTCTGTCGCGTTGCCGTGTGGCGTATAATACCCTAGGAAAGGTGCATGGTCGAGCATGTCAGAGACACCACTGAGGGAGGAAGCCTCAAGTTTCATGCCATTGGCAGAAGGTGATTCAAGATCCAGCAGAGCTGCTGCCGTCTGGTCAAATCTGGCCGAAGAGTACGGCGTCGTCAGTCGGTCGACGCCAATAAAGTCGTTGCTGGCGGTGCCAGACAGGGGAAACGACGATGGATATGCAAGTTCTACAGAAACCCCGTCTGAAGTCAGCACATCGCCCACACAGCAGCGACCACCAACCAGCAAGTTGCACATGCCTGGATCAAGAATATGTTGGGGCGCAAACAGTGGCGCCGCAACGGTTGTTCCAGCCTCGGTCTCCAGACGCGGGATTTGAGACTGATCAAACATCAAGTGTGGTGTGTCAAAGGGGGCTGTTTGTCGATATGGCAAAGGCGTGTCCAAAGCATGTCGTGGAATGGTCTGTTGGGAAGTTAAAATACCCGAAGGAGCCCTGGAGATAATATTGCTGTTCTCCGGCAGGGCTGCTGACGACGCAGGCAAGCAAGCAATCTTGCGCTGCTGGCAACGGGTGCATGGCTTCATCTCCTCACACTTGACCCTTGCTTTGGCACAGCCTTGGCAGGCGTGAGAAACGCGGTTGTTCACCATCATGGGACGACTCCAGCACGAGGAACAGTAGGTGGGAGGGTAGTACAACACGTCGTGCAGCTGACTTTCATGCAGTACTGCCTGAGATCACTTTCGTCAGGATTCTTTGTGGCCAAGACGACCACTTGATTATGCAGGAAGAGGGTGGCAAGCCAGAACGGACGGTACGAGAAAGACAGACAGAAAATCAGCGAGCAACGAATACGGCACCGCGAATTATGACTGCTAAGGGGGAAAGGAAAATAAGGATCCGGTACACGTCGGTAGACGAGCAGCACAGTCAGCAGGCCCCCCCATGCTCGAACGCTCTTGGTTGATAACTTCGATAAGGTAAGAGATGCCTGTCTTACATGCCAGGCCACAGTTTCCAAACGACGGGGTTGCCAAATGAGGGCGTCGCCACATGGTGCTGAAGCTAACTGATGTTGGTTAACAAAGATGGCATCTGATTGGGGCCGTACCGGAGGGGAGGACACCAAGATCAACAACAAACTACTATAACCTACAGATGAGAATGAAGGTGTCTAATGCTCCAGTGTGTTATTGTCATATCTTTACGGCCGCACCGGCAGAGAGGTGGCCTCGGATAGCATGCTCTAGAGAGAAACTAGCCATACACCGTCGACGGATGCTTGGCAGGTGAAGGCGAATAAATCCTCCGGCGACGGCAGCAAGCCTAAGGTAAGAAGTGGAGAGAGGAAGGGAGAGGACCGAAGCGTTAATGCAAGACAGGTGGATGCATAGGCACACATCACGGAAGAGTTGCGCCGGCCGGCGTGTATTCCTGCCTCGTCATTACAGCGATCATAAAAAAAAGCCGATACGCTTCCTTCCACATCACCAGCAGGCATCTGATGAGGGGAGAATAAGAAAAGTCGTATAGCTATTTCAGCCGGATGCTGAAACAATAATTAGGGCCACCACGAATTGTCTTTTCTTTTCTTCTTAGCCACGGCCGATTCACACCAACAGACGGATCAGATCGGGGCGTACTCGACCGTGAGCCGGACGGCCAGCCAGTAGGGTGCGGGATGAGACACATGGCCGGAATTGAACCGTTCAAGTAAGAGCGGCAAGACGTGTGGACACCTATACTGTCTGCAGAAGCTAGGCTTGGAACAGGACCCAGAGACGGTACAAGAGGCGATATGTAAGATACCAGACACCGACGGCCGGCGTCTGCAGTTCTAGAGCCAACATCCATGTGGAGGCGATGCTGACATGCACAAGACATGTACTCTGGATGTATTCAGCAGGTACTTGCAGGGAAGATTTCTTTTCTTTTTTCTTTGTTTGCTATGCTGGGTAACCGCCGGCGACTTCTTTTCATAGCGCGACAGCATGCGAGTCTGGCCAACAGAACACTCGGGTCGTCTTTCAGCAATTTCTTTTTTTTCTCGCTTCCTCTTCGCGTCGTCTTGCCTCTTGGGCGAGACTGCAAACCCATTCTAGACCCGGAAATACGGACACACGATCGGCGTGATCGCTTCAGGGATAGCCGTTGTCGCTGGTGCATGGCATGCCGGCGATCCTCTCATGCATCGCAATATGAAGCTGCTGTTCTCTCCAGCTGCAGGCATGTGGAATTTCTCTGGCATCACAGGGCTCCAGCCAAGCCGTTTTGTCATGCCCGGAAGCTGAAAAGCAAGACAGGGTCCGGCCAGCTCTGGTCTGGCCTCCTTTGCCCCGCGTGTTAGCCTGCTCGAGTGCAATGTCGGCTGGCAACTTGGGAGGACCGGTGCAGCTCCACATCCTTTTCCCCTTTGGTGCAGTGTGAATAGACAGGACCGCCAACTGGACCCGACCCTTCGCTACCGAAGAGTACAGTCTAGTGGCATGTAGCTCGAGACGGTCTTCTCACTACTGTCGCTGCTCCGCGAGGGTTGATTGGGCAGTGATCTCTAGCGCGTTGGGGGCAATGCATGGCGACCGTTTTGTTTCCATCTCGGCCATCTGCAAAGCATCCAGCTCGAGAATGAAGCTATCCTTTTATACTCGGCCATGTGCGCTGCCATCCACAGCCTGCTCTCTGCCCTAGCAAGAGCAGCTTGGCGAATAAAACCCGGCATTCGAAAGGATGTGCGGGTGTGCTGCGAAGCATACGGCAAGGAAATCTGGGGGGTGGAGAGAGCGAGATGAGGTTGGAGAGAGAGAGAGAGAGAAGAAGAGCGGGAGACACTTGTCCCTTTCTTTTTTTTTTTTTTTTTTTTTTGAATTTGCTTTTTTCACTCACTTGCTACATTCCTCTGCCGGCATGCAGTGTCTACCTGGCTCGGGTCGCCTTCCCCCTTTCCAGTAGGCGAGGGCCTGGAAGCTCTTCTGAACAGCTGGGGGTTTCCGAGGAGAAGCAGCAAACTATGACAAAAAAAAACGTTCGTCCCTAAACGCCACCAAAATATCGTCCCAAGGCAAGCAGAGAGGATCGGCAAGCAAGCGTACCAGGCTAGTTAGTGCACAACTCAGCTGGCGTCCGCATCCAGCTGCTTCCTGTGCGGGTAAGACAGTTGTCTCCCCAAGGGTCGAGAAGGCCACTTTGAGGACGGGGCCAGCTCCGTGGGTTGCCAGCTGGCTTTAGAGTGTCTTGGTAGCCGAGCGTGCAGAGGGAAGGAGTTGTCCCATGTCAGCAATGAGACCCCCCCCCTCCCCCCTCCTCCTCTTCCCTCCTCCCCCTTTCCCCTGGAAGAACATTCGCGGAATTTTGCAGGCTCCCATTGTGTTCGGTACATACCCTGACAACCCATGCTGTCTTTTGTGCTCTCGCCGATCTATCCTGTTTCTGGAGGGACCTCAACGGTCAGAACCGGAGCCTGCCGATCGCACTCTACACTGCCGATTGCCTTGCGCGTGTTTCTGCACAGGTGCGCGTGCGAACAGAGAGAAGAAGCCAAGTGCTGGCGGCACCGGGGCGGTGGCTGACGGGTGGTGCTGATCAGCCGAGACGCGATCGGATTTGCATCTCGACAGTGGCTGGGGTTTGTGGCGCGCACTAATACAAGTAATCAGCGGGCTGTGGCGGCCTGGGCCTGGGGAAAGCGGCAATTCGAGTTGGGGCTGGGCTGGGATGGTCTCGTGCACTGTGTGGCGTTGAGGCTGTCGCCCCTCCCCTCTTTGCTCTCTCTCTCGCCATCGACCCATCCTCTTTTGTCAGTCTTTCTGCTGACCGCCGTCTTCCGACCCAATCAACCGCATCGAGGACCTGTGCCGACGCCAGCCCGCAGCCCACGCAGGGCCCTCTTGTGCATTATTTTCATCCAGCGGCCGTGCCGACCACCCGTTTATTATTGTCGATTGTGCCGAGGCTGGCAAACGCAGCAAATACGAAACAATATCGTCTCGTCTCGTCTTGTCTCGCCTCGTCTCGTCTCGCCTCGTCTCGCCTCGGCCTTGTTTCCTCTCTCGGCCCGACACTCATGCACCAAAATGGCGTCCTCCCGCGCCTCGGGATCTAAGAACGACCCGGTCGTGGTCTCTGACAACGACAACGACAGCGACGCTGGCGGTGTCTCCTTGGATGCCGTGGCTCGCGCCCAAACCGACGACACAGAGACGCCGACCTCTGCGAGCAGCCTCACGAACCTCACGAACCTCGCTACCCCTGCCGTCCCCATCTCCCCAGCGCCAGCCATGCCGCCGATCGTGCCTCCCCCGGCTCCGCTCCCTCCCGCCCCGACTGCTCTGCCGACGAGACGGAAACCAAAGACAACGACAACACCAACGACACCAACCTCGACGGCTGGCCCGTCCACACAAGCACCTCCCCGACGTCGACCGTCTCCGCCTCTCCCGCTGCCGCCGCCCGACTCGACCTTTCAGCGAGCCAGCCAGCCGCGGCCCAGACGGGAACGGCCACGGTCTCCACCGCTGCCACCACCTCCGCCGGCGTCGACCTTCCGCCGCCATGCGGACCACGCGTCTGGGGCCAACTGGACGTCGGCCAGCCGTGCCCCCCAGCCGGCCGCGCCGTCGCCAGGCCCATCCCGCCCCGATGTCGTCCTCCCCCGCTGGCAGCCCGACGCCGAAGTGACCTACTGCCCGATCTGCCATACGCAGTTCAACGTCTTTATTAGGAAGCACCATTGCCGGTATGTCTCGTTGTGGCTGTGTTTGCTTTTGTGGCTGTGTTAACAAATGTGTAGAAGATGTGGCAGAGTCGTCTGCAACAGCTGCTCCCCGCATCGCATCACCATTCCCTACCAATACATTGTGCACCCGCCTGGTCGGCCAGCAGGCGGAGCTCTCCTCGGCGATGTCGGCATCGGTATCGGCATTGGAGGCGGCGGCAGCAGCGGCGGCCCTGGCGAAGAGTTCTCTGGCGGCGAGCGTGTTCGTCTCTGCAACCCCTGCGTGCCGGATCCCAACACCACGCCGCCGCAGACGCAGCACCCTGGAGCCATGCCGCAGTCCCGCAGCCATGCCCGCTCGGTCAGCCACCGCGACGGCTCCAGCCCGCGCTATGGCTCTTCCGGCATTCGATCTGCCGCCTCGTCGCTGCCCGACGCCGCCGGCCGGAACTTCCCTGGTGCGAGGGCCTTTGACGGGCACACCGTCATGTCGCCGTTTGCCACCGCCCATCCAGCCGCCCAACACAACGCCACCAATTCCGTGCTGCGCTATTTCACGGATATCCCAAACGATTCGCCCTGGACACGGTCGCCGGCCAACTTGCCCAATGTCTCGCAGCCGCAGCCACGGCCCCCTCAGATCCCCGAGGAGGATGAGTGTCCCGTGTGCCACCGCGAGCTGCCGTCGCGGCAGCTGCCCAACTTTGAAACGCTGCGTGAAGAGCACATCATGAGGTGCGTCGAGGCCCACAGCATGTCTGGACGGAGTCGTCACCGCAGCAGCACGAGCGCTGCTAGCAATGGTGTTGCTGCTGGCAGCGGCAGCGGTGGCAGCGGGGGTGGTGGCGGTGGCGGTGGCAGTGGCGGCGGCGGTGGCGGCAGCAGCAGTGCTGCGGCTGGATCGTCGACGGCATCCCCGGAGCCAATGCTGCCGCCGGTGCCCCGCCTCACCGGCGTGTTCCCCTACCTCGCCACGGAGAAGGACTGCGTTGATTCGGCCGAGTGCACCATTTGCCTCGAGGAGTTTGAGGTCGGCGTGCCCATGGCCCGTCTCGAGTGCATGTGCCGCTTCCACCGATCCTGCATTGCCGCCTGGTTCGTTAACCACCCGGGCCGGTGCCCGGTGCACCAGCACGACAGCTACGGCTACTAGGATCGATCGTCCCTCATCAGTGCATTGCTGCTGCGTTATCTGGCCTTGCGTTACCTCCTTTCTATGCTACACAGAATTTAATCCCATCACAGACCTTTTTCATCACGACAGTGTTACAACCAAGAGCGTTCCTTATCAGCGTTGCATTGTTTTTCTTTTTTTTTTTGTTGTTGTTTTTTCATTGCTGTTTCTTTTTCGGGTCTTTTGAATCCTGGGACGCACTATACCCCCGGCCAATCGTTCACACTTGTTTCCTGCTCACATCTCTCCTACTCTCTTTGTGCTTCTCCATTTTTATTGCCATGCTTTTTCCTGCATGTCCTATTCCCCCCTTTGCTATAGACGACCACCTTGGGTCTGGTTTTGTTTGCTAGAATAGACTAGAACCGCAGCAGCGGACGACTGAATACAAGCGCGTCTTGGAAAAGCACATCTGTGGTGATTCTGGCGGGTTTCAAATGTTCAACAAATGATTCATTAATAAGCTAAACAGACGGAAAATGCTGCGTGCTGAGCGTAAGTATGGTACTAAAAACAGATGATAATAATGACAAGACGTTTTAAAGAGAAAAAAAAAGAATCGTCACAAATGGTATCCTGAAAGACTAAGTTCGGGATGCGATTCCTTCCTTCCTTTCCCTTTTTTTTTCCCCCAACAAAAGAAAACAAGAGGCAAAGACAGCAAGAAAAAACAAAAGAGACATGACAAAACGACAGATGTGTTGTAATATATGAGAAAAGAGATTATGCAGGCGTGCCTTCACGGCTTGTCGATGGCCGGTTGTTGTCCCGCTTACTCAGGAAGCTGCGCCGGAACGACGATTTGGGGCTGTCCGATCCGGTCACCTCAAATGGTGTAAAGTTGCTCTTCAGCACCACCTTTCCGCCGCCCACACTGAGCTCCTTCTCCACGCCCGACCCGCTCTCGTCCACCACGTACAGTGCCTCACCAAGCGTGTCGTCGCTGCCGAACCGGTGCTGCTCCTTGGCCTGAATCTGGAACTGCGCGTCCGGCGTGCACGTCGTCTTGAACGTCTCGTCAAACTTGATCGTGCCCGAGGCCGACTTGTGGTGTTTCGTCTTGCCAACCAGCTTCGACCGCGTGCCCACCTGGTTGATCGCCACGTACACGTCCGACGACGGCGGGAAGCCCGACGACGACACAATCGTGAATGCCGCCGTGCCTGCACCTGGTGCACTCGGCGACATGCTGTGGACGGAAGATGCGCCCATGCTCCGCGTCCGCCCGTGGTTTGGAGAGAGCGTGGCCCCCGCTGGCGCAATCGCGGGCCCTGGAGGCGCGTCCAAGGTGGGCTCGGCGTTGGCGCTGAAGCCGTTCGTGGCAGCGCCGCCGCTGGTGATGTCCAGTGTGTTGGTGCCTGACGAGCCGTTCGTGTCGTCGTCTTTCTTGCTCCGGAACCCGCGCTTCAGGAACGAAGCTCCCTTGCCCACGCCTGAGCCAACAACGCCGACAACGGCTGCGCCGCCCTTGATAGGAGCGCCCGCCACACCCGTAACGATCTTGACGGGGGCTTCGGCAAACGTCGAAGAGCCCTGCCGCGCCCGGGTGATGTAGTCTGGCCGAAACAAGAAGCGGAGCCGGATCTGGCCGGACTCGCCGTCCAGAGGAAACCTGACCTCCGTAGCCTTGAACGGCTCGAGCTGGTCCAGGGCAATCTCCGTCGCTCCCAGGAAATCTGGCGAACCGCCAAAGTCGTAATCGTACACCCTGGCATTGAACTTGGCGGCCGTCCGTGAGGGAACAGTAACCTCGAAGAACTCGTTCCACGTCGGGTTGAGCGTCTTCTTCTGCGTCTTGGTCTTGAATACCTCGACGCCGTTGAGGTCGAACTTGATATACGGATCACTCTTGCCGTTTGAGTCGGCAGCCGGCAAATCCTGGCCATCGAGAACATCCACGCGGAGCTTGCCCATGTTGTTGATGCTTTCGCTGGGATCAAGCTCCATCTGAACAGGAATGTACTTCAGGCTGACCTTGACCGAGCTGATCTTGCCGTCTGAACTCTTCATCTTGAGCATTGTAGGGTTGTTCTGCGTGTTGTTAGAATACAGGGCGACGTTTCAACCTCGAGAGAATATGTTTTGCTTACCAAGCACTGCTTGAGCGTGTCCAGGGTGTTTCCTGACAAGGTGGCCAGAGGCTTCGCCTTCTCGTCGTCCTTCTTGTCACTACGCTCCATGACCTTGAGCGTGAGCCGCGAGAAGTCCAGCTCGCGGATGAAGCAGTCGCCAATCTCCTCAAACATGAAGGTGCGAGTCCGTGCTGTAGACGAAACGTATGACGGGAAGGCCATATCGTCAACAAACACTTCGATGTGCGTGTCACTCTTGGGAAGCTCAGCATCCATCAGCCTGAAGAGCACGAGACCGGTCTGATACCTGAGTAGCTCCTCAGGTGTCAACCGAAGCAGTGGCGGGCCTGTGGGTGCCTTCTTTTCTTCGACCTCCTTGGTCTCGCCAGCCGTGCCGTTAGCCTTCACAACAGCCGTTGCATCCGTCTTGGCGTCCGTCTTGGTTTCCGTATTGGCTTCCGTATTGGATTCCGGCTCAGCACCGGCAGCAGCTGTTGCACCCTCGGTGGTTTGCTTCGCCTCCTCTTCTTCGTCTTCAGGATCGGCAACGTTCAGGCACGGGTAGAAGGAAGCTGTGAAGGTGAGGATGCCCTTGGGCATACCCTTGCCATGGAGACGCAAGCCCTCCTCGCGAATAGCCTTCCTATCGTGGGTGGCATACGAGCCATCTTCAGCTTGCGAGATGAAGTCGCCAGCAAAGATCTCAACCAGGCCCAGGCTTCGGTCGCGGCCCATGGTTTCGGCATCCATGACCTCAAGCTGGAGGCGCTCGCGCGTGCTGTGGACGGGAACATACAGGATCTCATCCCATTCTGGGTTGAGGTTGTTGGCAAAGGTGACGGTGCGTGCTTGCTCAATGCCAGAAAGAACCACGCGGCCGTAGGGATCAGACTTGCCCATGGTCTCAAAGTTGCGCAGGTTGTTCGCCTTGATGAAGTGGAAGCGCATCACACCAATCGGGGTCTGATAGCCACCGGTGCCAGCAATGACACCGCTGAGCGCGACGGGCTTCCATTGCGCCTGCATCTTGGCGCGGCCAGACTTGACGCCTGCGAGGTTGTACCAGTCCTGGCCCTTGACCATAAGTTCGAGCATATCGTCCAGCTTGATCTGATACGTGCCAATGACCTGATCGCCAGCGAGATCACGCTCGTCCTTGACAACAACGCCAAGCTTGGCATGCTTGCGATCGGTGATAAGGACCTCCTTAGAGCCGTTGTCCCAGATGGGGTTGTTGGTACGCTTGAGCTTCTTCGTGGTGTGGATCTCCTTGCCGTTCAGCAGCAGGACTGCGTAGGGGTTCAGCAGGCCGACCAGACTCTTAGTGCCGTCAAGGTCCTTGGCCTGCTCGACGGTAAAGCGCAGAATACCCGTGTTGGACTCTGGCGGCGGCTCAACCTTACCATCCGGCAGCTTCGTCCCCTCGAGGACGGGGAAGAAACGAACGCCGCACGAGACAAGACCGTGAGCCTTGCCGCCGGAGATGATCTCGAGGGACTCGTTTTCAAAAGTGTTGATCTCCTCGACATTCTCGAGGGCAAACGAAGCCACACCGAGCTCCTTGTCCTTGCGGAAGTCATTAAAGTCGTACACGATAATGTCCAGGGAGTCGTTGAAAGAAGTAACAATGATGTAATGGGTCTCATTCCAGCGCGGGGTGCTGGTATCCGGAATGGTCTTGGTCTGGGCAAGCGGCTGGCGCTTGTTAAGGGTGATGACTGCATACGGATCGACAGTGCCGGCAAAATTGTCTGTGTTCTTGAGGCCCTGGGCACCGTGCAGAGTGACAGCAACAATGCCAATCGCCTGATCGACAGGGGAGCCCGAAAGCATCTTGGCAACTTCGATGGGGAAAACATTGGGAGCGTACATCATGGGAGCCAAGTTGCCGTGGATCTGCTCGTTGATGAACGACTCGAGACCGGGAATGAAGTTGATGTCGAAGCCAAAAGTTTCGCCACCCAGAGGCTTCAGGACATAATCGATGGTGGGCTTCTCCAAGAAGCACATCTCGACTTTCTCGACGTGGGGGAAAGCGATCTGAAGCTTAATCTTGAAGCGCATGAGGCCAGAGAACGACATGTCCTGAACGATGACGTCGAGGCCCTTGCTGATCATGGCCTTGCCGACTCGGATTTCGAGCACGACCTTGGGGTTGACCTTATTCTTAATCTGGCGTGAGGTCATGTCGGCAGTGTCGTTGGGGGTGAAGCTGAACTTCCAGTCCATGATGACGAGGTCGTCCTCGGCCTTGGGATAGGTTTTGACATGCTCCATGCGCGGCGGCTTGGACCCAAGAGTAAAAGTCTTCAGCTTGAGGCTGTCGAGAAAGGCAGGGGTGGCACCACTGAGGACCTGGTCGACGGAGTTGATGATGGTCTGGGCGAGCACAGGCTGGTAGATGGGCCAAAACTTGACCAAGAACGAGTTCATCCATTCGAGAGACTCAGTGTCGGTCTCCAGGCGCTTAAGCGAAAGCTCACGGCTGAGGTCGTCGCGGAAGTTGCGACGTACACGGCGAATGGATGTACGATAGTAGGTAGCACAGAAAGCCATAATGATAAAGATCCAGCCGAGGCCACCGCCCAAGACGGCAACAAACCAGGAGCTGAGAGAGGCAAAGACGATGATGCCGGCATTGTAGTACCAGTCGCCATAGAATTTGTCGGGGAGCTGGCCCTCGAGCCAGGTCGAATGATCGAGCAGGCTTGGGGCCTCGTGAACGGACTCGACGGGCCAGCCGAAGCGCGGCGCCCAGCCCGTGGTGTCGGGACCCATAATGACCTCGCCATTGGCGCCCTTGCCATCGGCATCCGGACCACTAGGAGCCTGTGCCGCGCTCACGGCGCCAGTCTTGGACGGGGTTGGAAGGTCGTAGGCCGGAGCGCTTCCATCGTCAATGTCGGTGGCGATGGCGACACCTTTTACGCGCTTCGGGTTGTGCAGACCCTCAGGAATGGCCTGCGTCATCAAAGGTCAGCAAAACAGGAGTGGGGCAACAGCTAACAGCACGCGGATTCATGACGACATACAGCGCGGGCCTGGGCTTTCTTCTCTGCGAGGCTAGCAGAGGGGTCGAAGTTGAAGACTGGGATGCCAGCCTTCTTGCTCTCCTCGATGATTTTGGCCTGTGCCTGGCTGGCGCTGATGCCGTTGGGCTTCTGTGCAGCCTCGATAGCGCCCTGCTGCTTGAGCTCGGCCGCAGCCTTTTCGGTCGACATGGTGATCTGGCCTGAACCGCAAGCTGCGGAAGAAGCAGCTGCTTGAGAGAGGTCCAATTGGTGCCGCGGCGGGACCGTGAACAGGGTCTTTGCCGCGCGGAGAGCAGGTCGCGGATGCAGGCCACGACTGATCAAACGGGCGCGTAGGATCGAGGCCCGTCTTGGGTTTTGGGCGAAACGACCACGCGGCAGCGGGTGTGGGATTGACCGAGAGGGTTTCGGGTCGCCACACGGACGCGACAAAGCTCGGCAGACGCACGAGAGAGCTGTGTCTTGGAAGGAAAGCTATGCGGTCGGGCTGGGGAGCTTAAGGAGAAGCTTCCAGTTCGGGTTGAAGAAATCGCCGGCGTCGTAGGAACGGGAAAAGGAGGAAAAAGGAAGCGGAAACAAGTAAAGGGGGAGGGATAAACGATAGTAAATAAACAGCCAAAAAATAAGGGCCAAGAAGAAGAAGGAAGAAACCGCAGATAAGAGGAGCTAAGAAGAAGAGGAGAGAGGTAGAGCAAAGCGAGGGGGGCGGGAATTGGAAAATGGGAAAATGGCCCTAGATTTAGTTCAAGAGCTAGCTGATGATGGATGTTAAGGGAGCACGGACGGGCGAAGATGTGGGTGGGCCGTTCAACATCAGGTTTGGTTAAGGCTTGACGACTGTGAAAAGAAAGGGAATGAAAGGAGAGGGCGGGAGGAAAACTCCATAAAAAATGCGGTAGAAGAAGAGAGAAAAAAAAAAGGACTGAGGACAGGTGTACAAGGGAACGGAAACGGCGAGCCGTCAAACAGAAGCTAAAGAGCTTTCTGGAGGAAGGAGCGATTGGAAAGGGAATATTGAGAGCAGCTGCATGCGTCAGTGGGTGTGCCAAGTCAGCAAAAATGAACCCAGATCTTTCTCAGAAGGAAAGAAGGAGACCCACTGAAGCAGCAGCCACACCAGCACAGCCAGCAAGTATCAGCTGTAAAAAGCCTTGGAAGGACGTGTGTCAGGGTAGCAGTCAGAACCCACAACGAAGGGGGAACGCTACCCACCTCCCGGAAATTCCACCAGCGCGGCCGATCCTGGAACAGACGATCGGGCCACCACCCTAGTGAGCTACGAAAAAAAAAAATCAAGTGCGAAAATGACAACTCTGTTTGGCTTGAGCTGAATCAAGTATTTCTTGCACCAGGATGCAATACGACCGTGACAGCAAGGAGCAAACGTGCGCCAAGATCAGACTCATCTTCTCTCCATACGAGCATTGTTGTTCTTCATGAGTGGTCACGCTGTTGCCTCGGTTGTTTAACTGCCTGTGCTAGATGCTGTGAGGTGCGCTGTCGGCCAACTGTTCCGAAAAGGGTCCAACAACGTCAAACTTGTCAGGGTCGGGTATCGGACCAATACATCCTAGGGAGTGACAAGTTTAACAAGCTATACCTACTCATAGGTGTGCAAGACGGCAATGGGCGTTTTGAGATACGCATGGATTTGGCTGGCTGACGAACGAATATGGGGATATGAAGCTCTCTGTGGGTGACATGCGCACACGTACAGTTCTCACCTATCGCCTGCAGCAGCGAACCGGTCTTGATTCCCTGGATCTTGCCGCGCGGGGGAGTTTTTGTCACAACCTGCCACTCGGAAATACCGCACCCAATCCTGCTCACGCCATAGCCACATCTCAAGTCACTGATTCATGTGGCCACTCGTACCTGCGCGTACCGTGCATCTATGGGCACAGCTACGAGTACACGTACACGTCCGATTCAGGAAATCATGGACGCGAATGCATTCCAGCAGCGACATCCAGGACGCTAGCACCATAGTGAAATGAAGACTGTCTTGGATGAGAGAAGCAAGGTACTATGTACGAAGAAGAAGAAAAGACAGAACGCAAATGTGCGGATCCTTGCTTAATCACTACTAGCTCTGCAGTAGCGTGTCCCTCGTTGCTGTGTGGATGGGTGTGGCGAAAGGGCGGGCCTGCTGTGTCTTTCACAGCTGAAAACAATCCCTGTCCAGCGGAGTTGTGGACGTGGGCTGTGGCTTCCCAATTGGGGGCTGAGATACCGAGGATACCATGAAATGGGGGAGCTGTTGGCATATGGGGACGCTAACACGTAGTTCTTTGTGGCCATATGGAAGAACACGCGGTCCGGAGCCCTATTAGCTCGTGCATAGCAATGTCACGGGTGCCCAAAAACCCAACACGGCGCATGGCAAAGCTGACGACGCGCGTGTTTCTATATAACCCAAGAGACGGAAATTACCCTCTGCGTGTCTGCCTCTTGACGAGATGCCGAATCCTACAGGGCGGCAGCGTGAAACAGGGATCGCTATGCCAATTACCTCGTTAAGCCCGTCAACCCAGTCAGGAAGGTCGGAAATCTGTCGCCTCTGGCAAGCCTCCTCTCCCTTGATTGGACAAACCAGCCTTCGTCATGCCGCAACCCGGCGGTGTGGTGCGGTTCTTTCTTCCGGGTGGGCTTCTGCGAAGACGAGCATAATACGGGCAGTGGGTGGTCCCTTTGCGCGCCCCCCAGACTGTGCCTGTCAGCCAGAAATGGAGCAACCATCGCGCCGGCTAGGAAAACCTTGAAATCAGCAAAAATTGAGGGAAAATCGACATCACAGATCGCGTCGTAGCAAGGATGCCCCATTCGTAGTGAAACGTCAAAAAAAAAAAGAAAGAAAGAAATCATTTCCTCTTCGGGTTTCGGATATATCTGGCTATGCCGTGGGGCGAAGATCATGTATAAGCTCAGAACTGGGGATCGAAACAAGAGGTTCTCTCTCTAACACCTGCCGAAATTCAATAGCGAGTGAGATATATCGGCACCGTCCGATGGATCACGGGGTTTCCGCCGGAATTCCATCCTCATCTGTCGAGATCTTTGCATCTCACCACATCTCGCTTGTTGCGCCTGATAACAAGCCAATCGCCGGTTTTGGTTCTTCACCTGGCATTTTGTTTCATGTTGCATCTTGATGCGACCCTACTGGTGCAATTGCTTGCACGTGACCTCGCTGACACATTCACGGGACCCTTGTGGCGTATCTGTGGCGCTTCTGTGGCGTTCTACAGCTTACTATAATGGTGCTTTTTTTACTACATCCAGGCTCACATCCGCCATCAGGAGCAGCATCCCGTCCACAACAGCCACACAGACAACAAGCCTACGCAAGCACTACGTGTATTTTCATATCATCATCATGGCGAACTTTCTCGCGTCCATTTTTGGCACCGAGCAGGACAAGGTAAATGCAGAATCATTCTTGGGAGAGCGCTACGAAAAATGTACACAATGCTAACAACACCACAGGTCAACTGCTCCTTCTACTACAAGATCGGCGCGTGCCGGCACGGTGACCGCTGCTCGCGCAAGCACGTCAAGCCCTCGTACAGCCAGACGATCCTCATGCCCAACCTCTACCAGAACCCGGCCTACGACCCCAAGAACCGCATGAACGCGTCGCAGCTGCAGAACCACTTTGACGCCTTTTACGAGGACATTTGGTGCGAGCTGTGCAAGTACGGCGAGCTCGAGGAGCTCGTCGTCTGCGACAACAACAACGACCACCTCATCGGCAACGTCTACGCCCGCTTCAAGTACGAGGAGAGCGCCAACGAAGCCTGCAACGCCCTCAACGGCCGCTGGTACGCCACGCGGCCCATCTACTGCGAGCTCTCCCCCGTCACCGACTTCCGCGAAGCCTGCTGCCGCCTCAATTCGGGCGAGGGCTGCGTGCGCGGCGGCTTCTGCAATTTCATCCACCGCAAGAACCCCAGCGAGGAGCTCGACCGCGAGCTGCAGCTGTCCACCAAGAAGTGGCTCAAGATGCGCGGCCGCGACGAGCGGAGCGTCAGCCGATCCCCGTCACCAGAGCCCACGCGGAGGCGGTATTGAGAGAGAGAGAGAGAGAGAGAAACTTGGGAGAGCTTGTTTGGTGGGCACACACATACGTACATGTTTTGAGGACGACAGGATACCCCAAAAGTTGGAACGACATGCCGTGTCGATAGGGTGAATGCGGATGTCCCCTAGCGAACACACACCGGGTCACACCTGTAGCAATGCGGGTGTCGGCAGGAGGCACAGCGACGTGCATCGATAAACTCTTTTCTAAGCATGCATGTATAATTATTTTTTGTACCAAGCCATGTGGGTTATTTGCGCAACGAGAATGCGAGAGTTTTCGGATTTAATTTAAGCTACTTGTACAATCACCATTTGCGTTTGCCCACTCCCCCCTCCCCCTGCACCCACGAAAAAAATAGAGAGAGGTTGATTCTACGCCAGAGGCGTCCGCATGCTGCATGTAGAGGGATCGTGGTATCGTTGGCACCGAGCCGGCATGTCCCATGCTGCTATATATGCCTGTATGTAGATCCAGCCAACCAAAATCGTAAAGCAGAAGCATGCACTGAACAGAAATGAATGATATCTTTTTTATGAACCATGTTGATCCCTCCCCTGGGATCGATCCCTCTCCCATCTTATTTCCCTTCTTCGCCTAGTCCAGTGCGTCTTGAAATGCCTCCTTGGGTCCGTCCGTCTCGGCTTGCCGGACGGTTGGCATATGCCTATTCAAGTCATGATGAAAATCAATCAGTGGGTTGGACGAGGTGCCTTTCCCTGGGCCACTAAACATCTTCTTCATCAAGTCGGAATTTCCGCCGTTTGGTGAAGTAGGTGCTGTGACAACAGGCGCCGCGCCGTCGTTTTGCCCACAGTCGATCAAGTCGTCTACTGCAGTCGAGTTCAAAGCAGTCTCTTGGGACTTTCGAGGTGGGATTGCCGGTACAATATTGTTGGGTTGCTGGCCGGCCAGTATGGGGTAAATCGCGAGAATCTGCTCGGTTTGTTGTTGGGGTGTGGTGCCATCGCTAGAGGTCTGTTTAGCGAAGATACTCTTGACCACATCAAGAAACACGCAGAGACTCACATTTGGGCATTGATTATCCACTCAAGATCTTCTTCGCCTTCTTCGGGGCTACCAGGACCGCCCTTGACGCGGCGGAACAGGCGTGGATGCCATTCCAGGCCCTCCTGGGACCGAATGGATGCCTCCTCGCGCTGCATGTCTTCGACCTTTGTTTTCTCGTCGGTGGCTACTTCGTGGTTCCGCTCTTTCACTGCACGAATTGTCTTCTGCCACAGCAGCTGCGACTCTCGCTCGTCTTGCTCAGAAATGGGCCGGACTAATGGCGAGGTCGGCTTCGAGCGTTGAGCGTTGAAGAACATTTCCTTGCGGCCGGTCTGCATGAAGGATTAGTAACTATAACGGGGACAGCATAAAGCTCCATGCTCACCTTGAGGTTTTTTATGTACATCTCTTCGCTCCACAGTCCGGAAAGCTCGTGCAGGATCTCACCGGTCTTCTCGTTCTTGATGGTGGCGCCGATGGCATTGTAGGTGCCGCCAACCCAGCCCTTGGTCTTGAACTCGATGTCGGCGACGAGGCCGAGCTCGGGGCAGCGTACAAAACTGTGGTCGCCCAGCTCGTACTTCATCTTGCCAAAGAGGATGCCTCGTGCATACATGTTGGGTTGGGTGAGGATGCTGGCAAGGCGTTAGAGCCTAACCTAGGTCTGAAGAGTACCGTTCGACAAAAGCTTACTATCGCTCTGGCTTGCCATTCTTCACGTGTCCAAGTAAGGACAGGATGGCGGTTCCTTCCATGAGACTAGCGGCGGAGTTGCCCAGGAACCGACTGCGCGGCTTCAGGGTTCCGTCGACGCGGATCTTATGTTCGGGGGCCATGTAGAAGTAGCTGGACTTGGGTGGGTGGTGGGAGGTCTGCTCGGAGATGTAGAAGGCTTGTGTGTTGTCCGGCAAGTTCCAATAGCAGGTGAAGACTTCGCCAAGAATGGGGTTGAGTGGTTTTTTCACGCCTCTTATCGGGGTTGTCAGTCTTGGGCAGGTCCTTGCCATCGGCAGCATTCGGGAAGCTTGGAACTCACGGTGGTCGAATGTGCCAGCCGCTGAGGTAGAACTTGACGACGGATACGAAGCGATCGACAGGATCTTCGATGGTAGGGATGGGAAGCAGCATCTCCGGGTGGCACATAAAATTTGTTATTCTTTCCAACATGCTCCGTGGTTCCAGGATGAAAGTTGGCAAGACGACCCTGCTAAGGTCGGCACCCGGGCGCAGCTGCGAGATAATGTGCATGAGGACTGGGGGTGAGTGTCAGCATGTCTGCATGGCGCTAGGCGAGGTCAACAGGCCGTACCGTTGCCCTGCTCGGGCTCAACGACGAGGGTGTCATCTTCGGGAGCCTCGTCGCCGGAAGAGCGGTTAGAGTTGGCGCCTGGACGGGTGGCTGGTCAGTAAACAGCACGCGAAGAAAGAGAAACGGCAGCTAGTGCCCGAACCGGAGCTCTCCCTACCGGCTTTGTCTAGATATGACGTACTGACACTCGAGGTGGTCCGACGGCGGGTGCTGCCAATGCCCAACATCGTGGCAGCGTCGCTGAAAGGGCACTCGTCTTAAGGGATTGGTCGATGGCGGTGTCGAGAGCTGCAAGGGGAGAAAGGGGGCGGAGGATGGGAAAGAGGGAAACCCGAGTATAAGGAAAGAGGTGGGGCAGAGAAGGCCCAACACGCTACCGGAAGTGCTGGGATGATAAAATGGAGCCTAGGGAAGCAGAGCTGCAAGGCAGACAAATTGCATGAGAGAGAGAGAAAATTATAGAACTTGGCGGTGGAGGAAGCCGCGGTAAGCTCGTAGTCTCCGTACCGGAGTCGGGGTTGAAGGCAGGCTCTTTCTGCGAGGTTACGTAGGGTTGGGGGATATAAGGGGAAATGTTGGCTTGCTCTGATATGAACGGCTTGGAGGGGCGCCGAGTTGCGGGGCAGTCAATGAATGACGTTGGGGGCAGGGAGCACTGAGCCAGTACGAGTAAGCCATATGTGAGCTAGCCAGGGAGCGTGACCAGTGAGAGCGAAGTGGCTATCTCCACAGGCGGACGAGTGGGGACCCCTCCATCCGAAGCATCGAAAGGCTTGTGGCGACCGCGTGTCTTTTTTTTGACCGTAAGCATCCAACTATGACCTTCATGGGAGCTGATTTTTATGTATGAATAGTCCTTTTTGGAAGTGTTTTCGTCTACAAATTTATAGGCTTTGGCAGTAGGAAACGACTCATATCGGGGGGGCTCACATTAACTAGCCAATAGAATAGCTCCAGTATTGCAGCCTTCCGCGCCCCCAAGTTATCTTTGCGGCTCCGTATGTCCCACTGTGATAGAAATTGTGTGTTTTTATAGGCACGTTTCGAGGAAAGAGGGTCGTGAGATCTATGGCTAGACGTGAGGAATGCGACAGTAAATAAATGTGTTGGGGGGATCAAATTTATGACTTTGCCCATCAAACGGCTCGCGTAGTCACCGACCGCCGGTGACCTGGCATCTGTAGGCCGGTTCAGCCGTGCCGGAGATAGGAATTATTCTCATTATAATAATATAATGATGCCTGTCACCCCGAATCCGCGTCGTCCGTTCTGTGCCGTCCCGCACCCAACTTCAGACAGCTCGCACAAAAATACAGCACCGACGTTAAGTTAATTATAGTTTCAAATCTAAGTTCGAGTGCGCCTCGTGTGGCGCGCCGTTTATGTGCTATCCTACCAAGCGGAGATGGAGGCGGCCGCCACTTGCAGCCCAACCCCAGCAAGACAGGCCATCCTGGTGGTGTCGGACACGCTCTATTTACGGCCTCATATACGCCTGGTTCTCGGTCTTCACTCTTTGTGGCCATGCCAGAACAGAGTAATGGTGTGTAGCCTTTTACAAATAAGAGTTAACAGTGCCACATCACTCTGAGAAACAGAGGGACGGATGACAAAGAAGAAATGCACATAAATTCACTATCAAATACAAAAATGCTTCATTAAACGAGCTCAGCCACTCACGAGCAAGAAAACTTATTGTGTCTCTCTACTCTATGTCACCATGCTGAACATTAATGTCTCAGACGAAGCGAGAAAGAATGTTAACAACGCCCAACAATGCGTCAGGCATCAGTATTATTATGGATATAGCCAGTTGATTCTCAAGGAATGAACACAGAGGCGAAAATGAAGCGAGGGTAGGGGAAAGCAGAGACGAGGGAGGGAGAATCAAAGTACGAAGAAGTCTTTCCATACCAACTTCCAATGACTTCCCGGAGGTCGACCGCGACACCAGAGCGGTGCCACTTGGACACGACGGCGGCACTGACGGTCACCATACACAACACTAGTGCAGTGTCGAAGACCAGCAACGGTCCTGAAGTGAAGAGAGGGCAGTTGACAGGACTCTTTCCCGGTTTGTCTAGCAGCTCAACTTCCCAGGATGATGTCAGGAAAGGAGCTGTTGCCATCAATACAACGCAAAAAATTGTTTGTACGCCAAAGGAACAGCATAATGTCAAACGCTAGAGGCTGTAGATCTTCTTCATCGACTAGGCAACTTATAGCTAATACCTTGTGTTAAGAAACTGGTGGTCGAAGTTCGTAGGGAAGAAACCTAATATTTCTTATTTGACGAAAGGACGGCATGTTGGGAAACCAAAGGTACCGAGACATCGATCTTAAACGTCTGTGCGGAAATAGCAAGCACAATTGACACGTAGTTCTCATCCAGCCCAGACAACACATGGTGACTGTTTACGAGCAAGCTTAGAGCCAGGGGAGGGCAGTGCCGTCCACAGAGTCACGGGAAAGAGGCTGAAGAGAGCAACAAGCAACTAGAGGACCGAGCGTCCATTTGCGAATCCAGGCTGAGCAGATGAGACGAAAAGACAATTCGGCCTAATTGGACGACGGCGGTTCAGCGCTAAGTGCCAAACCCAAAACCCAAACCCTTGTCTATCGGCCCGGGGCAGGGAACGCGAGTCCCTCCAAGGCGGAACTGTCATGCAGCCGGTGCTCGCCTATTCTGGCTCGGCATTATTCTACAAACGGCCTAGCCTCCATTTGTTCTCAGACGACAGACAGCCTCGTGCTAAAGGCCTACGCGTACTCGTACGGAGTTGACGAATATATCAAACTGGCCTACCCCTGATTTCGTGGTCAGCTCGAAGCCCGTCTCCCCCATTCCTTTCTTTCCGTTTTGTAGCCGCAAGCGACATTCCGCGACAATGGTCCCGATCGTTCTTTATTCCCATGTTTTGGCCTGGAACCCCTCGCCCACGTCATCCTGTCCGACCGGCTATTTATCTTTGTAATTGTGACCAGAATAGCACCTACGAGTAGAATGGATCAGTTAGCGCTCCCCATTTTCTGTGACCACGAGGAAATGCAATTTTATCGTTTCTAGTGGACATCATGCATGAGAGACATCACGGCCCGGAGAAGTATGACTCCACCCGTGGTAGTTATATCGCCAAGATGGCTTGGCCATTATAGGTGCCATCGCACCAAGACGACAACACGGCCATAGCCGGGCCTGCATGCGCTGCGCCAGCAGACTCTGCGATCCCTCGATGCGACATTAACGAGCTTGAGGTGACGACTCCGGATAAATAGACGGCAAAGCCGGGCAGATTCCTCTGAAAAAAGCATAGATTCAGAGAGTGTTCTGCCCGTCCAATCCTGTAGAGGAGACAAAGTTCGCGAGATGATTTATTCGTCCTTTTCGACCGGTCGAGGCGTAGTGGCATTCAGGAGGAATGAGAGGTTGACACGGGAGAAGAAGTGGATGAGCACCGTCGAGTTGATGAGAATGCTCTTAGTGTCGCGGCCGGCAGCAAACTGGGCTCATCCGAGAGGTGCATCTAGACGAGCACTGCCTCTTCACGGCCCGCACCCCTCCGCACTCTGAATGGCGATGCTTGTCGTTTGACTGCTCGGCACGAGTGGCGACGCGAACAGGAATAGGTGCGGCCGAGATAGGTTTGTGCTTACTTCGTCATCACCGGCGAAGCGAGAAGCGGATGAGGTAGCGTGGCGTGGAGTGGAGCGCTTGTCATGCCGACCACTAGGACTTCGCTTCCTCCGGGCTCCTGAGCAGAGACAAGCTGGCCACTCTCACGCTGGAGAGAGAGAGAGAGCGGGCGGGTGCACAGCTCTCTCTGGTGCAATGGCTCTCACAACACGGAGCTGGAAAGCTCCATCTATGCTGGTTACATGTGCGATGGAAGCGTGGCATTTTCCAAAGACCACCCAGGAACTCCCGGCTATCGGTCGGGGTGAATTACCAGGCATCGCACGGTGCTGCACCAAGTGGGAACCTCTGCTGCTACACGATTTTTGTCGAGTGTTGATCAGCGGGAGGAGTCCGGAAGGATATTCCAGATCGGGTAGGTGTTCATTTAGTCAGCAGCCCAAATATGGTTGTCGCAGCCCACAGAAAAATTTGCTCTACCACGCTTGCGGCACACGGGAGCCCGGGACAGCGTCGATATGCTCCGCGGCGCCCGATGCCGTCGAGGCCATCGGCAAATGGCTGCATCTTCTGCGGTTGAGGCTTATGCGCAAATGAGCAGGGACATCCCATTGGCTAGAGCGTCTGCTAGAACGCCTTGCCAAGATGCTAGATCCGCAAGCTCATGATGGCATCGTAGGACGGGGCCACGGACGTCTGGGCAAGAGTGTGATGCCCCATCCGGGTAACGCGTTTACTCTGAATCCCATCCCATCCTTCTGCAGCGGGTGATTACGATTACTGCGGGCCATCGACATACGGCCGAGTGTCCCGCGGGCGAAGCGAAAGGAATGAACACGTCCTCCTGTCTTTGGCACACAGTGCGTTCTGCAGCCTCGTCGACAAGTGTCTTACAAAGTAGGATAATACGAATCCAGAGACAAAACCAGCGCCTCCCAGATCGTCCCATCTTTCTCGCGATCTGAGCCTGGGGGGGGGAGCGGACTCTCCACTGCTTCTGTCTGTCGCGGCGGACACTCTCTAGACTCCGTGGAGGCATGTGTGCATGGGCAGGAGGAGATCGTATTCCAAAGTAGAAATGGACAAACGAGCCGGGTGAAATGAAGCGGGAACCCGGGGCCTCGTTCGTCGGGCTCGACGGCATGCAAAACAAGATGAGGACAATATGAGGACAATATGAGGACATGAGGACATGAGGACAAAATGAGGAACAATGCTGGAAAAAACAGGGCTCAGCCGGCCAACACGAGATTACCCTGGCAGCGCTCTGCTCACAAGATACCGCACTAAGCCGCTGCGACACTGCAACACGAGCGCTGCCCCTCCCGCCCGGCTCCAGCAGGGCTTCTCCATAATACGACAGAACTACTGAACAGCCCTAACAGCCCAACCGCCCAAGGGCTCAGCCGCTAAAACGGCCCCGTTCTTGGCGGTCCTTGTCTCCCAAGAGAGGCCTCTTTTTGGCTCTGGCCTGATCTGGGCCGTGGTCCGCGGGTTGCGTGGTGATGTGCAGCGATGTGCCATGCCGTGCGCTGGCGAAGACACGTTACGTGCCAGCACTGCTCGCCGGCGCAGAGCGCGCCCATCAGATGGGGTCCCCCCCCCCTCTTCCATCCTCCACTCGCCTCCGAGGAAAAGCCAGTAAAGGGGAGCGATTGCAGGCGGTACACCGTGTGCATATGAAATGCAGGGTCGTGGCTGCCAAATAATGCGAACGGGCCACGCAAGGTGAGATACCATAAATACAGACGATAGACACCCAAGTAGCGGGGAGCGCCCAAAGGAAGGAGGGGTGCGTGTTAGGATCCATCGCAGTCGCCTGTCTTGGCCTGAAACATTGCAGCACAGACAAAAAAAGGAAAGAGCCGCCAAAGAAAGCCGTCTTGGAAGTGTGCTTTCTGCAACCTGCAACTCGAGCGTGCGTGTTTTGCGTTTCTGTGCTTCTTCTATTTTCCCCTTTTTATTCTTCTAGTTGTCCTCGAGCCTCGCATGTTCTGGTTTTCGTGTGCGCGTGCCCTCTCTCTCCTCCCTGCACACCGTTATCGTTCCTGACTCCTCCCTTCCCCCCTTCCCCACAGCGCCACACTATTGCTGCATCCAGCCGTTTCAGCACAGCTCGACGACCGAGAAACAACACGGAGCCGACGCGGTTCGACGAGTCCATACGCTGAATCTCACACACACTCTCTCTCTGAGAGAGAGAAAGATACCGGATTCTGCATACAGTGTCACAAGACCTGTCTTGCATGTTCTGTTCCCGCTGCACGCAGCTCGGCTGAGCACTGACCGCAACTGACCTCCCCCGTCGCCTTTCCAACCTCGCGTTTCGATACTCGCTCTGTCTCGTGCTCCTCTGCCTTTTTCGTGTGTATTGCTTCTGCAGACACGTCTGAACCACCGCTGGCCGACAACGATTTCGTCCTCCCTTCGGCCCTCCTTCGGCCCGCCTGGCCCCCCCCCTGGGCCTCTTATCTCTCCCTCCCTCCTTCCCGCTTCGTTTCTCCGACAGCCATGGACCGACACCATGGCACCTCCTCCTTCATGCACGGTGCGGACGAGGGCCGCTCACGAAAGGACCGCCTGATGGGCAAGCTGTTTGGCGGCCGCGAGCGAAAGGTGTCGAATGAGGTGCAGGGCCCGGGGGCCCAAGACGAGATCAATGCCTTCTTGCACGGCCCCTCAGCCTCGAGCCACCACCGGGCGCCCTCCAACTCGCCGGGCATGAGCTCCACGTCGACCTTTGACACGTTCCAGGTGTCCCACGCGGCTCCGCCTCAGCTCACCAAGCTGGACACCCAAGCGGCGTCCCGCTACCCCAACGCCCTGCCGGTCGACAGCGCCAACGGCTCGCAGTACAGCCTGTCGTCGAGACAGCGCTCCCGCAGCCCGCCGCCCAGCTACACATTGGCTACGTCTGCCCGATCACGTCGACCGGGTGGCCGCAGGGGCCTTGTTGTCCGCTTTGCCGACAGCTACCCCGAGATCATTGGCGAGGGTGGCGACGAGTCCGAGATCCCGCCCTTTGAGATTGGCAGGCGGCGTCGCGCCCGAGCCGCACGGCCGATCCCGTCGCCGCTGTACCTGGGCGGTGGCGGTGGGCCGCACAGCGACCTCCATAACAGGGCGGCCCAGCGGGCGTCGCTGCCGGTGCCGCCCCGAGGATCGCGAGCATCGCCGCTGGCGCAAAACTTCCAAGGTCTGCAGCTGCAGGCCCATCCCAACACGAGCCGCGAAGATTTTCGCACCGGCGAATTCATTCCGTCGCCGGGGCTGCGGCGGTCCAACACGGGCTACTCGTCCATGTCAGGCGGGTCGTCGCCCAGGATGCCGTCGCCCAGGATGCCGTCGCCTAGGATGCCGTCGCCGTCTCTGACGAACTCGCCACCGGTTGTGCCAGCGCGGGTACCGGCTGGCCAGCTGTCGCCGGCACCGTTCCTGGACGCGCCGATCCTGGGCCGCGACGACCAGCGGCGGTCGTTCATCGAGGCCCACCAGCAAGAAATGCGCAAGGCGGAAGGCCTGGCGTTCGCCAACGCCCTGCGGGTTGGCGCCAGTCCGCCGTCCAGCCCCGAAGACGAGGCGAAGCGGGGGCAGCAGGCGTCACAGTCGTCGCCCGTCAAGGTGTCGCCGCCGCCGCCGCCACTCCCGTCGTCGCCGCGAAACCCAAGTCGCCGCGGCGCCTCGCCTCTGCCTCATCCCGTGTCGCCCACTGCGACGGCCGCCGCCGCGGCAGCGGCTGCGTCGCCAAATGGCGTGCCGCGCATGGCCCGTCTCGCGCAGATGATGCGCGAGCCGAGCCCCCCGCCTGCGGGCTCGCCGCGGGCGCACAGCGGGCTGCAAAACAACCACCCGAGCAGCCGCTTTCGCGAAGAGGCGGCGTCGGCCACATCAGCCACGTCAACTACGCCAACTATGTCGGCCACATCGGCCACGTCGGCCACGTCGGCCACATCGACTAGGGCGCCGCTACCAGAACTGCACGACGTGGTGCAGGCGGCGTCGGATGAGGCGTTTCGGCTCTTTGGCGCGCGCACGCGGCATCTGTTTGAGCTGTTCCGGCTGCACTCGGAGACGTTCCGGCCGCTGTCGACAAGCCCCGTGGACGACCTGGCGCGGGCGGCGCTGTGGTGGTTCCTAATCGGGCGGATGTCGCTGGAGAACGCGATTCGCGAGCGGGCGTCGGCGGCAGCGGGCGCGCCTCGCGACACGCCGACGTCGCGGGGCAACGAGTTTGCGATGCAGCAGGCGTATGCGGACCTGGCCAAGTCGTACTGGCTGGCGGAGGTGGTGCTGCCGGAGATGCTGGCGGCGAAGCCGAGCCCCGTGCGCGACCAGGTGGAGCAGGCGCGGGAGGCGCTGCTGTCGAACCTGCGCAAGCTGGCCATGTCGATGCAGCGCAACGGGCTGCTGCCGCCGGAGGAGGCGTTCCTGCCGCAGACGATCGACAAGAGCATCTGGGCCAAGTACCCGCAGGTGACCTCGGACGTGACGACGCTGCTCTGGGGCTACTGGGCGTCGAGCCTGGCGACGTCGACGTCGGTGGGGCCGCCCATGACCATCCTCGGGTCGCTGCCGGTGGGCGACAATGCGCAGGACTTTGTGTTCAGCCGGGTGTGGGCGGATGTGTTTCTGATGGAGCAGGGCCGCGACGCGGCGCCGCATCAGCCGCAGCTGCACTTCCCCTGCCTCGCCAGCGTGGTGCGGCCCAAGGGGCAGGCAACGCTGGAGGTGATATTGGCCAGCCAGAACGGCACGGTGCAGCTGCGGGTGCAGGGCAAGAAGAACGCGGGGCCGATGTGGGACGACGTGCGGTGGCGGTCGGACGTGTTCGCGCTCGAGATCCGGATGCCGCGCGGGTTCTACCTGGCGGTGCAGTTGTCCAAGACGGACTACGGCCTGCTGTGGAGCATGTACGACTTTGGGTCCAAGGTGCACAGCCAGCTGTACCCGCGCAAGGACGAGCAGCCGGTCTTCCACACGATCCTCAAGGCGTACCAGTACTTTGAGTCGGGGCAGCCGACCGGCAGCTTCCCCAAGGAGGCAGTGCCGAACTGCGAGGTGGCGCTGTTTGAGAAGCTGCAGCGCGAGAGCGCGGCGACGGGGCTGCGGCACTTCCACCGCGGCTTCCGGCTGGCGGTGGTGTCGGGGACGCAGACGCGGACGCTGTACGGGGCGTCGCACGCGTACACGCCAGAGGCGCCGGTGCAGTTCAGCTTCTTGCGGGGCGACCACGGGGACCCCGCGCTGCTGCTGCGCTTCGAGAACAACCGGTCCAAGGGCAGCATGGTGCTGACCTTTGGCAGCGAGGACGAGCGCATCCGGCTGCACAACCTGCTGGCGGGCACAGCGGTGCACCGGGACGAGCACGTGGTGACGGACGTGCCGATGTCGTCGCTGCAGGTGGTGCCGGCGACAATGACCAAGACGTCGGCGGCCGCCGCCGCCGCCGCCGCCATGAGCGCCCCGGAGAAGCTGGCGGTCTTCCAGAAGATGGCGTTCCAGCGGCTGCGGGTGATCAACCGCGACGACGAGGCGGACGACACGGCGGCCCCGACGGTGCTGGCGGAGCAGCTGCGCGTCATCTTTGAATTCGGGGACTGCACGGTGACAGACCGGATCAACGTGGCGCCCGGCGAGCTCAAGATCCGGCTGGACGTGCGGGACAACCTGTGCCTGTCCATTTTGCGACAGGCGCAGCACGACGTGACGGTGGCGGTCTCGGACGTGCAGGTGCCGCGGGAGATGGGGCGGGAGCTGACGGAGGGCCTGCGGGGGATACAGACAGGGCCGACGTGCCGGGTGGTGCGGTTTCCGTCGCTGGCGGACCTGCACGCGGTGCAGCTGGCCGTGACGGGGTTCCGGGTGGTGTTTGACGGGATAGCGTCGACGTTTGCGATTGCGCGGCGGCGGATGGTGGTGCCGATCCACAAGAAATGGGAGGCCGGGGCGACGCGGATCCAGGTGGTGGTGCAGCCGGACAGCAAGATCACGCAGCTGCTGGCCTTTTTCCAGGACTTCCACTACGGCCGCAGCATGAGCTTTGTGCTCAAGGGGACCGACGTGTTTGAGAGCTTTGGCCGCAGCGGCAAGGCCGGCATCAAGATCGACGACGCCAAATTCCCGCTGCCGCGGATGCCAACCGACGCGGGCGGCGGCGGCGACGAGGAGAGCCTGTTGCGGCACGAAGTAGCCTTTGTCTGTTTGGACATGCCGGACCTGCCGGGCGAGCACGACGACATTTCCATTCTGTTTGAGAAGGAGGCGGGTGAGTTTGTCTTTTTTCCTATTTTCTTTTCATCCCCCTTGTCCATTTTCTCACACTTTACAGATCGTGACCGGTTGGCGTCGTGCTTGCCGGCACCGGTGCGCGGCTCGCGCATGACCAAGAGATTCTAGACAGAGCAGACGGGCAAACGGGCAGATGGACAGACGGACAGACGGACAGACGGGCAAGCAAGAGAACGAGAAGCATACGGCAACGCCACGACACGCCAACGACACTACTGCGCGAGTTTTTTTGGATTCATTTGACCGGCATTAGATACCTTTTTTATTTTTATTTTTTATTTTGTATTTTCTCTTTTCCTATTTCGAGGGCGACGAATGCGCCAATTTCACCAGAATATGTACAAGGCTGTAGTAGAAAGGGTAGACGGGACATGTGGGTGTTTTTTGGGGGGGTATGCTATCCTATATTCATCCAAAAGTCTTTCTTACCTTATTTAAATTCAAATTTACATTTGCAAAAATGCAACAAAGTCGTTCATAGTCGTTCACCGGGCCAGTGCCGCGTTCAACACCACCCGCACCTGCTGCCGCACCGCCTCTGCCACCGGCTGGTCTGCCAGCAGGTGCATCACTGTGGCCGTGACAACGTGGTCGTCCTCCGCCTTGTCTTCTGCCTGGCCTTGTGCGTTGCCTTTGCGCGACGACTGCGGCGGCGTCATGGGCTCGCCGTTGAAGCGGACGCGCTTGACCGGGGTCGTGGGCCGATCTTGATTGTTCTCTTTCTTGCCGTCGCCGTCGTCGTCTTCCCACCGTCTCTTCTCTCCCGTTGTGGGCGGCGGCGTCAGCGCCGTCTCCTGCATGCTGTTTGTGGTCGTGGTGGCAAACGATGTATTGGTGTCAAAAGACGTCGTCGCCGTCGTCGTCGCCGTCGTTGCAAAGGACGGCCCCGCCGATAAGAGGGCCGGGACGGGCTCCGGCGCCGGCTGTGCTGCCCCTCTCATCTCGCCGGCCAGCGACTTGGGCTCCGGCTGCTGGCTCTTTTGCTCGCAGTGTTTTGCCAGCGCCAGGAACCCGCGCTCCATGTCGCTGTCAAAGTCGTCATCGCCGTACGACGGAGAGCGGCTGCGGGAGTCGGGTGGTGGTGGTGGTGCTGTTGGTGGTTCGAATAGTGGCTGTGGTGGCGGTGCCGCTGCTGATGGTTCTGCGACTGGAAAGAACTGCGTGATGGATCGATTCCGCGGACGGGGTGTCGGTGTCGGCGGTGCTTCGTCGTCATCGCCGTCGTCGTCGCTCTCTGGGAGAGCGGGTCGGCCCAGCGGCGTCGTAAAGATGCGCTGCCGGTTTGGCTGGGTGGTGCAGGTGGCGCGAGTGGTGCGGGTGGCTGGTCGCTGGGTCTTTGCCCTCGCTGTTCTTCGCTGCGGCGTCGGCAGCGAAGCTGCGGCCGGCCCGTCTGTCCGCTCCGCTTCGGGCGTCGTGCGCCGGCCGATGGATGTCTTGTACGTCGACGGGGTCGCGCCGCTGCCGCTCATATTGTCCCAGACAAAAAAGGTGCACCTGCGCTGCAAGCAGGTAAAGAACCACCGGCCCTGGTTCGGCCCCGGCTTGCGGGTCTCGCGGCGCACAGCCGGCTGCCGCGGAATGCAGTCGCAGTACCATCGGCCGTGCTGGAAGAGGCCCTTGCTGCCGCGGCCCTGGGAAGACGAAGGAGGAGAGGAGGCTGAGTTGGGTGCTTGCGCGGCCGTTCTCGTGGTCCGGGGGGTATACGGCGCGGGGACCGCACGAGCCCGGGCAGCCGTGGAGCGACGCGGCGTCCGGTTCATGGCGGCGACTTGTCGTGTTGAGGATGAGAATGAAGAGGGAGCGGATGCAGTGTTGTCATGGCGAGGTGGCTGGGCGTTTTACAGCCTTGGCGGGGCAACGGTTAAATGCGGGTCCACCGCAAACGACAATACTACTCGTAGCAAATGGGTATTAATTACAAACCACTAGATCTCGTAAAAGTAGTCGTCGTCCAGCCCCTCGCGACTCGGCACCGCACCTGCGCCCGGCGGCGGCCCGGCATACACGGCCTCCTGCCGCACGTTGAGCAGCCGGATCTTGAGCCCGTAGTCGCCCACCAGCGACACCAGCTTGTTCGTCTCGGCCGTGATCGGCGCCTGGTTCAGCAGCATCAGCAAGCCGTCCAGCCACTCCGACGCCAGCGAGTGGTTCAGCGGGTGCAGCGTCAGGATCGCCGTCTCGTGCGGCGCCGGGTCGCCCTCGTCGCCGTCGATGCCCGCCCGGCTGTCTGCCCGTGCCGCCTCCTCGGCATTCTCGTACGCGTAAATCGTGATCTTGGTCGTCGTCGACCGCGACGAGCTTCGAATGCCACCACCACCGCCACCAGCCGTGGCCAGCTGCAGCGTCGACGCCACCCCGGTGCTCATCTCGCTCATCCCGTCGTCCGCCGTCGCCGACACGTTCGACACCACCGAGCTGATCGTCCCCAGGTCCACCTTCTCCGTCAGCGCGTCCAGCCCGGGGTCCTGCAGCAGCTGCTGCGCAAAGTCTGCGTAGTGCAGGTACCGCCGGTTGTGCGACAGCCGCGCAAACCGCCACGCCTTGGGCTCGTACAGCCGCCGCTTGCCCGCCGCCGCCAGCTGCTCCCGCGAGTCGCGGTCGCGCCGCGGCACCGGCCGCGAGAACCACGACCCCTGCAGCAGGCACCGGATCCGCTGCTCCTTGACAAACTGCAGCGCCTCCAGCCGCAGCTCCTCCCGCACCTGGTACAGGTGCGGCCCCCACTGGTCCTCAAACGACAGCTCCAGCAGTCCCATCTGCAGCTCCCGCAGCCGCCCGCAGTCGTGCTCCTGCAGCTCCTCCTCCACCTCCGCCACGTCCTTGGTGCGCCCCGCCTGGCCCACCACCTGCTCGATCAGAATCCGCACCAGCTCCGCCACCTTTTCAAAGTCGTCCCGCTCCGCCCCCGTCGCCTTCCACAGCCGGAAGAACGCCTGCAGCCCGGCCGTGTGCAGCCGCGACCACTGCAGCAGCAGCGGCCGGAAGATCCGGTCCGCGTCCTTGCTCGCCACCCCGGCCCCGTCCAAGCTCTGGTAGTACCCCTGCAGGCCCTTGCTGAGGTCGTCCAGGTCCGACCGCTCCACCTCAAAGTGCTCAAACAGCGTCATCGTCACCGCCAGGCTCGCCCGCGCCACCGGACACCGCCCGCTGAGCGGCCGCGACGACTGCTCCAGCAGCAGCTTCTGGAACCCGTCCTCGTTCTTGCGCACGTAGTCTGTCAGGTCCATCATCCCCAGGAACCCGGCCACCTCAAACTCCGATGCCGGACTCTCCGTCTCGAACCCCAGCCGCCGCCACTTCTCCGGGCTGTGCCGTCGGCTGCCCTTGCGTCCGGCTGTCCCGTCGCCCTCCGCCCCAATACCGTTCGCCCCGGCTGCCGCCGCCGCCGCCACCGCCGACGGCATGACCGTCAGCCCGTGATGCCGGTCCGGCGCGCTGGCCAGGTGCAGGCCCTTTAGCGCCCGCCGGTGCTCCGGCCGCTCCAGATCCACCTGCACCTCCTTCCACTTGCGCAGCAGCACCTTGGTCAGCGACTGGAACTCCAGCAGCGGGTGCGCCAGGTCCTGCAGCGCCGAGCTCTGCATCAGGTTGAACACGGCCTTGATGAGGCCCAGGTCCTGCAGCCGCTTGATGAGCTTCGACCACTCTTCGCCCGCCGACGTGCTGCCGTTGGCCTTGGCATGCTCGCTGCCGCCTGTCGGATCGTTCGACACCGCGTCGCGGATGAGCGCGTTGACCAGCATGAGCGCGTTGGCACACAGCGCGTGGTCGGCCGACTGCAGCTGCTGGATCACGAGCTCAAAGAACTGCGGGTACACTGCCACCGCCGGCTTGAGCGCCCGGAACCCAAAGTTGGCCGGCGGACTCGTCCGCAGCGCCGCCGACGCCGACCCGGCCCCAATCCCGATCCCGATCCCCCGTGCTGTCGACGATTGGCTGTGGCTCACCAGCGCCACGAGGATGCTCATTGCACCCCGCAGAATGTTCACCAGCGGGTTCGTCACGATGAGCTCCACGATCCGCTCCACCAGGTCACCCGCCGATGTCCCCTCAAAGATGTCCCAGCCCATGTCCACCTCCAGCAGCCGGCTCAGCGACTGCAGCGAGTACGCCAGCGTGTTGCCCCCCGTCGTCAAGATCAGCCGCCGCAGGATGATCAGGCCCCCCGACGAGATGAACACGTCTGCAAACGCCGGGTCGTTGATCGACGACTGCAGCTTGAACACAGCCATCTTGCGCGCCGCGTCCTCATCGCTCGCCAGCCGCGACAGCAGCGCTGGAATGTCTGCCTGGTCCATGGCGTCTTTGTTCCGCAATACGCTCGAGGAGGGGGGAGGAGGGGTGTTGAGGAATCGGCGTGTCTCGCTCGCTCGCTGCAATCGTCCAGAAAGACAGGTCTTGTTCGTCTGGGCCTCTTCAGGGGCTCGAGGGAGAAGCTCGCTTCTGACTTTGCATAGTCTCGCAGAATAAATTCGCTGACGGTATAATGAGACGCCCGCAGTGTCAGTTCATTGCTACCTTCAAAAATGGGCCTTTGCCGGTCTGTGTCTTCCCTCGTCAAAATAAAAAGACTGCCAATATTAGATGAATTAAGGAGACGTCCAAGATCGATGTTGGTGCACGGACCCTCGACGATCCCGCTTTTGGCAATAAAAGCAGGGGTCAGCCGTTGGCCGCAACTTCCAATCCAGCCAGTCGCCAATGCCTCAATCCCCCTTTAGGCAACGGCAGACTTTGAAAAAAGCAAGAACGACTTACCACTTCAATCGAGCGTTGGCTGGAATTAGCAAGATTGACCATGCAGTCTCACCTGCTTAGGGGAATATGGGGAGACTACCCCATCCTTCCCCTGTAGCTCATTAGACTAGTCACATAACCCAGAGCAAACGATGCAGGACAATTATCAACAACCTATGAATGCAGATCCAACTCATGATCCCCCCTTCCCCTCTTCTCTCTCTCCTTTCCCCCCTCTGCAAAAATTCCGAATAAATCTTACACATCCCCCGAGATAAAATGCATGTTCAAGATCTCTTCCTTTTCCGTCTCCATGGCCTACCTCCGATTAATATGCCAATATAACCAATGCCCTTTTCAAATCATCTTCCTTCAACAAAGGGAAATAGATTCCTGCCAAGAACACTCCCCAGTGCAAATCAACGTTCCTCACTCTGGCCGCCTCTGCTCACTTAATTGCCATTCAGCTGCACGCCATCCAGCGGACTGCCCGAGCCAGTCTCCTTCGTCTTCAACGTCAGCGGGAATGGATAGTCGTCTGGGTCTTCCTCCTCCCTATTTAGGCGTGTCAATAGCTGGCATTTGCCAAGTTGTCAAGTAAGCCGGCAACTTACGGAAGCTTCCACGCCACATAATCCTCGGTGCTCAGTCCCTCCCGTCCCTCTTGCAGGCTGGCAAAGTCACCAGGCGTCATCATGCCCGTCCGATCACGCGGCGAGCCAGGCACCGAGAACGGACGAGAAATCTTGTGGTCCACACCTGGGATATAGTCTTCGTCATCCTCCCCAGCAAAGGACGCAGGGTACGCACGACGCAGCGCCAGCTGGCGTGCCTTGACGTACTCCAAGCCCATGCGCTTCCAGTCGAGCAAGTCGCTGAGACGCTCTGTCCGGTTCCGTTGGTTAATACGTTGGCGCCGGCTCTTCTGGCAGAAGTCGAACATGACAGACGTCAATTGGTTGACAGAGTCGTCGATACCCTTCGTACGCCGGTCAATGATGTAGATACCGTAGTCGCTCGAGTTCTCGATCAGCTCCTCCATGTAGCATCCAAAGCCTGAAAGGTTGGTTGTGATGCTAGGAACGCCCATCACCGTACACTCCGCGGGTGTATAGCCCCACGGCTCATAGTAAGACGAGAACACGCCCAGGTGCGTGCCACGCACGAAATCATCGTAGTCCATTGGCAGCACCGGGTTGGCCGAGCTGAGGAACTCCGGGTGGAACACAACCTTGACGCGATCGCTGGGGTGATTGAACAGATGTACGCGGCGGATTTGGTTGAGAATCGGGTCTTCTTGATCGTTGACCATGTTGTGGGTCACAATAGGCGGCAGGCCGTGGCGCTTCATAGCAAACAAGCGACGGCGCAGAAGCACGCGGTCCTGGCTAGTGATGAGCTCCTTCTCGTCCGGCATGGGATCGCCGTCATGCCACTTGAGCGAGCGCTCGAACATGCGCCGGCCAATGCTCTTCTCGATAATATCGACGGTGTCGCGCAGTGACTTGACCACAGCCTGGCCCTTCAGTGCCTCGACGGTGAGCGAGTGTGTTTGCGCAGGCATGATGATGAACGCCACCACGGTCATCTTACTACCTGCGCTCTTGAGCCGGTGGTTGAGCCGGGCAAGAGACTCGATAAACATGTCGACGCCCTTGTTCCGGAACTCGTACCGGCCAGCCGTGAAGAAGTAGAGCGTGTTCTCGGGCTCGATGTCATAGTGGCCGTAGAAGTGGCCGCGGACAAAGTCGTGGATCTTTTCCTTGCTGTGCTGGTGCAAGTTCTGGAATTCGTGCATAGCGGAGAACTTGGTTACATTGAGGCCGTTGGGGAGCACACCGTCAGGCTTGCGCTTCAGCAAGTGCTCGCTCTCGTAGGCGGTGATATGCGACACGGTGGTGAACACATCTGCGGCATGGGTGGCGGCACGCTCAATGCAGTACCGGTGGTAAATGCCGCGCTTCCCTGCCTCTGCATCCACATCAAAGTACTGGAGATTGTTGTAGAAGTCGACCGATCCGGCGCAGAGATACCGGCCAAGGAGAGTGGCGTGGGTGGTGAAGATGGTGGTCACGTCAATGCGCCGCTTCTTAGTTAATGGCAGAGCAACACCAGCCAGCCATTCATGGAAGTGCGCAATGACAGCCTTCTTCTTTTCGTGGCACACAAACTAGAGCAAGCAGTTAGCAACAGGCCGAGAGATGGTCGTATTGACAATCACAGATCCAGGCCGACCGATAACGCCTCACAGCACCCCCCAGATCGCTTACTTCTCCTAGGAACCAGGCAACGAGGTATCCAAATACAATGGCCTCGTTTGTCTCATCATCGTTGGGGGGGGAGGGGATCGAGGCGACATTCCACAGGTCAGCCTTCCACTCGTTCAAAAAGTTGTAGGCGGTCTTGGTATCGATCAGCAGCACTCGTGGTGCTCCCTCGATAAGCCAACGTCCATAGAGCATGCCAATGCCTCGGTCCCGCATGGATTCGATGGTGGCAGCAAGCTCGGGATTGGTGGGCTGCAGTTCCTCAACCTCGACAGCGGCCTACTCAATGCGGTCAGCAACGGAAGCTCTTTTCAAGACACTCCCCCCTAGACAGCACAGAATGCATTGAGTTGGCATACCGATTCGTGGTGCAGAGGACCGATAAGGGTGTACCGGTCTCCATACTCGGCTGTGGTGACCGGAGCCTTGGACTTGATGACGGAGTAGATGCCTCCCACTGCAGCGCGAGACAAATACCAGCACGATGATCAGCACACTGGATCTTGCGAACAGCACGGAGAAAGCAGTGCTTCTGGGGACAAGACATACCTCGATGCGCCACCTCAGTAGCTACCTCGAACAGGTAGTGGTTTTTCACCTCCCGCGGTTCGCGCACGCCATCCTCTGCCATTGTGTGGAGTGAGGAACGAGAGAAAGAGAAAGGAAGGTAAAGGTAATGGGCGATTGCAGCAGAGATGTGCTGCAGAGAGTCGTCAGGACGAAGAGGTGAGGTGGGAAATGGATTGCTGGGGTGACGTCGTTTGGCTATTTCCCGCAACGCGAGCAGAGATAGCAGAGGGCCCTCTTTAAGTAATCCGACGAGAAGAGGAGAAGAGTAAAAACAAACCGGCCGGAGGCTAACGAGACGGGAAGAAACTGACGGCCAAGCTTTGCAGGAGGGGGCAATAATGAAAACAACAACAGGAGCAGCGAGCGCTGTTTTGAGCCTAGCGGCAGTTCAGGGTGCAGCAGGGGAGAGCTCTTTGAGCTAGGCCAGGCGAGAGACCTGGTAAAGAGGAATGTTGGGGGACAATGTTCGCTGTACTCGTACTTATGGGGAAAAGTGAGACGAAAAGATTGGATACGAAGAGAAGAGACGGGAGATATGAATGGATCAGCGACCTGGGGCGACGAGGTCACGCAGCGAGCGCGAGGAAGGAGCTGTGCGGAGGAAGAGGAGAAAGTATCTCGAAAACGAGGAGGCCGAGGAAGAAGGAGCAGGGAACAGGTGAGATCCCAGGCAGCGAATTGCATGACACCAGCAAAGCGTTTGCCAATCCCGGTGCTGTAGTGGGGCCTGGGACAGTGGATTGAGGGCAGATGATGGGGTTGTGATTGAGCAATTGGGTGGTTGACCGGACGGCAAGAGCGACCACGCTGGGGGTGGGGAGACGCACATGCCATTCTAAAACCCAGTAGCGCGCGGTCTGGTACCTCAGTGATTCAAAGAGACTTTTTCTTATTCACGCGTACGAGTTCTTTTTTTTTTTACCTCATTTATGAACCAGATTTATACGAGAAAAAGTGCAAGTTCGCTAGCCAGCGAGACACACTCCTCTACCTCCTGGTTGAATGCCTACGAAAACACGCAACAGCGTATTCGAAAACCTCAAGCCATCTTGCCCGAGACGATCCTCCAACCTAGCGTTGCGTCATTGCGCAGAAGCAGCAAGGAACGCCTCCGCCTGTTCCTCTAGCATGATGGCGCCGATTAGATGTGGGGTTGTGAGTGTTTTTTTGGTTCAGGTCATCTGGACAACATATCATTAGGGAGCTCCAAATTATGAACAACAGAAACTAGATTCCATGTGCCATTTCCCCATACCGGCGATTACCCCATAATAAAGCGAGATGCTCTTTTTGCATTCGGTAAATGTCTCACCACCGGAGGGCGGCGGTTCATCCCGGCTGCTAATTCCGGAGTTCCTAGGATTGCAGTACCGTTGCTGTGGGAGCTGGTGAGATAAACGATGCCAAGATATAGCCAGGGCTGTGTTTCTTTATCTGCAACATTTCTTTGAATTGTTCCGTCTGTGGCCTTTGACTGCAGCTCCTTGCTTCAATGGGCTTTGCCAATTGTTCCTTTGTCGGATGTCAAAGGCATCCATATATCGCAAAGAGCTGGTCAACAAAGACACAAGGACTTTGTTCAACGATACAATGACGCACATTTTGTTCTTTCACCATGATGGTGCAGCCATCTGGCAATTTGGGGTATTAAAGCATCTTCGAAGTCGTCTTGTTCAGTTCTGGAGAACATGATCAACGTGTTCACCCTTTCTAACACCCAAACAACACTCTCTGACTTGGAGACGAAACGATACAATCGCGATTCTATCTAGATAAGTCCTCCTTTGACTTCCCGTCAGCCTTATTCGCTATCAAGCTACATACAAGAAAGATCACAGGATGGGCCGGGGCCGTGGATCTGGTAACGGTGCTGACACCCATAAGACGAAAAATGGTCGCCGCAACAACTACAAGGGAAAGGGAAGCGACGGCAACAGTAGCGACAGCGGCGACGAATACAGAAGGAATAAGAACGTGCAGCGTCGCAGTCAAGACAACCGTGTCACCAAGTCCAGCCCTAATCGCCACAGCGGCTACGGAAAGTCTCGTACACGTGCCACATCCAATAAAGATGGCAACTGGATTCGAGGCAATCTTCGGGACAACCTCGATGCGTTTCCCAAAGGTGTATCGGACTACATAAAACGCGACCCAATATGCCAAATGTACAATGGGCCTCTGGTGAGGGAGGGCAATACTACGGTCATATACAACGGCTTTGCACTGTCAAATTTCCTCGAATGTCTTTTTAAAAATCACAGCATCGAGGAAATCTGTGGCGAGTTCCTTCACTTTCTTAACAATATATCCGGCCAAGGTACAGACATGTATATGTGCGATTGCGGCGGCCTCGTTTCCGCATGCGTCATACGTCCCCACGTGGAACTTATACGTAAGCTCGTCAAACGGGAGGAAAGGTTGAAAGAGATTGGATCTGTCTTCAATGGCAATCACAAGCCAAAGTCTGGCCCGACTGGTTCTGCCTATTCTCTGCCTCTTCATGACACGAAGCCGGAAGAAGAAGATGATGGTATTTGGTGAGTTGGATTGCACAAAACACCTTTCTATACTGCTGCTTGCGTTCATACTTTCGTCCCATTCTATTTGCCGCCTTCCAGCTGGTCTGAGAATTTACGGGTCGTAATTCAATATAAAAAGAATATATTAATATGCGTTTGAATTGACTGTATGCAAGTAATGAGAGCCAAAGGCACGTGAGCAGTAGCCTCACAAGATTTGTGTCAGTGAAAGTTTCACCGCTCTTCGCCCTGAGCAATTTCTTTCTCCAACACCACTTTCACGTCTTCCAGCGAGCAAGCCGATGCACATATGCTTGCGCACCCGTTCATTTCTAGCCGTTACTCACTACAGGCTACGTGCAGAAAATTCCCCCCTCAAAACATCAGGGCTTCAATCGCCGCAGCGGCCGCTGCCGCGGCCCAACACCTTGGATAAGGTGACGCGTGATGCGCATATATTATGCCCTATCACCGATACACTCAGCCAGAGCATGAGCATGGGCTAGAAAACTGAACTGCGGCAAAGGGAGAAGCGCCATCAGACGCGGCTGGCTCTTGAGCTGGGTTAGCATGCTTGCCCTACAGTGCGCGCTGGCCAACATGCAATACGATGCCCATCGTGTCCTAGCCATCTACAGCATCTTTTAGGGCTTGCAATCTTTTGGTGTGCGGCCTGTCTGACCGGCTGTCTCAAGACGATTTAGCAGTTGGCCTTTGTGTCTCGGGGTCACCACGCCACCGCCCGACTGCTCTGATGGGAGCGATGGATGTGTCACGGGCTACATTGTTTTCAATACGAGTACGCATGGACGACATGTGCAGCGAGTTCTGGCATGCCGTGAGAGAATCTTTGGGGTGATTGGCTGGGCACGATGCCAACTCGAGGCTGATTCAGCCTAGCCATCTTCTCTCGACGATTGGAAAGCCGGGGCCAACAACACTTACGGGATGGCAGCACGGTTTCTTATAAGGCTGCGTCCCAGCTCGTAAAGCGCACGCATTTGTGTGGCATCATATGTAGACATGTGCGTGACGGGCCTCGTCTGGTTGGGTCAGGAGGAAGAGGAGCTCTGGCGGAAGGATAAAGTGAGCCGCATTACAGAGGGGCAAATGTCGCCACTGCTGAGCAGTTTTCGCCTTCTTTCAGCAGACGCGGGGCACGCATTTGGCTTCCAAACGGAAGCTGCGACCATGTTCTCGTTTGCTGACAGGCGCAGCAGGGCAGAATGGAGGAAGGGACGGCAGCAAAGCAGAGGAAGAACGACTGGCTCGACTTTCCCGTGACTACCAAGCAGCCGCTGAACCCACCAACTTTCAGCATGCAAGCAGCCGCCCGTGGGGGTTTGCAGCGGGTTGGCCATTGGTTTCACAGCGCCACGCCACACCACTGCAACCCCCTGGGCCAGGTGTTATTACCAAAGCAAACCCGAACTAAAAAAAAAAAGCAAGAGCGGTCGATCTCCACAAAGCCGACTTTCTCGTGCTGTCATGGAGACAGCGCCCTTCTTTCGCCATCGCGATGTGGAAATGCCAGCAGACGGCCGAAGATTTGGTGACGCGCCTCCAGACACACGCCCAGGAAATGACCGAGGCATGACGTCGACCGCACCACCATCGTCTCGAGGTGCTGTTGCTCATCGGTCACGGGAAGCCGACGGAGAGGGTAAATACAGCAGCGAGAAGAACTCTAGCAGCAGTCATCGGCTGTCCAGAGCAGGGCCGCACGACTCGGGTGACGACGGCAGCTTTGGACGCGACCGGTCATCGGCGCCGCCAAAGGACCAGCAGGGCCGCCAGGCGTACCAGAAACAGCCAAAGCATCGACCGCGGCCTCAGGGCGCGCGAAAGAACATCAACAACCAGCAGCAGCGACGTCGACGGTCGCAAGATAGGAGCAAAGACCGTCGGCTCTCTTCGTCGTCATCACGCCCGGTGCGGGAGCCGCGAGATAGAGACGCAGACCGCGCAGGCAAAAGACGAGACCGAGACCCGTCCGATCGTGGACGACGTCGCGACTCACGGCGCGACGACTCTGGTGAAGAAGACGCCCCAGCCAGCTGGCCACGAGAGGACTACGCCAACAGCCACAGCCGCAGTGGTCCGCTCTCGCCGCCGCCGCCACCGTTCCCTTCGCACTCGGCAAAGCGGCCGCGCAGTCCCAGCGCGGCATTTGGTAACAGCCCCGGCCCTGGTGTTGGCAACAGCAGCCGAGGAGGAAGAGGAACAGCAGCAGCAGCATCAGCCGCAGGAGAAGCAGGAGCAGCAGGCTCGCAGGCCAAACGCTCACGGCGAGACAAGAGTCCCTATCGATCCAGCCCGGACTTCGCGCAGCCGCTCCAATACCGTCAGCGCTCACACTCGCCGTCGCGTCCGCCGCTGCCGTCAGCCTATCCTTCTTCCCGCCGCTTCTCATCACAGTCGCCTCCGCCTCCTCATCGCGAACGCCACAGCAAGAACAAGAACAAGGCACGAAACGCCGCCTCTTCCCGTCGCTCTGACCACCCTCCACCGCCGCCGCCGCCGCCCCCTCCTCGACGTGATCGTTCGCGTTCGCCACACTGGTCAGACGCCGGCAGCGGCCCAGCCTATCGAAACGACAACCCTAATTTTTATCCCTTGGGTGAGCCTCGCGGGCGTCTGAGAAGCCGCTCACCCCGACGAGCTCCCGACCCTTTGCGTCCCCGACGTTCTCCGTCCGACACAACGTCCCACAAGAGCCAGACCCCCGAGTCTGCCGATCTCGCGCGACGCCGCTCATCATACGGCCAGCGACGATTCTCTGCTTCGGGGTCAGCCTCGCCTCGAGACTACCGAGACCAGTCTCTGTCTGGCAGAAACAGGAGCCGCAGACGAAACGCCTCTCGGTCACCGTCTGTGGCGTCTGATATTCCCTCGGGTGTCAATTCCGTCGACGGCATGCCGGCACGAGGCAGCGGCCACCGTGGCGGTGGCTACGGGTCGCAGACGCAGGGCCCGTACGCCGTGAAGGGGCAGCAGTACAGCCATAATTCGTACCACCAGCAACATGACTCGCGCAGGTATTCTCACCCTCCGCCACCACCTCCTCCACACCCGCCACAATCTTCCAGACAAGGCACCCCAAACACCTCGTATCATGGATCACCGCCCGGCCAGTCTTCACCCTACGGCAGCAGCCAGGGCTGGGGACCTAGCCAGCCACAATACTCTCCACAAGGGTAAGTTTCTCGTCTCGTCTTTTCATTCTGGTCGTCGGCCCAATCTTTGCTAAACCCTACCACCTGCTGCAGGCAATATCCTCCGCAATACGCGCAGGGCGGCTATCCTCCCAATGGCACGCCCCAGGGTCCTTTGCCCTACCACCAGGGCAACTCGCCGCCATACGGTCCGCCATCTGGCCCCAGTGCGCAATACCAGCAATACCCTCCTTCCGGGCCGTCTCGAGGTGGATTCCGAGGCGGCTACAACGGGGGACGGGGTGGACACCGAAGCAGCGCTGGCGGAAACGGCAACTTCAACACCCAATGGACGCCAAACCAGCAGGTGGAAGGAGACTACTATGTCAGTCCCATGGCCACATCACCACGTCCCGGCTCCTACCAACAACGCCCACCTGCCCCATACGAAGGCGAGGATGCGTCCATGCAAGACGACGACGGAGGCAGCCACCAGCATCCGTCCCAACCATACCCTCCATACCACGAAAGCGATCGTCAACCAGCAAAAGAGGACACGCCCGGCGCATCCGAAGGCAGAGACCCGGGTGGTCCGCGCCATGCGGCCGAAGAGAAAATGCCTCCGCCGAATCGCCAGCCGCCCACCGGCCCGCAGTCCAAGTTTAGTTTTGCCTTCAAGACGGCATCTAAGCCGGCAGTAGCAGCCCCAAAGGCCGAGATTGCGCAAAAGTTCAATGCCGGTCCGTCGCGGCAGCAGCAGCAGCAACAACAACTACAACAACAGCAGCAGCAGCAACAGCAGCAACTCCAATCACAGAACGAAGACAGAAGCCGACGGGATCTGCCTCGTGGAGTCCCGACAGAACCGGCTTCCTCGCGGGCTAGGGCCGAGCAGCAGCAGCGCCAGCGTATGGATTCGCAGCAGCAGCAGCAGCAGCAGCACCCAGCACAACGGGGCGGACCTCCCACGCCGCGCTTCCGCAAAGTCAAGAAGATCATGAAACGCCCGAAAGCACGCCCCACGCTCCCGGAAGACCTTGCCTCGTCCGACTCTGTCTATTATCGGAAGCCGGGCAACGGCTCGGTTGTTGGCTCGGGGACCTACGGCAAAGTATTCAAGGCCTTGCACGTGTACACCAAGGAGCTCGTGGCGCTGAAGAGGATCCGTATGGAGGGCGAGCGCGAAGGGCTTCCGGTGACGGCCATCCGCGAGATCAAGCTGCTGCAGAGCCTCAATCACACAAACGTCGTGGTGCTGCGGGAAGTCATGGTGGAGAAGAACGACTGCTTCATGGTGTTTGAGTACTTGTCGCACGACCTGACCGGCTTGCTGAACCACCCGACGTTCAAGCTCGATGCGGCACAGAAGAAGCACCTGGCGCAGCAGCTGTTCCAGGGGCTCGACTACCTGCACCGCCGCGGCGTGCTGCACCGCGACATCAAGGCGGCCAACATCCTGGTCAGCAGCAACGGCACCCTCAAGCTGGCCGACTTTGGCCTGGCGCGCTTCTTTGCCAAGCGCCACCAGCTCGACTACACCAACAGGGTCATCACCATCTGGTACCGGTCGCCTGAGCTGCTGCTGGGCGAGACGCAATATGGCCCGGCTGTCGACATCTGGAGTGCTGCCTGCGTCCTCTTTGAGATCTTTGCGCGCCATGCCCTCTTCCCGGGCAACGGCGGCGAAATCAGCCAGCTCGACAAGATCTACGGCATCCTCGGCACACCCAGCAAGACCGAGTGGCCAGGCCTCGTCGACATGCCTTGGTTCGAGCTGCTGCGGCCCAGCTACCGCCGCCCCAACGTCTTTGCCGAAAGGTACCAGGACCGCATGACGCCTGCCGCCTTCGACCTGCTCAACGCCATGTTCCGCTATGACCCAACCACGCGACCGACAGCAGCCGAGGTGCTCGAGCACCCTTACTTTGCCACGGAAGAGCCAGCCCCACGGCAGGCCGTTGAGTACGTTTTTCTTTTTCTTTTTTCTCCTTTTCTCCTTTTCTCGTCTTTTTTCAGTAGTTAACCCTTCTAGACTCGCTGACATCGGTGGCGACTGGCACGAATTCGAGTCCAAAGCCTTGCGGCGCGAAAACGATCGCAAAGAACGGGAGGCCAAGCGAGCAGCAGCAGCCGCAGCAGCAGCAGCAGCGGGAGAAGGGGGGGGAGGTGGTAGCGAAAGAGGCCGAGACAGAAAGCGACCACCACCTCCATCAACACTGGAGGAGGCTGGCGACGTGGCGCCGCCAGAGGCAAAGAGGCCGCATGTCGAGGCACCAGCACAAAAAACGGCCGAACCAAGTGTCGCTGTATCCGACACGGTTGCGGCGACAACCCCTGCACTACCGGATGCAACCAAGAGCGATGCGCAAGCCGCCGCAGCTGTCGTGGCTGCGGCTGTTGCTGCAGCAGCCGCCACAAGCATAATAGAGGAGCCAGCCGACGACGCTGTGGACATGGTGGACACAGAGCAGATGCCTGACGCCACAACGGGTAGCGACCAAGACACAAAAGAAGCGCCGGCCGAGGCTGTGGTGCTTGAGAAACCAACCGTGGCCGTAGGCACGCCGCTGTGAGAGTGCGAGGCGACCACGGCCTTGTTGGCTAAATCCTTGTGTAATACCATATGTTCACAGTCTATGAGCTTCGTTGCTTGCCATGTCGTTAGTGGTAGAAGTATATGATAAGTAATGACGAGAGGCAACACCAAGTGATCATGCAATACCAAAAAGAATCTCAGTCTGTAAGATACCATTACCCGAGCTTTTCACTGCCCATACCGCTGTTTTTTTTTTTTTTTTTGCTTTACATCCGTAATCCAAGTCACGCAAGCCACGTTTATGTATAAAAGATGTAACACAGTATATGGGCATTTTTCGTCCATTCGCTTTTTGATTTTTGCTGCTCACCTCACTCCTCGAACTCAGGAGGCACCTTGGTCGTAAACCCAGAATAGAAATCATAATGGCATGGCTAAAATCGTAAGTCGTAAAATAAAAGACGTAAAAATGCGGGGGCCAAAAAAGAAAGAAAAAAAAAGAAAAAAAAAAAGGGTATATAATACAAAGCAAGGAAATCGGAGACAGTTTTTCGGAACATTTTGTTGAAACAATAACAATGCTTTAATCTTCACGGTCAACAGCCTTTCCCTTATTTGGTTTGTTGGCTTCGACTGTTTTTAATAGTTCGCGGAGACTGCCTTCCGCATGGCTCGGCCCCTCATGATTCTGTGACTGACTGACACCAAGTCCCTCACTGACACCGGCAACAGACACCCATGGTATCCAGCTGCTCAGCCCAGAGAGAAAGCCAGCCGCTGCCACATCGTCTGGAGGTAATATGTCTCCGTTGGTGTTAGCAACGCTGCTATCATGCGCAGGGAAGTCTGCATCGTCCATAGCATTACTAGTAGGCGACTGTTCAGGAGGGTATCGGGCTCTGGCAATGACTTCGCTTCGATGATTACTAGGCCTGGCACCATTGGATGACGAATGGATCTCGAAGAGGTTGTTAGACGTCTGGGGAAGAGCCGGGCCACTTAGCAGGGCCGCCGTGCTCGACACCGGTACTGCAGGGGTGGCAACGCCAATACGATTTCGGTCAATCACAGCATGAGCAAACGAAGTGGACTTGCGCCGATCGCGGTGCGCCTTATCCGGGTGCTTTGAAGCGGCAGATGGAGCTCCGGCAATACCGGGAGGCGTTTGTAGGCCAGTAAAATCTGTTGTCGATGGCACTTTCGAAGACTTTCTTGTCTTCTTTTCCCCGTTCTTGCGCCGTGGCGATTGAGAGCCAGACTCGTCTTCGGTAGCCTTTTGGGTGGCGCGGCCCCGAACCTCTTCTGCAATCTCAGCGGCCGATTTCTTCTTCGTCTTCTCTTCCTCAGACGAACGGCTCGACGACATAATCGTCTCCAGGGTACCGTACGCCACGCTCCGCCGTCGGCCGCCGCCAACGCCACCGCGTCGTCTGCGCTGGCTCCGCGGGTTGCTTTCGTCATCGTCGGATGGCACGGCCTGCAGGGTTGGGCCGCCAACGCCGCCGCCAGGGGTCCCTTTCTTCCGCCCCTTGGAACGATACGGCGGTTGCGCGCCGCTGAGGAAGCCGGCGCCCGACCCATGGGGGGTGACATGCGAGTCGTACTGGTTGCTCAAGCTGTAGCGCGAGCGGGCGCAAATCTCGGCAATGCGATCTAGGTCGGCGCGGATGTCGGTCGTCGTCTGCAGGTCGGCCATGAAGCCTTTGAAAGTGAATGCTTCCAGCGGTGGCAGCCTAGCCTCGTCGTCTTCCTTGGCGTTGCTTTCGTTGGTTGCCCACTGCCATGGAATTATGCTCTTCTTCATCTTGGAGCGCGCCATGCTGAACAGGCTTTCCTTTGAAGAATCGCCGCTCGTCCGAGGGGCATGGTTGCTGCTGACAGCAGCAGACAGGCCCCCGGTTTGCGGTGGCGGTGGCGTTGGCGACGACAAAGGAATGCGGCGAGAGCCGGCTGTGCGGCTACCGGCGCGGTAGCTGCTCGACGGCCGCCTGTAGTGTGCTGAAGAGGATGGCGAAGGCGATGGCCCACTGTACGTGCGAACGATGACTGGCTGGGAATAGGTGCTGTTTTTTGCACCTGCAGACTTGGTGTAGCGATGGCGCAAAACCGGCGAGGGGAAGTTGTTGTTCAGCTCGCGCAGAGCCGAGGTACGGTGAGCAGTAGTGTTGTCGTCGAGCGGGATAGACTTTCCGCGGGCACCGACTAAGGACGGTTCTGGGGTGCTGTTTGCGCCAGAGTTGAGGTAGAGGGGTGGGAAGAAAGAGTGCGAATCCGCGGCGGGATTGTCGTTGGCGTGGCTGCTGCTAGCGTTGTCGTTGCCGTTGCCGTTGCTGACGGGCCCGTCAGTTCCAAACCGGTGCAGCGCAAAGGCGCCCGCAGGGTACCGGGCAGACTCCGGGGACGGCTCGGAAGGCAACGACAAGCCGTGATGGGAAGATGAGAGAGCAGGGAGGGGGGGAGTGTGGGAGACCACATGGATGGTCGGAGAAGAGACAAAAGCAGAGAAGGAGGACCGGGTGGGAGGTTGGGATGCGGACGAGGAAGGGGAGGAAGAGGAGGCAGCAAGGAAGGGGTGGGGGAGCTTGACCGAGGCAGAGCCGGAGTCGAGACCGGCGTCTGAAGCTGCGCGTCGCCTGTCGGAGGGGTCACCGTTGTCTAGAGCTGCTGGGGTTCGTGTGGTGTCCGCAGACAGCAGGACATGCGGCTTGCTATTTATGTACATGGTGTCCATCATGCACGGCAAGCCAGGCGTGTGCTGGGGGGGGGATGCGGTTGAGTGGTACCAATGCAAGGCCAGCTCGGAGACGCAGATGTAGTGAATTTGGAAACCAGGAGGGGTGGTTAGACAGCGCAATGGGGCCCGCCCGGAAGGGCGCGCGGCAAGACGCAGACACGAACAAGCGAGGGCAGTTGAGTAGTCGGCAGCCAGGCGTACATGGTTGATGGCTGAGTTGTCGTTGTTGCTGTCGGCTTGCCGTCGTCTTCGTGGTTTCAGCTGGCTGGACTGGCGGAAGGATGTGAAGCAAGGCCCCGAAAAAAAAAACAATAAATAAATCCTCGAATGAATAAAAACCGACAGCGCCGAACCAGATGCGTAGCTGATGGGAAGGGAGGGGGGGGGCGACGAGAGACAACGTGGAAGACGTTAATTGCCTGTCGCTGCAGGTTTCTCCTCTCTTTTTTCACTCTTCCCGTGTCTCCCTCTTTCTGTCGACTCGTCTCTCTGTCTCTTGCTGTCGCTCTTACTCGTACTCTTCCTCTTCCCTATCTGCTGGCTGGCTGCCCGCGGGGCAAATCTGGTGCCCGCCACTCTGGGAAGCAGACGCTTGCTATGCGCAGAGGGATTGGCGGGACCCGGAGGGCTGCATGGCACGGACGGGGTCGCAGCGAGAGAGACAGGTGAGGTGAGTTTTGGGGAGACTTTAGGGAAAGCGATCGTGACAGCTGTTGAAAAAAGTAGAGAAAAAAAAAAGAGGTGCTAGAAGATTTGCCCCCAAAAGCGAGCAAGACACACCATCAGCCAACCCCGGTCGGCAGGCAGGTGCGGGCAGTTGCTCTTCCCCTTCGTTGTGCTTTGCGTTCGTTTGTCGTGCCTTCCGTGGACCAGAAAGCTTCAGAAAAACATGCAACCGACAGGAAAGGGCGACGGGTAGCTTGGTGACGCCATTGGCTGGGATGCGCAATGGATTCTGCAAGAGCGTCGTGGCTGTCGTTGAAAGGGCCGCTGCTGGCAGAAAGGAGGGGGTCGAGTAATATCAAGTACACACATGCATAATCCACCAATCTTGCCCACTACCCCCCGTGAGTGCAACGTCGGGGGCTTGTCCAAGACAAGCACGCCCTTTTTTTTTTTTCAAGTCTGTCGCTCTGGCGGGGCAGGAGCGATTTGTGATCCTTCCCTGTGTGTTTGCGTGCGTATGATCTCTTTCCCTGAGAGAGTATCTTGCAAGTATCTTGTCGTATCTTGGCTGGTCTTTCCAGTATCAACCGCGGATCGGTGGCCTCTCTATGAGCAAATATAATGCCATGCTGCTGAGCTGTGTCGATCCACATCCGCCACTGGGGAACCGTCCACAACCGAAAAGAATGGATCCCACGCAAGGCCAAGTCACAGCCTTAGCCAACCACTCACAGAGCACCGGAGACCGTGCGGGTGTCTCTTTTTGCCTGTCTGCCGGCTCTCCCGCCCAATTCGGCGCATGCCTAATACATGGCTACTCCTCTTTTCATTGACGTGTTCGTACATATGAAACGACAAACCACAACAGAGAGACGTGCGCTGCTGTTCGTCTCGATTTGGGTTCGCCGCTCGTCTGACGTTCAGCCGATCTATGCTAATTCGCTGGCGCCCATCTCCGAGAAGAAAGTCCGCGTCCAAAACGGCATTGTTCTTCATCGGGGTAGATGGGGATTACTCAGAACGAACAGGGTCCCTCCTCCTTTCTCTCCTCCCTTTCCGGCCCTTCTTTTTGTGCCACACACGATGCGGGCGCGCCTAGCAAATGAGAGCCGACCAAGTAGTTTTCCGCCGTGCCATGCACGGCATACATTGGCACGCGTTCCCTTTTTTAGCCCCTAGATGATGCTTGTAATGTACGATGTAAGTGATTCGCAGGCTGTCCGGGCCGCTGCATGCCATTGTCCCTTGGTGGGGGTGCCTAGGTCTGGGGTGGACGAGTGGCCAACTTGAAGAGTACGGCAGCAGCGGGCACGGCAAGGCCGATGTGAGATGAGAAATCATTGCGTGCGGCTGGAAACAGGGAAATGGAATCGGACCATGGCGCAACACATGCGTTGACGTGGTTGTGTCCTAAACACCACGTCGACAAGCGAGCTGCGACAGCCGGCCTGACAGAACTGGGGACCCCTCGAGCACGTGGAACCTCGTCTCGAGCTACCGCCGTTATATAGAAGAGACGAGACACTCGGGATAGTTGCAAACTCGTCAATTTTTCAAGAACGTGCTCGTGTATGGTGGCTAAAGCTTCACGGTGCAGTCCTCCCGATTGTGTTCTTCCAGTATGTCCTTCCCCCCTTAATATGCGCCTGGTATTCCCTTGTCATTCCTCCTGGCTGTATCACATCGTGAATCCTCGTCGTATCTTTCCATGAAAGCGCAGCTTTGCCGCAGACAGCCGGCAGACAGCCGGCAGACAGCCAGGTTGCCGCGCACACACACCGTCTGTTTCGACAGGGGGGGGAGGTAATGCGCCCACCATACACCACGTGCCACAAGGCGACCCCCTTACGTCGATTGCGCAATAGTGCCGTAGCCGCCGCCGCCGTGCTGCACGCGCTCGCTGTAGATGCCAGGGGCGCGCGCCGGGGGGTAGCGGCCCTCGCGAGCCTGCTCGCGGCGATCGTAGTAGACGTACTCTAGGTAGAAGGCGTGGAGGTGGCCGGGGAAGACGCTGGCTTGTCAGCAGAAAGCAAGAGTATGCAGAGGGAAAGAAAGGTCGCACCCGAGAATGGTCAAGCAGATGTTGACCAGCAGATCAGCACCGCAGCCAGCGACGGCATAGACGCCGAGCGGCGGGACTGGGGAGATTAGCGACAGGGCTCATCACAGGCCGGGGTGGAATTGCAGCATACAGATGATGGTGATGAGAATGAGGATAACAGCGGAGGCGACACCCATGGTGGCGGTATAATGGCGATCGTTGCGTGATCGGGTTGCAGGGAAGTACAAGGCGACCGGACGTGGAGAAGGACGAGAGTCGAGATAAAGTGCGTTTGCGCGAAATATGGCACAGATGACAAACAGAAATGGTCTTTTGGGCGTGTCGGGGGTGGGAAGAAAGGAAGAGAAATAGCGGCAGCCGGCGAAGGGCGAGAGAAGAGGACAGGGCCGAAACAGAAGCCACTGGGAGACAAAAAAAGGCCACTACGTCAGCGGCGCTACACCTATACGGTAGAAACGCGGAGGCAAAATCTAGAAGACAATGGCCCAGCTGAGCGGCGGCGGCAAGCGACACACGGGCGAATGGCAGCGCGAGTGTGATGCCTCAGCGCAGCTTGCGAAACGAGGCAAATCCTGGCCCAATCACCTCACCTTTTTAGAGGCGAAAAAAAAAGGAGCTGCTGCTTGCTTGCTTGACTTGACTTGTCGGAACACGGCCAAAGCTCGAGCTTCGGCGAGCTCTTGGGGATGACGTAGCTTAGCTTTGCGTGCACGTGCACACGGAGCTTACCGGATGGCTGGAATGCCGCTGCTCTCCCTCGCAGCCAGGGGGGAAGAGCAGCAGCGAGCCATTGAGCAGGCGTGTCTATGCGCGCGCATTGAAGCAACTGGCCATTCGACCGACTGCGTCTTTCGTACGTTTCCCAGACCGTGGACGTGTCAAGGTCATGCATGTTTCATCGGCAAGGCCATTGTCACGCCGTTTCCAAAACGGCTGGCAACCGTGCGATTGGGGAATGGGAAATACGAGTACGAGCATCTGAGGCACAACTCCCATCGGTGTCAGAGGCGAGGCTGTGGCTTGAGCCGGTCAGAGCAGCCTCGCACAGGCCAAAGCGAGAACTGCACCGTGCTCTCCTAGGACGTGATTTATTAATATTGTGCACACACAAGTTTATAACAGCCTTCGGCCCGAAACCGTTTATACGGAAGGCACGCCGCTATAAGGGCGCACCGGTAAACGGCCCCATCTACGCTTGGGTGGTGCTGCTCGTATCGAGGAAGGAGTGTTTATTTTCTTCAGAGTAGGTGTGCTCGTTTTCTCCGGCGTGAGCTTCAGAGAGCAGGTGCACTGCATACAGCGTGCATGTCGGCGTGTGCGGGATTGTGCCTGCGTGCACAGCATCCAGCCCCTTTCGCCTCAACTGGAGCAGTCTCGTCCTCATGACTGCAAGAAGGGTTCTCTCATGTTAATTTCCTCCGGCTGTGGCACATCATTGCTTGCCGACCTGTCCGGCGCATTTACTTGCAGCAATGGTATCGCGCCGCTTGATTTGTCATCGGATGCACGATGTTGCGGGGCGTGTTCGTCTGGCCTAGATGTACGAAGTAAGATATCCGTGGGTCGCACTGCTGGGCCTCGGACAAGGCTAGGAGCTCCCTCGCCTCCCCTCTCCCCTCGCTTCCCCTCCAAAAGGGAGGACGGGGGATATGGTAAGGGGCTTGTCATGGAAGCGTGAAATAAGCAAAGCCCACTTCAACTCCAACCCGCCCAGTTTGAGACGAACCGGGGGTCTGCGGTACTATGGAGTAATATGATTATGCGCTTGTCAGTCACAGTGCAGAAGCTCACCTCCAGACGCTCGGCGGAGGGGTGGCATGAGCTAGCATCACGGAAATCAGGAATAGACGAGGCCGAGAACGCCGTCGAGAAGGTGTGGGTGGATGCGGTGCTGTGCTGTGTGGCGGCTGCCCAGCTGTGATGAGGTGAAGCACAGGATCACGCATCCATGCACGTCGAGAAGCGGTAAGGAAGAGCGGTGGCCAGCAGAGGCGGCATTGGCACGGGGCGATACATGAGAGATGACAGCCGTGACAAGCCAGAAACATGAGAAAGCTGAGAAACAGGGAAGCTGGTGGCAGAAGCTGCAGGCCACTCAGCCAGGAAGTCGCCCGGTTTTGCATCGCGTCGCCAGGCGCCTGCGGCGGCCGCTGCATTAATTGCTGGCTTTTGGCCAGCCCAGCGGCCCTCTTCCGATGCTGGCGGTGGCGGCTTCCTACCCGCCATCTGAGCCCACTCTTGATATTGGCCAGACATGCTCGTACGCGTACGCGCTGTTCCTGCCCATGTACCGATACCTCTGCCACCAGCCTGCGAGCCGCCGCCAGGCATGCTGTCCCGCGGGGTTGACACGCGCTCCAGGGGCTGATTTACCCCACCTTTAGGGAGTCCTAGGGGGGAAATGTGTACCAGTACGGCCAGCCTATCGCACTGCTGCGCCAGGGTACAAGGAGCTCCATTAATTCCCTTTTCTTTTTTTTTTCTTTTTTTTTCTTTTTTTGCGTTGCGCGGTGACCCCCCCTAAACTCTCTTGCTGGCCTTCCTAGCCGTTGGCGCTAGCCCAGCTAAACCCTCAGGCCGGAATCCAGAAAATGCGCAGAGCATCGCGAAACCACACGGCCGCCGCACCAAAACCACCAACAACCAGAGAAGACGCTGTACGAATTGCCAACTAAAGATCACGGATCGTCCTGGACACGAGAAGACTTGTACACTCTCCGGAATAGAAGACTGAAGAGCAAAAGGTGAGCCAAGATCCCGTCAAAGACAGTACGAGTAGCAATTTCCCTATTTCCCTATTTTTAACGCCTTTTGCCCTTTCTGTTAGCTCTGCTTCTGTGTGTCCATTTTCCTCCACTTCTTCTTTCTCTCTCCCCCCCCCCCCTTCTCGCTTCCGGCTTCGACTTCCCGTCCCGAACCATACAGATACAGTTTCTTCTTCCTGTCATCTGTCTCGCCCTCCTCCCTATCCTCCTTTCTCTCCCTGTCTCGTGGACGGGAAGCAGATCTTCTTGGAGCAAAAAAGTCGAGTCCCGTTTTGCCTCCACTCCCCCCTTTTCCCTGGACTATCCGCCATCGGCTTTCTTCGACCGTCTTCGTCCAATTCCCAGCTGGAGCTCGTCCTGCGTCTTTTCTTCGCACCGCCGACCCAAGCTTCCAACTGCCAGTGAGTCTTCTCTCTGCCCATATACCGTTTTTGTCAACGTTGCTCTGCTTCAGTCTGTCTTCCACTCCCCCCCTTCTCTCTTTTTTTTCTATCACGCCATGTCTCCAGCTCACCCCTTTCCCTCTCCCCTGTCTCGTATGGCGGTTCCGTCTTGGCCGTTTTTCCTCGAATCTGATTTTTGCTTCGATTTTTTTCTCCATTGCCACTTGCCACATATCTCCAACCTCATCTTCGGCTGCCGCCACAGCCTCGGTCTGCCTGTGAAAAGATTCTTTCTTGCTAACCCGGGCCTCGCAAATTCAGATTCTTCAACGCGTATCTCTCTTCGTTCTCCACCGTCGACGCGCCCGCTCAGCAGCAACCCGCTGCGTGCATCTCCGTCTCATCGACCGCCATGGCCTCGACTCAGCAGGCGCCCCTTTCGATTGATCGCTACGTTGTCATCCATGTGGCCACCACCTGCGACGAGCACGGCGTCTATGTGACAAAGGACTCCGCCGAGGTGATCGAGATTGGCTGGATCTTGCTCGACGCAAAGAATCTGGACGAAGTGCGTCCGGTATACAACAACCCCTGGTTTTTTTTCTATTGGCTTCTCAGCAAGCTGACCGCATCCTAGCTCTACCGCGAAAGTGTTCTTGTGAAGCCGATCAACACGCCGATCACACCGTTGTGCAGTAAGTGCGCCCAGTACGGACCGGGGGAGCTCTGAATTCAAATCCCTGCTGAACCCCGACAGCGAGCTTGACCACTTTAACCTGGGAACACGTCCGCAATGCCGGCACATTCCGCGATGCCATCAACCGATTCGACACTTTTGCCTCAGAGCATCTGACGTCGCAGAATCTCGACTTCGTCTTCGTGACCCTCGATGCCTGGGACCTCCGCGTCCAGCTGCCTCGCGAGGCCCGCGACAAGGCCGTCGTTCTTCCGCCATATCTTCAGCACTCCCGGACGTTTGACCTGAGACAGGAATACCAGCGATGGCAACAGCACCACCCGGAGTCACTGCCCTTTGGCCCGTCGTCGCTCGCCAACATCTGCGCCGCTCTCGAGGTCGAGGCCGTCCAGTCCAGCGCGCCTATCAAGCACAACCTACCCTTCCACCTGCAGGCACTCGCGCCTGCATCGCCGCGCCGTGCCATGGAGGAGGCTGTCACGCTCGCCCGCGTCCTGCGTGGCCTCATCCACAAGTCACAGCCTGCCCACGAGCACCCCGACGTCCTCGCCCGGCCCATGGATGCCCGTGCCGACGTGCGGGCCTTTTTGTCAGAGCGCAGCAAGGTGCTGCACATGTCGGGCCTGCCGCACGATACCACACAATCAGAGCTGGAGAGCTGGTTCACCCAGTTTGGTGGCCGGCCCATTGCCTTTTGGACCCTGCGCACCCCGGAGCAGCACAAGCCCACCGGCACGGGCTTTGCTGTTTTCTCCTCTCATGAAGAGGTATGCCCCCGGCAGCCCCATTCGTTGCCCCCCCAATTCTTGTTTCTAATGCAGCTTTCTGCAGGCCGCCGAGAGCCTCTGCATGAACGGCCGCGCCCTCAACGAAAAGGCCATTGAGGTATCGCCTTCGTCGAGCCGGGTCCTGGACCGTGCTGCCGACATTCTCACACCCTTCCCGCCGAGCAAGAATCGCCCACGGCCCGGCGACTGGACCTGCCCATCGTGTGGATTCTCCAACTTCCAGCGCCGCACCGCGTGTTTCCGCTGCTCATTCCCGGCTGTCAGCGCTGGTCCGACTGGCGACATGGGCGGCGGCTACGGCTACGGATACGGACCACCGACTATGATGCCTCCACCGCAGCACGGCGGTCACCACGGTCACGGCCACGGCCATGGCCACAGCCACATGGGTGGCGGTGGTGGCCATGGCGGTCGCATGGGCGGCGGCGGTGTAGTGCCGTTCCGTGCAGGCGACTGGAAGTGTGGAAACGAGGTGTGCGGCTACCACAATTTCGCCAAGAACGTGTGCTGCCTGCGGTGCGGTGCCAGCCGCGCCACAGCTGCCGTTGTCGCCGACTCTGGCTACCCTTCGCCGATGGACGCCTCGTCATCATACAGCATGAGCCAAGCTTCCATGGGCGGAAACCCCGGCCCGGGCTCGTTTGCCGGTGGTGGCGGCCCCTTTGGCTCACCTGCCGTGGCCGCAGGATACGGCCAACAGTTTGGCGGTCCACCCAGCACGTACGCCCTGCCATCCGGTCTCGGCGGTAGTGCTGCGGCACCGTATCCGGCCTTGAACACGCATTTCGGACCGGTTTCTGGTTCCCACTCGGCCGGCCCCTTTGACAGCCGCGCTGCCGAGGCAGCCTTCCAGTCCGCCACAAACGGGCCTGCGTCAGCCGGACCTGGCAACAACTTTTATTCCCAGGGCGAAAACGATCCGTTTGCTTTCCTGTCTTCAGGCATCGGCAGTCTCACGGTCGGCACGGCCGGCGAAGCTCGCCAGAATGGCTCGGGCGCTCCGCCAAGCAAGTCTCCCGCCTAAGCTGGGCGCGAGACCGTGCAAAAATTGCATACGCAAAAGCCATTTGCAAATATACTCACACGCGGTGTTGAAGCACCGTGGTACTTTTTTTTTTACCACAAAAAGACTGGCAAATATCACCTCCCCACAACTTCTCTTTCGTTTCGTTTCTTCTACCTTTGACTGTTGGTTTTTTGGAACATAGAGAGCATTTGAATGTTGAACCTTGGCACTATCTTCTGGGACCACCTGCGGCCTCTTTTCACCCGAGGGTGTGTAGTTTACTTTTGGCAGGCTTGGGCAAAAGGACAGGCGGACGGCAAAATCGTGCAGGGGGATCTTTTTACAAGGACGGCATAAAAAGGAAGGGTAGCGAATTGCGATGATGGTGTCGGAGACTTTTTTTTAACCGAGCTCGTGGTTTTTTTTTTCTTCTTGTTTTTCCTCTCCTTTTCATTCAAGTGTGCAGGGTCTGTGGTTGTTGAGTGTTTTTTAGGGATTGGCTTCCTGCGTCCTTGCTTTTTTTTTTCCCCTTGATTGCGGCTTGGTGCCTTTTCCGGGCCACCTTGCCTTGATCTTGTTTGCACTATGCGTGGGCATATTTGATTTCTGCGTCTTCTGCCGCAGCCTCGGGATATGGGAAGGTGTCACGGCCCTTGTTTTGTGCAAGAAAAAACGATACCAGGGAGGCGCAGGACCGGAAAGACAAAAAAAAAGACACATGGGAAGAAATCGGCAACGGGGAAGGGAAATCTGGCCAGCGGGTAGGGCAGTGTCATATGAAAATTTCAAAAGCTCGGGCTTGGGAGGTGGGAAGGGAAGCAAGGCGTGGGAGGGGGGTGTTTTCTTTATATTCCTTATTTTTTTTTTCATCTCTTTTTTATCAAGTGCTTATTCTCTCTCTTTTACCGTTGATCTTTGTTTTGTTTTGTCAATAGCACCGACAGCTTGTGAAAATTCGGGCATAAGGGAGAGAAGGGAAAGGGGAGAAGGGAAAAGGGGTAGGGGGTGGCAAAGAGGGCCGGACTACCAAGGAGAGGTTGGTGGGTGTGGACAGTCAGGCTGACCAGGAGAATAGAAGGTTCACTAAATGGGTTGTTGTTTGTTGCTGCTCATTCACATCATTATGCCCCTTCGTGACTGTGTGCCGCTCATTTTTATTTTTGGTGATGAGAGGGACAAGATGAGAAAACCTTTTCTTATATATGTCCTATTGGACTTGTGTTTCCTACCCTCCCCCCCCTTTTTTTTCACTTTTTTCAAGTATTACGTTTCTCGTGAAAACAGTACGAGACCAGACTGCATCAATCAAAAAGACTTCTCCATCCACAATAGAGACACGTCCTCCATCAGTTCTCCATAAAGTCTAGAGCAAAGACCTCGGCTGACAGTCGCGTGTCCAGGCGCTTCCGCACTTGTTCCAGCTGCGCATGGTGGCGGGCCCTCTGTGCGATGGCAGCCATGGTGTCTTCAGACAGCGGTTCCGCAACTGCGGCCTCGGCCGCGGCCAGCTGCTCCAGCAGCACGAGCACGTCATCGGGCCCGCCGTACTGCGGCTCGTGGACATGAGTCGGGTCGGGCTCGTCACCGTTGCCGTCTGCTTCGTCATCCTCCACTTCAGCCTCATCCCCTGCTACTGTCGCCAGCGTCTGCTCCCACCACTCCAGCTCCTCTTCTTCGTACGACTCGTCGGACTGGGCCAAAAGCGTCTCATCGGCGTGTTTCTGCTGGTACATGGCCGACTGAACCGATGCCGCAATGAGACGCTCGTGACGGTGTGAGAGGGAGCGCTGGGTAATGGTGCGGAGGCTGCTGGCAATGGAATTGGCACTTCCGCTGTTTCCATCACTCGCTCGGCGGTGGCGGCAGCGCTGTGGAACACCCTGGGCAGGCCCTTGGGGTCCGCTGGGCGGGTAGCCACGGCGAGACGGACTCTTGTTTTCGCAATCCGGGCTGCCACCTTCCATGGCAAAGGAGTCGCCCTCGGTGTCGGAACTGATGTACATGTCGTCGCCGTCGATGGCATCATGCTTATTTGCATCGCCATCAATCTCATCCGTGTTGAACAGCGACATGGCAGTCATTCCGGCAACGGTGGGATCATCGAGCTCGTCGGTGACAGGCATCCATGCCAGCGTCTTGAGACGCTCCTGCTGGCAAAGCCACCAGACGTCGACCTTGTCGCTGAGGGCGAGGCTGCTCCACTGCGCCTTGAGCACCTGCCACGGCTGCCACTCGCCCGGTGCACAGGGCACGTTGCCTACCAGTCTGGCCAGGCGGCCCTGGGGCGTCGACGGGTGCGCGTTTGGCTGCATGATTGGGTGCTGCGTGATTTTCAAAGTCTCTGTCGAGCTTGTCTGGTTCCCTGCGTTTTGGTCCTCGTCGTCGGAGATGTACATCTCCTCAAAGGTGGGCACGAGGTTCTCGCCCGTTGCAAAGTCGCGGCTGCCCCAGACGGCGAGGAATGGCAGGTGACTGCGCAGGTCGAGCTGGCGGCGGGCGGCCTCGCGCTGGATCAGCTCATCCGGCCGCAGCAGGTGCTGCGTACCCAGGCCCCAGCCCTCGAGGTGGCCGACGGCCATCTCCCAGAGGGGCACGGTTTTGATGATTTCCAAGAGAGAATCAAAGGGCGAGACGCCGGGTCTCGACGCCGCGGCGTCGTAAACAGCATTCACCACAGCACTGTCAACTTCGGTGGTGGCTTCCGAGTCCAGGTCTGAGACTGGGCCCGGATCCACGTTCATGGCAGCAGTGGCAGTCCATTGTGCGTCTCCTTCCGCCTTTCTCTCAGCCACGGGCATGATCCTGTTGTCGAGGATTTGGCCATCGACAACCACAGTCTTGGGCACCAGGGGCGGCAGGTAGTCGTATCGCACCTTGAGCTTGATGACCTCGTGGGCCGGTCGGTCCATTTTCCTGCGCAGAAGACGCCACAGCGGGTCGAGGCCGTCGTGCTGGCCGAGCAGCACCTGGGCCAGCGAGTTCTCCGACGGCAGGAGGGTGCTGATGCCACCGTCGGCATCAGGCCCGTCGTTGAAGAGCGGCTCGCGGAAATGCATGGTCAGCTTGACGCAGAACATTTGCATGGTGAGCAAGTCGTCGTCGGCAAAGAGCTCCTTATTCTGCAGCAGCGCCAGACGGCCGCGGTTGGTGGCCACATCCATGAGCAGCCAGATCTTCTTGAGGGCGGCCGTGGCGTTGGTCCGCGGTAGGCGGTGGCCGGACCGAGCGAGGACGGCTATGATGTCGCGGGCCTTGCGGTCGCGGCTGAGGAGCATGCTGAGGTAGCAGAGAGTAGGCGAGGTTAGCGCCGTCCGCTGCCGGAAGAGGCCCCAAGGGAAGATAGCCAGGGCCTCTGGAGCATAGAGGCGGCCGAGGTAGGCCGTGGCGGCTGGCAGGTTGGCGTCAATGGTGGCCTTGAAGACGCGGCTGGTGCGGTAGAGAACGAAAACGTCGGCCGGCCTGAGATAGGTGCAGATATGGAAGACGAGGTCGGGGCACGAGGCCACGGAGCTGATGAGGTCAAAGACGGGCTTGGCCGGATGACGGTCAGCGGAGCGAGATGTCGTGGTTTTCTGCTTCTTGGCGGCTGGCTGGCCGAGAGACGCATCCGCTTCTTCGCCCATTGCACCCCGAAAGTACTTGGTCCACGTCCAGACCGTGCCTGGCGGACAGGGCACCAGAGGCGCGGGAGCCTGGCTGCCGGAGAGAAAGGTCATGCGGCGGATGCTCTGCACCAAAATCTGGACAGATTGTCCGTCGATGCTGGCGTTGCCGGCGGCGTCGATCGCTTCCAAAGGTCGCGTGCTGCGCTCAGCCCACGTCTCGTCGAGCTTGGCGAGGGCATCCTGTTGATCTGTGGACTGGGCCAGCAGAACAGCACGGTCGTGGGAAGAAGCCGGAGACGGATCTACCAGGGGGAGTTTGTGGAAAGCCGAGCAGACGTCATGGAGGTCGGAAGGAAGCGACCGTTTGGAAGACATGGCTGTGGTGAGACGCTGGGGATGAGAAAGATGGCGGATGGGAGAGAGGGGGAGAGAGAAGGAGAGAGAGAAGGGGGAGAGAAACACAGAAGATAAAAAAGAGAGCTTTATATAGCAAGAATCGAGACCAAAAGCCATGCGACCTCAATAAGTTGGTTCCTCCATAAAGGTCACACAAACAGCGCAAAAGTGGAACAATAGGAAGAGGCATGACACAACCTGTATCGCATTCCATTCACTCTCTTCTCACTTTGGGTCGGGCGTGAAGAACGTGCTGTTCGCTTTTTTTTCTTTTTCAGATTGCGAGGTCGAGAATTTTATTGTTCCTACAGGTCAGATAGCTCCTTCCCTCGCTGAAGACGTACGCACTTTCCCCTTTTTCAGTAGAATATTACGCCGTAGAGAGACAAAAAAAGCACATAAAACAATGTAAATAGCAGACTACCAAACACCCGTATACCACCAACCGACCACACCGACCACACCCTCCGCCCAAACCACGGCCGACGACGGCTCACCAGACCGGCCAGTCAATGTCCTCGGATGGGCCGCCCTACCGGTCCATTTCGTCGACGGGAAGGTCGGCGTCGTCGCGGCCGACAATGGAGTCGGCGACCTTCCAGATCTGCAGCAGGTTGTCTTCGGCGGCGCTGCAGACGAGCCACGAGTCGGCGGGATTCGGATTCCAGCTGAAGTCGGCCAGATGGTTGGTGTGGCCGCCGTGCATGAAGAGACTGGGGGTTAGAAGAGAAAAAGAGAGAGAGAGAGAGAGAGAGAAAAGAAAGAAAAAAACGTACAGCTCGGGCGGACCGTCCTCCTGGTCGTCGGGCAGCTGCTCCTCGCCGACGCGGCTGAGATCCCAAAAGATGATGCGGCGGTCGTAGCTGGCGCTGCCGAGGATGGCGGGCTCGTGGGGGTGCCAGGCGATGGAGGTGACGGCGTCGTTGTGGCCCTCGAGGGTGTGGACCTTTTCGCGAACGTTGCGCAGGTCCCAGAGGCCAATGGTCTTGTCGGCCGAGGCGGTGGCGACAATGTACTCGCTGGTGGGGTTGAAGGCGAGGGCGTTGACGGCGTCGCTGTGGCCGTCGCGGGCGACCAGGGCGGCCTGGTCGTTGGCGGCCTGGCGCACGTCGATGATCTGCAGCGTGAGGTCGTCGGAGACGCTGCCGATGAAGCTCTTGGAGATGGGGTGGTACTGCACGTCGTTGACAATCTGCGTGTGGTGCGTCAGCCGGCGGGCCGGCTGGACGACGCGCGTCGTGGTCGCGCCGCCGGCTCCGCTGCCGTTGGCCTCGGCGGCCGCCTTGAGGTCCCACAGACACACGGTCGTGTCCTCGCTGCCCGAGGCCAGACAGCCGGCCTCGTGCGGGTTCCAGGCCAGCCCGAAGCCCTCCTTCTTGTGGCCCACCAGCTCAAACTGGGCGTTGACCGTGCCCGTCGGCGTCAGGCTGTGCTTGGTGCGGTCAAAGATGAGCACGCGCCCGTCCACGCACAGCGTCGCGATGATGTCTGGGTTTTGCGGCTGGTACCGCGCCTTGTTGACCTCTTGCGGGTGGTCGATCTTTTGCACAATGTTGAAGCTGATGGCCGGCGCGCTGCCGTTGCTGCTGCCGCCGCCGCCGCTGCCGTTGCCAGCTGCTGCTGCTGTCGCGGCGGCCGCCCCGTTGCCCCGGTAGCCGCCAATCTCGCCGCGCTCCTCGTCGTAGTCGTGTGCGCTCGGCTCCGTCGCCATGGGGATCGACACCTCGGCGATCTGCAGGTAGTTGGGCAGGCCCTCGGACGTGTGGGTGCCGAGCAGCAGCCGGTACACGCGGCTCTTCTTGTCGTCCAGCACCTTGACGTCGGGGAACCACTGGGTCGTGAGGGTCGGCCAGGGCAGGGCGTTGCTGCTGGTCAGCGAAAAAGAAGAGAAACTCAATCCGGTGAAGCTCACCTCAGAATCATGTCGTAGAGAAACGGGCTGTTCTTCTTCCACGTCTTGTACTCTGGCCAGTCAGCAATGCGTGCTCTCGTCTGAATTGCGCAGCCAGGCTCACCTTCATTGATGAGCCGCTGCTCCTGCTCCGTATCGTCCTCGTGCTCCATCTCGACTGTTCGCATTAGCTCTCTTGCCTTCTTCTTCCTGTCTTCCTCTCTTTCTCTGCACGCTCTCACCATCCACGTCGTCCACCGGAGCCACCATGTTGGGCAAAGTGGACAAAGATTCGCAGTCGCAGAAATTGATCTCAGATTGGAGGGGCGTGCAGTTTCTCGTCAGGGTGTCGCGAGCGGTTGTCTGCTGGGTCGGTAGCGGAGGGAAAGGCAAAAAGCAGCAAGAGCAAGTCGCGCCAACCTCCAGTCGCGTATAGTGGCGGCCAACGGCGGCAGAAAAAGGGCATCAAGAGCTCGAAGATCCACTTTTCTCTGATTGGTCACTTCTAATTTACCCAGAATCTTAGAATCTGTAATAACAGCCCAATATCAGACCCCAATTCTGCCTTCCCTATTTCGCCACAGTTCTGTGGCGTGCATGTGCTGCCATGCCGCTCCCTGTGCTGTTGGGCTATGCCGCCCTTTTTGGTTTATGCCTGTGCTATTCCCTGTGCAACTCCTTGTGCTACTCCCTCCCTCCCTCTGCCACTCCCTCTGCAACCCACTCTACTGCCACTCCTTGTACCTCTTCAAATAGGACTTAATGTGTGACACCTTGGTCCGAGTTTTCGCTGGTGGCCATTACGCCACTCCTTGCCCGGGTTCCACCCAGAGCCTCAGAAGGCCGTGCCAGATGCGGAATGTCGGATAGCAGTCGGCACCCTTTTTTTCGTCTTCTTGCCATGTACAGCAATACAAGGCATGGCGGTCGTACAACACTGCGCTATCATGGTTTTGTAGACTGCCCCCAGGCAAGACACGGCAACAAAGCCACGAAGCAAGAGCGCAGGCTGGCTTAACCAACAGTCTAGCGGCCAAGAGAGCTCCATGGCAGCCTGGGGCTTAGTCACCTATGACGAACCAGGCACAATTGAAAACGAGAAAAGGGGCTGGCGTCCAGCCAAGGGTGGTATCTGGATTGGCATCTGGGTTGGTTTCTAGACTGGACCAGGGCTGGAACCTCATTTGGAACCTAGGGTTGGAATCTGGGCAATCTGTTGGCTGGGACTCCATACACCCCAGACTCTCATTTCTTTGCTTCTTTTCCTAGCTTTGGCCGGATATAGTCGTGCCTTCCCTCCTCGTATGCTTCTTCAACACAAGGCTGTGGTGTGTCGCACCTGCCCGTTTTACTTCATTGCTCCAAATCTGTATCTCATGGCAGAATGACGGCCAATAAGGAATATCGTCATAATACATATATTGCTTCACAATGCCCAGCGTCAAAGCAGTTACGGTTTTAATAAGAGATAGCCAAAGACAAGAAGAAGAACGTCGTTTGTAGAACGTGGGACTGGCCCTGCGGTGTTTCGTCATCGTTCTGTGACGCCTAAAAAAGAAGAAGAAGAAGAAGAAAACGAAACTAACGATTTAGACCTATCTCTACTAACCCCAGCTATAGCGGCTTGCCTCGCTCCTCGAATCTGTTGACCCTGTCCCGTCTAGCCCTCTCGACGATAATCTGCTTGAAGAATAAGCAGGCCTCGGCCAGTCAGACGGAGTGGACGAGTATAAAGATGCTGGTTATGGATCAAACCAGCTCACGGGATCAACGCCGACGATAGAGCACGACGGACAAGATAATAAGGAATGCACTCCCTCATTTGCGCCCAGCAGGTTCTCGTCGGCTTTGTACAGTTACGACTACCGATACACGCTGTCGATGTGCGGCATTTTGTACCATAGCCGTCTCGGTAACAAAACAGAACGGCAGCCGCCGCTGCCGGACGACGTGAGCAAAATCATCCAGCTCGTGGGTCGACGACGCGACTCCCCGGAGCCCAGCCCCGACGACGTGCTCCGTGACCGGGGCCTGCAGCAGCTTAAAGAGGACGGCTTGGGCAAGTCGGGTGTGTCGACGTATTTTGAAGAGGAATTCTTTCCACATATTACATCGGACACGGAGCCCCCCCATCACGGCATCCAGCTGGGTATCGGGCAGCCTATATGCGATTTCCATGTGCCCACCATCCCGAAGTGCGGCTCGGAGCTCTGTATTACGGCCACAGACCTCATATACGGGTACCACCGCAGCACGGCGTTTCCGCAGCAGCAGAAGCAGGTGTGGCGTCTCGGCTCCCAGGCCCTGGCCAACGGCCTCCTGGTCATATACCCGTTCCTGGTGGTCGAGATTGTGGGCGACGGTGGTGACGACAGAGAGCGCCTGTGAATGGCCACGAACAAGTGTATACAGTACGTTCGCGCCCACTTAGTTTTCTTCCCTTTTTTAAAGAAAAAGGTTCTCAAGTTCCTCTAACCTTTAGATCGTCTGCGGCGTGCATCAACATGGCCGAGAAACTCAACGACCGGTTGCGGAGGAAATACAACACCGACAGGCATATCGACATGGGGAGAAGCATCGCTTTTAGCGTCGCCACGAGCGGCTCGGAGGCGCGGTTGTACGTGGCCTGGCAGGACGACGACGACCTCAAGTACTACGTGCACGAGATCGACAGCTTCCTCGTACAGAAGCTGGCCGAATACCTTGCCTTCCGCCGTTGCATTCGCAATATTGTCGACTGGGGCACGGGCGAGCGCCTGCGGCGGTCCGGCAGTTTCTGGACAACACAACCTCAAGGAGGAGAACGAGTCTATGGTCAAGGCGGCAGAAGAAGCAGAGGCGTGGAGGCGCAACCAAGTAGCGCCCCCTGTTGTGCAAGGACCAAACGGCTGGCATCACGCCCAAGTCGCCCCTGTGCCAAATGGATGGTATCATACGCAAGGCCCGCCTGCTGCGGGAGGATACTGGCACTACAACCCGGCCTACGGCTAGTGGTGGCCGTATTAGTAGACTAGGACCACCGCCTAGTTGTGTGAGATGTCTAATCTTGTGATGAGATTATGATTCATCTCAAACCCTTCTTAAGACGAGCCTGCTTAGGACCAGTGGCAAATGCTGTCTAGAAGGAGCAGATGGTTTCCACGATCCAACGATACAAAATAATTGCGCGAAGCCACTACCAAAACCAAGTCACTCTTTCACATTGCACACAAACTCACCACGGCCTCTCCTTATCTCTCAACCTCAATGTGAGCACCTATTATTACCATTCGACTGTGTGTTTCTGGCAATTGTCCAAAAAAGGGACTGGTGGGCAGCTTTCGTATCGAGTCTCAGGCTGGAACGAAGATGTTCCCTTGTCTTGGTGTCCGAATGGTCCCGTGAAACTGTTATGGGCGCCTAACTTAATACGTGGCTGCCCTTTCTCTCTGGACCGCCAGCATGTCTTTGGAGAGAGAATAAGGGCAGCGTCAACTTGCCAGTGCAACGCACTGCCACTTTACTAGGCAGCCAGACTTCGCCGCAGACGGGCTTGTTCTGTGCGCTCATGACATCCCCTTATCGTCTCATGCTGTCCCATGATGCCTCGAAGAGGAGCTTATTATTTTCCACGAGTCCAAGGATGGTAATCGCTGGAGGAGCCCCGTGTTCAGTTCTTGGCTTCTTCGGTTTGTTTACTGTCTGTTTTCTCGATTGCTGCCCGCGAATCGCTTGGCGAATTCTGCCTAGATGGAAGCAGAGATAGGCGCCTAGATTTGACTCCCATCATTTGACTCCATTTATCTCGACTCAATGGCTGTTCTGCTCACTAACAACAAATCATTCGATATATTCTCGTGTATGGGCCGCCTTATCAGGCCCCCCTCTCACCCTGCATTGTATGCATTGCATTGCCATCACCTGAATTGCTGTCTACAGCAGGGCTCAGGTGTGGCCTACATTCACGGCCTTCTCCTTCTCCGTGCAGTGCCTGTCGTTTAGGCTCAGAATGACAGTTGCGCCTTAGCCTTGGCAGACCAATAACATACTCCGAGTGCCGGGACCCACAACAGCGCCAACTTGCTACTGTGGACCCCTGCCTAGCTTTACGTATAGGCGACCCAACATCAATCAATCGCGAGCCCCACAACCTTTCCTTAAACACACTTCACTTCATGTTCGATTCGCTTGGGCATCCTGCAACCAAAGTCAACGCGACCACCAAATGCGCCACACGTTCACACGACAACTCCCTCCTCCTTCCCATGAAATCGCGGCCGCCATTAAGGCCGCGCTCTGCGTCCTGCCTGCGTCCTGCCTGAGAGCGACGGCCGCTGACTCCTTAAACACCCCGACCCCCCCCCCATCCGTGATCATGAACGGCAGAGTCACCAAGGCGCGTCGACCCAGCCAGCGCTCCCTCCTCTCAAGTTCTTCAGAAGCAGTCCAAGACAAACTGCTCGAAGCTGCTGCCGCTGCTGTAACAGAGAAAGAGGCTACCGCAGTTATCTCTTTCCCGGTAGAAGCTACTGCTACGCAGCCCACTGCTACAGAGACAGGAGCTGCCGGCCAGCCACCACACCTCACGCCCTCAAAACGTCCAGCTGAGGACGGCGACCTTGACGGTGATATCGAGAACGACCGACAAGCCACAAAGAAAGCCCGACTGTCGGGACCAGACGTCGACACAAACGGCGTCAAGCAGTTTGGAGCTGTCCAAAACGTCACTAACGGGGCAGACAAGGTATGTTCCTCGAGGGCGGGGTTGGAAAGTGAAAAGAAAAAGAAAAAGAAAAAGAAAAAGAAAAAGGCGAAGAAATTCACAGACCCAGGCTACCCCAGCAGACCTTCACGAACCCCGGCCACGTTCTTGGAAACACGGGCGTGCCTCGTTCCTCGAACCCTACTCTGTCGACAATCACCCTCTCCCTGCCGGTGACTTTGTTTCCGAGTGGATCGAGTCTGTTGGCGCATACCGAGGAAAACACTGCCAGTCGGACAGCCATGTGTGCCGCGATCTTGGACTTCACCCGTCGCTGATACGACGCACGAGATCAGCCCCAAAGATGTCGCAGAGTACGCGCGGTGGTGGTGGGGGCGGCAGCGATCGCTTTAGCGACCGCTTCCCGCAGGTGACGCCTCCTTCCACGGCGCCCTCGCGCGTGCGCAGCTTGAATTCTCGTCAGTCGGGTGCTTCCTCTGCTTCAGGTGCGCAGACCGCGACTTCGTCAGGAAGGACTCTTGTCGAAGACCGCCATTACAGAGGTAACCTGGAGGAGCAGCACAATATTCATTTCCGCCCTCGATTCAGTGAAAAGGCACTGCCTGCCTACGTGGACCAAACCATCCAGCACGTTGCCAGAAAACGTGACTCTCCGGGCCCCAGCCTGGAAGACTTGGAGCAAGACCGAGAATTGTATGCCCTCGACAATGACGGTCTGGACGAGTCGCAAGTGTCTGCTTATTTCGAAGAGAACATCTTTGCGAAACCGGAGAAGGGCAGCGGTGTCTTCAGAAGCTTCAGACAGAACATGCACAGACACCATGTCCCAGCGATGCCCGGAGCCAACTGCAAGATCAGCACCCCGGTTCCTGACCTGGCGTTTGGATATCGCCGCAATACCGCCTTTCCTCACCAGGGGGTACAAGTGGAATTAGAGTCAGAGGCCAGTAACGACCACCTGCTCTTCCCGTTTTTCGTGATCGAATTCAAGGGCGCCAGCGGGAACATATGGGTAGCTGAAAACCAGTGTCTCGGGTACTTTTTTTTCCCGTCTCTCTTTTATTTTTATTTACTTCTTTATTTCTTCTTTCTCACCCCTTTTCCGTCCGACTGCCTCCTATTCTAACTAAAAAAATTTCTAGAGGCTCTGCGACCTGCGTGAACATTGCCGAGAAGCTGAATCACAAGCTCAGAGAGTGCAGTGCCAAAACCAACAGCGTGATCCAGACCGTCGACAACACTGCATTCAGCGTTGCCATGAATAGTGCACGGGCTCACCTGCACATTTCATGGAAGGACGACGACCTGAATTATTACATGCACAGATTCGGCAGCTTTTTCGTACAGGAACCTGAGGATCATCTCAAATTCCGCAACTACGTCCGCAACATCATCGATTGGGGCGCGGACAAGCGCCTCAAGAACATCCAGCGGTCCCTGGACACTCTCTTGGAGGAGAGCCGCAAGCAGGCGTCTCGGGCGGCCAAATCGCGCTCGCCGCCACCCCTGCCGGATATGGATGCCGCCTCGGCCAGTGGCAGTAAGAGACCCAGAACCGGAAGCGGCTTGAGTCGAGTTGAAAATCCCTCGCCGGCTCATCCTGGCGATGCGTACTCGTGGCCCGAGGCGACGCATCCGTCTGGATACGCAGCTCTTACTCCTCCGCAGCCACAGCAACAGCAGGGCTGCAACTACGGAAACGCCTACGGTGGTGATGAGCACACACAGCAACCGTCGTCTGCGGGCTATGGCCAACCCCAACCGGACGCGGCGTACGGGGAATACGGTCAGCCTGCCCCGGAGGGCTATGCGCCGACGGCGTCACCTGCACCTGGCTACGCCCAGGCGGCCTATGGCCAGCAATCGTGGGGTTACGGCCCGCAGGCTGGGGCACACTGTCAGATACAGCCGCGTCCGCGTCCGCCTTGTGGCTGAGACCGATTTTGTTGGCCGGCGGCCGTCTTCAGATGGTTCTTCAGAGAGAGATGTGACCCTGTTCGAGACCAGATTCGTTTTCGTTTTCTTTTATACACGCTATTAGTGAGGATTACGGTAAGGTTTAGGTTAATGGTAAGGTTTACAGTAAGACCTGTATCGTGGCTCACGTCGACTTATATACAAGCAAAGACACAAAAGCTTCGCAACCGACTTATCCAGAGCACAGAGACAGTAATCCAAGCTACAAATTACTACGACACTTATAAAAGGAAGCGGTAAAAGCGGGCCAGTCAGTAGAGTAACGAGAAGCAGAGCAATAAAGAGCAGAGCAACAAGGTGCAGAGCAACGAAGAGTAGAACAAGAAGAACATGACAAAAATAGTATATAAAATAAAAATACAAGGCGAAGAGATAGTCTCAGTCATGTGAGTTTTGCATAATATTTCCCGGTCAATACAGCACAGGCGGCACAGGCAGCACAGGAACAGGGAAATTATGCGGTTGCCTGTGCCACGGGTGTGCGTGTGACCTGTGCTCACGGCCCGGACAAGTACGTATAGGGACAGGGGGTGGAATTGGTATGGCACAACAAGATATACCACGTTCCCAGTACTCTCTGCTTTCCGTTTTCCTTCACGTATTGAACAAGATACAAGAGAATGGGCGAATGCTTCAGACAAGAGCCCAGATCCGCCCATCCCAGCTGGCCATACAACCTGTTCCTACTCCGTACACAGGCACAGCTTCACATGTACATGTACCCCCACTAAGCTGGCACGGCAGCTCCGCTGTTGCCACGGCCGCCCTGGTGGCCGCTGCCCCCGCGGCCTCGGCCGCGTCCACGACCGCCGCGGCTGCGACCGCCGCGAGGCGCGCCGTCGAGATTTCGAGGCGGCGGCACAGCATTGAACGACGGCGGACCTGCTGGTACCGCGACTGGTCCGGCTGCCGCAAAGCCGCCGCGTCCGCCGCGGCTGCTCCCACCGCCACGCACCGGCTGCTGCTGCTGCTGCTGCTGCGGCTGTCCGCCGGGCCGATACACAAGGCTGCTATGCTGTATATGCGATCCCGGGCGCGGTCCAGGCTGCTGCTGCTGCTGCTGCTGCTGCGGCTGGTGTCCTCCGGCAGCGCCACCTCGGCCGCGGCCACCACCGCCGAGCGCGCCGCGCCAAGTGCCATGCAGAGGAGCAGGCGCCGGTGCGTCGCGGAACTGGCGGATGCCGCTGCCGGCCGCACCGCGGTGGCCGTGGCTGGCGTAGCCGCTGACGCCCCCCTCTGGCAGCGCCGAGGCGGCAGCCGGCCGCCGCTCAATGGCGGCGCGCGACCCGGCAATGACCTGGCGGTCGGTGAGGTTGAGCACCGAGGCGGCCGGCACGGTCTGGCCGCGGAAGGGCGGACAGCGCTCGCCGAGGGTGGTGCCGCTCATAAAGGTGGTGTCAAAGACGACATCCAGCAGCTTCGTCGTCGGCGTGCGGCCGATGCCGACGACGGTGCCGCGCAGCGCAATGGGCACCTTGCCCGAGTCCTGGACGTAGACGACGCGGTCGCCCAGGGCAAAGCGCTGGTTGCCCAGCCGCTGCTCGGCGTCGGACGGCTTCAGCACCGCGTTGCGCGGCACGTTCTTGATCGTCTTGGTGAACGTCTCCGCGCTCGCCAGCTGCCCCTGATCCGCCGCCGCCGCGATCTGCGCCACAATGTCCGAGTCCAGCTGCTCCGCGTCCAGCGGCACCCGCTCCAGCTTGCCCGTCTCCTGCGTCTTCAGCCACGCCCCGATCTCCTTGACCCGCTTCGACGCCACCTCCTGCTGCGGCCAAATGTCCGTGTCCTTGATGTCCTTGTTGTGCGGCACGTGCTTCAGCCCGGCAAAAAAGTCCGGGAACGCCACCATGTAGCTCGCGATCAGCCGGATCGCCGCGCCGCTGAACTCCCACCCCGTCGCCGACTTGCGCGAGTACCCCAGCACCTTTTGCTTCTTGCCCTCGAACTTGAGGTTCAGCCCCAGGTTCACCTTGAGGTTGCCCACCGAGAAGACAAAGAACGACGACGTGATCTTGCTCAGCGACAGCGGGTGCAGCTCCAGCGTCTTGGCCACCGCATACGACGGCTGGTACCGGTTCGTCCGCTCCGCCCGCGCCACCACCCCGTGCGCAAACTCGGGCTCCTTGTCCTTGAGCACCGACACCAGCACGTCCATCTTGTTGTTGCCGTGGTGGCCCACGATGCCCAGCGGCCGGCCGTACGCGTAGTCGCCCAGGTTGAACGCGTGCGAGCCCACCGGGAACTCCTCCTCGATCGGCCGCGCCGTCCGCTCAATGAACCGCTCGTCCTCGTGCACCACCGTGTCCACAATCACCTGCGCCGCAAAGTCCGTCTCCATCGCCAGCACCTCGCCGTACTCCTTGACCGTCGCCCCGTCGTCCGTCTTCACCAGGCCCTTGAGCATGTGCACGTGCACCAGCGCCTCCACCGGGCCCACGATGATGCCCAGCCGCCGGCTGTAAAAGTCCTCGATGCTCCGCGCCTTGCTCTGCCACCGCTCCACCTCCCGCCCCCCGTGGTGCGTCTGCACCACCCCGCCCTGCCCGTCCAGCGTGTAGCTGAACAGCTCGTCCGACACCCGCACCACCTTGGCCTCCTGCAGGAACGGGTAGCCGACGTGGCACCGCTGGCCCAGCTTCGCCTTGGCCGCTGCCACCTTGGTCCGCGCCTCCGTGCCCGTCAGCGTCACCACCATGCTCGCGTTGCGGCTCTCCTGCTGGAACACGTTGACCCCGTGGTAACCCAGCGCCGCAAAGTACGGCAGCGTCGCCAGGCTGGGGAACCCCGCCAGCGCCGCCACCTTGAGCAGCGCCCCCTCCGTCAGCCCGTGCAGGTACTCCAGGCCCTCCGTCGACGGCTGCTCGAAAATGTTCATGATGCACCGGCAGTGCGGGATCTCCGGGAAGATGCCCGCCAGCGACGACGGGTACACAAAGTCTGCGTCTGGCAGAAACGTAAACTCGATCGGCACGCCAAACTCGTTGCGCGCCTTCTCGTCCTCCGACAGCAGCGCGTTCTTCGGCGCCATCGCCGCCAGCAGCCGCTTCTCGTCGATGAACGGGATCTTCACCACCGCCTCCCACTCCATCTTCTTGCCGTTCATGTCCAGCTCAAAGTCCCGCGGGTAAAAGTCCACAATCGGCGACGCCTCCTCCGTCATCAGGCCCCAGTACACCGGCGGCACAATCTTCTTGCTCCGGTCCGGCAGCACCCCCATCAGCTGCTCAAACGGCCGGAACGGCTGCCCCAGCTTGAAGTCCAGGTCCGCCCCCAGGCCCTTGATCACGTCCGAGATCAGCGGCGAGTAGTGGTACTGGTAAAACCAGGGCCACGACGCGATCCCCCGGTAGTAGTAGTACAGAACCCACTGCAGGCCCTGCACATAGTTCTCGCACAGCGACCGCACCTCGCCCGGCAGCTGCTCCTCCATCCAGTGGAACTTGTCCTTGTAGTACGCGTCCTTCCACTGCTGGAACTTGAGCATGTACAGCTTCTCCAGCTCCTCCTGGTGCTCCTCTGGCGACACGTCCGCCACCTCTGCCGTGTCGTACTTTTTTATTATGCGGAAGAGGGCCAGGTGCGCCTCTTCTTCCTCGTCCTCCTCGTCCTCCTCCGCGCCGTCGGCCTTGTCCGCCACCCGGTCGGCCGGGAAGGACAGAATCAGGTGGCGGTCGCCTTGGTCGTCGTCGTCTGTGCGCCAGTCGATTCTCAGACTGTCGGCCAGATCCTGGACGAACTTGCGGTCGGCCGCTTTGAGGTCGACGCCGAGGTCCAGCGGCTGCTTGGTCGGCTTGCTGACAAACTTGCGGATCTTGCTCTTCCAGAGCTCCTTTTGCAGCGTCGTCAGCACCAGCTTGCCCTTGCCGGCCTTCTGGGCGTGGCCGTTGCTCGCAGCAGCCGCAGTCGCAGTCGCAGCCGCAGCCGCACCGTGGCCGTGATGACCACCTCTGCCGCCACCATTCCTCTTTTTCTTATCAGAGGCAATGGTGAGCCCCTCGCCGGCGGGAATGTGGCTCATCTGCTTCGCCTGGAACCACTTCTCGCCCTCGATCTCGTGCTCAAAAAAGCGGAACTCTTCCTTGGAGAGCTCCTCGAGCAGGGTGCTCAACCTCTTCAGGTTGACGGTGCCGCCCTCGTTGATGTAGCCGTCGCCTTTCGGCAGAACCCGCTTGTAGATGGAGAACATGGTGGCCAGGGCGCCCTCGTTGATGTGCAGCCGCGGCAGGTTGGGCAAGAAGTCGTTTCCGACAAAAAAGGCCATGAGGATGAAGTCGTCAATGATGCGCTCCGTGTCAAAGGGGAACTTCATGTTCTTGTCCGTCTTGAGCTCCTGGAACTCCAGCTCCAGGTACTCGCGGACGATGCACAGGTGCATCAGGTAAAAGTTCTGGTGCTCGAGCTCCTTGCTCTTGGTCTTGGACTGGCGGCCAAACGTGACCTCCTCGCGCAGCAGGCAAAAGTGCGGGTCGTGGCTCAGCAGGCCCAGCATGATCAGGTCGGCGTCCAGGCCGTACAGACAGTGCCGCATGTTGGGGTTGTAGACCTTTTGCGCTTTCGCGTTGCGGATGTACTCCATGATCTTGTGCTCGCCCTCGCCCGGCACGTCGTGGCCGGACAGCACGACCTTGCACTGCTGCCACTCCTTGTCCTCGGTGACCTTCTTGTTGACAAAGTACTTGAGCTGCGTCGACAGCTTGGCCATGAACTCGGTGCCCGGCGTGATGCAGTTGCTGTCAAAGGGCTCCTCGGCCGGCATCTGCACGCCCTCGGCGATGGCTTTTTTCCGCGCCAGCTCCGCGTCGAGGGCAGTGCGGAAGCGGCGGGAGCGCTGCTGGTTCATCTTGGCCCGGGGCGCCACGCCGTCGACGGCCATGAAAAAGAGCTGCTTGGGCTTGATCTTGCCAAACAGGTGCTCAATGTAGTTGAAGATGCGTATGAACATCTCCTCTTCACTTAATCGGAAGGTAGCATCGTCGGTGTCTTTGTGGGTGCAGTTGTGGATAATGCCGTTCATGTCTAGGTATAGGCAGTCGAACTCGGGGATTCGGTTCTCGGCAATGAGCTGCGAGATGGCCGGATACCGCTCCGAGAGCCATCGGAAGAATTTCGGGACACCCATCTTATTGTGGTGTGTTTTTTGGGTGGTGCTGCAGGGAGCGAAGGGAAGAAAAAAGAGAAGCACAGTATGAGACTGTGCGGCGGGGGGTCGAATGGAAGATCCGACAGAAAAAAAAAAGAGAAAAATCGCTTCCAGATGACAAAAAAACACTGGAACTCGACAAGCGAAGAAATGGCAAAAAAAAAAGCAGCGAGCAAGATGCGACAAAGGCGATGCGAAAGACGGGCGAAACTGCGTTTGTCGTCGTGACAGCAACCATCGCGACTGCGCCTGGTGGGGTACCGGAACGGAACAATAAAGACCCGTCGCATTCCCCGTTGGCCTCACTGGCAGCCTATCGCCCTACGAGTACTCGTACGTTGGCCGTCGACTGCTACCGTGCTTTCCATGGTCATGAAACGCTTTGCTATGAATTCCCAAGCTCATAATGTATTAAAACAAAAAACACGGTCCGAAACCGCCAACTGTAGACTTGCTCCCCTCAGGCGTTGTTCGCCGTCTTCTTCTTGGCTTTGCCGCCCATGCCGACGGCTGGCAGCTCAAACGGGTCGCTCTCGCCGCCGGCCAGCGGTGCCCACAGGGGCGACCCGGCGCCGCCGCGCAGGGGCAGCCAGGACCAGCTGTCGCCGATGACGGGGCCGGCAGCGGCGGCGCTTGCGGTATCCTGGTTCCAGGAGAGCAGGCCGACCCAGGGCAGGACGTTGTAGTGGACGCGCAGGCGGACGTCGTCGGTCTCGGCGATCTTGCCAGAGGGGTGGGTGATCTGGTACTTGGGCTTCTGGTTCTTGAGGTGCAGGAGGCCGCGGCTGGGATCAATGGACTTGCCCTGGCTGCTCTTGCGCAGCTTGCGCAGGGCAATGGGGCCAATGTTGGCGAGGTGGTCGGAGCTGGGCGCGGTGATGATCTTGTCCCAGATGACGGCGACGTTGGGGGAGGGGGCGCCGGCGACGGGGTCCGTCTTGTTGGGGGTCGACCACTCGGCCGTCACATAGACAAAGACGGTCTTGGTGTTCCAGGTGAAGAGAGACGAGAGATCGGCGTCGAGGTGGAAGCGGACCACGGCGTACTCTTCCGTCCGGCGGCTGTAGTAGTGCGGCCTGCCGCGGACCCTAGACAGGACCATTGTCAGTATGTCAAGGTCTACCTCCCAACGCAGCAGCACAGAAACATCAGACGCACACTTGCAGCCCTGCCGGCTTGATCACGGCGCTCGGCGTGCGCTCGTGCAGCAAGTCTGTGGCAGCGACGAGGCAGCCGATCACGGTGACGACAGTGGTGAAGAAGCCAAAGACATTCTGGAGGCGGACAAAGGAGGAGTGCATTGTGGGAGGAGAGAGAGAGCGTTCCTGATTGTAGTTTGACGGAGAAAGCTTGCGGGCCACGAGACTACCAAGCGTGCTGCGCTGGGTCTGCTGATCGCTCGAGCCGTCTTTGTGGTCTTGTCCGCGGTCGTGCAGAGAATGCTGGTGGTCCTTGAAGCCAGCCAACGCGACCTCTGTTCTCTCTCGTGGAATGGCCACATTTCTGGGGCTCCTAGACCCACATAAATTGAGCTTCAGCTTGTGATTAGTCATATTTAACCAGTCAACTACCAACTACACACGAGTGGAAATGGACGCTCTGGTATTCACTCTACTGCACGCTACATAAATAAAAAAAAAGACAGACTCTCACGACGGCCGGGCCTGGTGGTTGCCGGTGCCCCCCGAATTGGCAGTGCCGCCCATGTTCAGGGCGGCGGCGGCGCCGCCGCGCAGGTTGATGGCGCCGATGCGGGAGACAATGTTGCTGCCGACGGCGTCGACAGCGCCGCGCGGCGAGGTCAAGGACGGGCCTTGGGGCGCGGTCTCCTGGACGCGGAACAGGCGGATGGTGGTGCCGTTCCACACGCCGACGGTGCCGCGTGCGACCTGCATCTCGCTGCTGAAGATGAAGCTCCAGATCAGCGACTCGTACCAGCCGAGGGCCATGGGCGACCACTCAAAGGAGTGGACGCGGATGGCGGCCGGCTCGATGCCGACCAGGTGCACGTCCTGGATGCGCTGCAGCACGCTCGGCGACGGCCGGTCGGACGCGAGGTCGTCCCGCGGCAGCAGCGCTGCGAGCTGCTGGATCACGGTCAGAATGGTATGCAGCGGCAGCTCGGGCAGCCAGCTGTCGAGCCACGATGCCGTGGGCTCGAAATAGCCGCCGCCGCCGCCGATGCCGATGCCATGGCCGTGGCTGTGGCCTGGGCTTTGGCCGGCGTGGCCGCTCGCGCTCACAGGCGGGGCGGATGCGCTGCCGAGGCTGGTGGTGCTGTTCTGGCGGGAGAAGCTGAGGGCGCCCGCCGGCATCTTGCCTCTGGCCTTTTCGGACATGCCGCGCAGCTGCGTCGGCACGGCATCCTCCACGGACACGACGGAAGAGGCGCGCGAAGGGTTCTCGCTGAGGCTGGACTGCGACGGTGTCGGGCGCGGCTCGTCGTCGTCGCTGTCATCATCGTCGTCATCGTCGTCGTCGTCACCGCCAATGGCAAAGGTCCCGTCTTCGGCCACATCGCTGAGCGATGGCGCGGGTGGGTGATGCGGCGTCGTTGTCGTCGCCGTCGTCGTCGGGCTGCGGACGCTTTCGACGGAACTGCGCATCGAGGCCGTATCAAAGGACTCGTCTGCACCGGAATCCTTGCGGCGCTGATTGCGGCGCTCAATCTCTTCGCGGCCGCTCTCGAGAGTAAAATTGCGCAGCGCCTCGAAGCGCTTTCTGCTTCTCACAATGGCATAAACGAGCTGTGGGTTTTCTATATATGTTAACAAAAAAAAAGTGTGTGTGTATGAAGAGAGGCCTTACTCTTGTACTGGTGCTCTATGGTGGCATTGAAAGCTTCCAGCAGCGAGGAGAGGAGATCGTGGTTGGTGTCGTTGGCGAGGAGAAAAGAGGGCGACGACATGGAGCTGAAGAGCTGGATGAGGCGGGAGGACGTCCTCGAGTTGAGGCCCTCGACATAGGCAGCAATGTTGTTGATGACGGCGAGCAGCGCCGGGTAGATGGCGGTCAGCCTGCTCTGGCTGGTAGTGATGAGGGTGTAGATGGACTATTTGTGAGCGAGAAAGAAAAGAAGAAAAAGAAGAAAAAGAAGAAAAAAAGAAGAAAAAAAAGGTATAAAAAAAAAGAGAATACCTGAATGAGAAAATCAGCATACGTGCCGCGAAAGTCTCGTATGCGAATGACCGGAGGCAGGGTGTCCTGGGCGTCAAAAGGCTTGTTGAGGTGGATGCCAAAGTTCTTTTCGACGCTGAGGGTCTGGAGCAGAAAGGCGCACATGCGGACGACGCCCTGCTTGGAGCCGTCGTTTTTGGAGGCGAGGGCGTAGAAGAGGATGAGGATGACAAAGTCGAGGGCGCGCTGGGTGTCGATGATGAAGGCGCGGAAGCGCTTGTTGCACTGGGTGATCTCCCAGAAGAGCATGATGGTCTCGGGGGCGAAGCGGACGGCGGACTGGGTGCCGGGGAGGTAGGAGGCGTTGGCCTGGAGGGGCTGGTTGAGGATGCGGGTCATGCCGTCGACGATGAACTGGAAGTCGGCCGGGCGGTGCAGGCGGCCGAGGAAGTGGCGGTAGTAGTTGCGGGGGGGCACGAGGGCGCCGTCCTGGTCGGGGGGCACAGGGTAGAGCAGGAGGACGAGGAGGAGCTGCAGGGTGTAGGTGACGAGGATCTGCTTGGGGTCCTTGAGGACGAGCGTGTTGTAGGGCACGCGCCAGCTGGCCGGGTTGTACTTGAGCGTGGTGTTGAGCAGGGAGCAGAGCACCGAGAGCACGACCTGCTTGTCCGGGCAGGTGCAGAGGTAGGTGAGGGCGCGGATGCCGCGGCGGGGCAGGGCGCCGGGGGCCGTGTACATGCTGGGGCTGGCCAGGGTGAGGAGCAGGCGCAAGATCTCGCAGCGGTTGCTCTCAAACTCGCGGGTGGTCGGCACGGCGGTGTTGCAGCCGACGCCGCTCTGCCAGATGGCGTAGCTGACCTTGGGCGCGCCGGGGGGCGTGCGGGCCACGGTGAAGTCGGAGAAGAAGAGCAGGTCCGTCAGGGTGTCGATGAGCTCTTCGGCCAGAGGCTTGGCGTCGGCAAAGGCGGCCGGCGGCGTCTTGGTGCCATCGCCGCCGTCGCCGCCATCGGTGCCCACGGCGGCCTCGTCAAAGAGCACCTCGCTGTCGGCCCGGGTCGGCCGCACGCGCTTGCGGCGGGCAGCCCAGAAGAAGCGCTCGTCCCAGGCGAGCAGAGCCTCGCGCTCGTAGATGTAGGGCAGCACGCGGGTGAGGACGCGGATGCAGTTGAGGGCGTCGCGCTCGGGGGCCAGCTCCGGGTCCGGAAAGGCCGGGTGGTGGCGCAGGCTGAAGAGGCGCGACGTCACCACCAGCAGCAGCGTCTCGACGTTCTCGATGGCGCTGTCGCGCGTGCGGCGGATGTCGGCCGGGGAGAAGAGGCTGAAGACATCCTCGGGAGACTCGGGCAGCTCCCAGAACTGGCATCACATCACATCAGCATCCACACAGCAAGAGATAAATCAGCATCGACATACCGACGTCCAGTACGGGTCATCGGCCGGGATGTGTCGCTCCTCAGACAGTCGGAAGATGCCCTTTTTGAAGACCAGCTTCGAGTCGCTGGCGCCCATTTTCGAGCCCGGGTGGCGCACAGGGACCGGAGGCGGGCGATGCTAGAGATCGAGATGAAGAACAAGACAGATGTCACGCAGAGTGCGGAAGGACGGGCGGTTGCGGTGCGGCGGGCCCTTTTGTGAGCAGAAGATGAGAAGAGAAGCATGCGTGTTTCGATTGCCGTTTTGCTGAGTCTCGACTTCCCCACACAATCCTCTATACGTCACAACGTGTGGGCGCTCGGGCCACTACAGTTAACCGCTAAACGTGCTGCGTGCTGCGTGCTGCGTGTTATGCTAAACGTGCTAAACGTGCTAAGTGTTGGCGGTCGCAGCGCTTCTCATCATTCCGCTCATTCCTCTACTCTATCGTACATGTACACAAGAATGGCAAGGCTATCGCAAATGGACATTTCCCCCCTCGCGGTCAGTAGATCCTAGCTGCTCCGCTCGAGCTCCGCCGCCCCTTCTCGTACAGCCACTTGTTGTTCAAGCCCACGCTGAGCCGCTTGCCCGAGCCGGGACTGCTCTCGGAAAACAGCGGCGCCGCACCCAGTCCTCCTCCTCCTCCTCCTGCACTGCCCAGGGCCCCTGGCGACCCAAACGACGATCGCCGCCCGCTGTTGTTGTTGCTGCTGCTGCCCTTCTGGAAGGGGCTCTGGTAGGGCGTGCCTGGCGAGAACGGCGAGCTGAGGCCGGTCGTGGCGGCCAGGGCGCCGGCTGTGGTGGCAGTGCCGTTGCGCGTCTTGGGGAAGAGCGGGCTGCTGGCGATGGGCGAGCCGGAGAAGCTGCGGCGGTTGCCGGTGGTGCCGGGCGTGCTGGGGGCGGGTGAGCCGGACCGCGACGGCGTCCGCGAGTACCGCGGCGGCGTGGTGTAGACGGCGTTGGGGGCAGGGGCGCCCTTGAGCGGCGTGAGGCCCAGCAGCTTGCGCTGGCTGGGGGTCAGGGGGATGTCGGCGAGGTCGTCCGGCTGGCGGAAGAGCGGCAGCAGGGCCCGGCCAATGTTGACGAGGAGGACGAGCTGCAGCACGAGCCAGAAGAGGCCGATGTGCTGGGCGGAGACCAGGCTGTGGACTCTGGAGTTTGGTCAGGGGGGGACAGACAGGATGCAGGATGCAGCAGGAACACTCACGTCTTGGACAGCTGCTGGTACGTTTTTCCGTTGGCGGTCCGCGCTACGTAGACAACGCCCAGAGCTATGCTGTTGTAGAGGACGGTCTTGAGGTTGGTTTCGTTGAAGACGGTGGCGGCCCGGCGGTTCGTGATCTCGTCGAGACGCGGGTGCCGCCAGTTCCCCGGGCTGTCGGTCACGGCCTCCTTGACCGGCGTGGTCTTGGACGGCGACGCCTCTGCTGTTTGCCGCCGTGGCGTCTGCACGCCAGACCGGGCCACTGGTCGCGACGACATGGCGAGGTTTTGGGAGTCGTGGTTTGAAGATTGGTGTCGAGGGATGAAAGAAGAAGAAGAAGAAAAGAAAAAAGGCACAAGCTATGAGATACTTACCGACCCTGCTATGTTAGTAAACGCCGTCGTGTCGTCGTGGCCGTGGTCGTGGCTGGCCAGTGTCGGATGGAGTGAAGTAGAGCTGTCAGCTCAGATTGTTTATTTCTTCCCAGCAAAGCCAAGGCGGAACGCTCATTGGCCGGCAGCCAAGCAGCGCAAGCACGCGCAGCCCCACAGCCCCCTTTTAGCGGCCGGCGGCGGCGAGCAGCGCTGAAACACCCCGCCGCTGCAGCGAATTCCGGGTTCCGCCCGCCAGCCCATCCATCCAGCCTTTGCATTTTTAAACATCTCGCGCCCAGGTCTCCTCTCCATAGCCTGAACGGCGCCCCTCTTCCCCACCGCGTGCTGAAAGCGAACAGGACGCGCCATCCAACATTTGCCTCGCGGGCTTCTTCTGCGTGGCCCTTTCTCTCTTTCTCTCTCTTTCTCTCTCTTTCTTTCTCTTTCTCTCTCTCTCTTACTCTCTCTCTCTTACTCTCTCTCTACTCCAACAAACAACCAACGTCATCATGGGCTTCGACAACTGGATGTGGAAGCTGGACGAGGCCGTGACGGACCTCTTTGGCCGGTGGGACGCGGTCTCGGCCACGCTGGCCTCGGTGCTGATTGCCATCATCACGGTGGCCATCCTCACGAACAAGGAGCCCGACATCCACCCCGTGCTGCTGGCCCGCCAGGCCCAGGGGTCGCCGGTGCGCCAGGAGGGCGAGTCGCCCGTGTACCGGTCGCGGGCCGCGCCGCACTCGATGCCGCTGAACAGCGGCCTGGACGTGCGCGACCCCGGCCTGTCCAAGTGGGCGCGGGGCCGCGACGGCGACCTGCGCGACATCTGGCGACGCGCGGCTGCCGGAACGCCCGAGGGGGAGACGCCGTCGGGCCGCGGCCGCTTTCTGTCCGTCTACGGGACGGAGAGGGTGGTGGAGACGAGCTTTGGTGAGCAAGACAGCCGCACCGACGGGGCCGCAGCTAACGTGGACAGAGGACATTACGCGGCAGATCAACCTCATCGGCCAGCACCTGCTCGACCAGGGCGGCGCGCGCGTGGCCATCTACCTGCCCAACTCGGTCGAGTTCCTCGCCAGCCTGTTCGCCTGCAGCTTCTACAACATGACGGCCATCCTGCTGCCCTTTGACCAGGGCGACGACGCCGTGCTCTCGATGCTGCGCCGCTCCGCCGCCGACACCGTCATCACCGCCCCGGGCTGCTTTCCCTTTGACGCCGTCGTCCAGAGCTACCCGGCCCTGCGCCAGCTCGTCTGGGTCGTCGACGACGGCAACGCCCACCTCGACTGGAACGAGGTGCCCAAGGGCATGGGCGGCAGCGTCAACGTGAGCACCTGGCAGGAGATTGTCAGCGACGCCCCCCAGGCCGCCGGCCGCGACCTGCCGCCGCTCGAGGGCCAGTCGCCGCCCCGCGACGTCACCGTCTTCTGGGAGACCCAGCCGGCCGCCCTCGAGGAGATGGTCCGCTTCACCAGCGCCAACCTCGTCTCCGCCGTCGCCGCCCAGCTCTTTGCCGTGCCCACCGCCCAGCGCCTCGGCCCCGCCGACCTTTTTCTGCCCGCCGACTCCCTCACCCACACCCACACCCTCGTCCTCGCCCTCGCCGCCCTCTACGCCAACGCCTCCGTCGCCCTCAACAGCGCCGCCCCCGCCGCCCTCGACCTGACCGCCGCCACCCGCGGCATCGCCCCCACCGTCCTCGTCGCCACCCCGGCCGCCCTGCTGCAGACCCATGCCGAGCTCACCGCCCGCCTCGGCGGCGGCCTCGCCGCCCTCCTCCACCAGTGGCAGACCAGCACCCTGACCCACAGCGGCACCGTGCCCGCTCCCACCTCGCTCGTGTCGCGCCTGCTCGACGGCGTCCGCCCCGCCCTCGGCACCACCCCCGGAAAGCTCCGCCTGCTCTACACTGCCGAGCGCGCCGGCGCCGGCACCCCCGCCGTGCCCGCCACCGTGCTCTCCGACCTGCGCGTCGCCACCCACGCCCACGTCATCTACGCGCTGGCCGCCGCCAAGGTCGCCGGTGCCGCCGCCCAGACCGGCTTCTTCGACTACCGCGTCCTGCCCGGCCCGCACGCGCCGTTTGGGCCGCCGCTCAGCAGCACCGAGTACCTGCTGCGCGACAAGGGCGAGCACAAGACCACCGACGACAAGCTGGAAGGCGAGGTGAGAAGCCAGCAGAAGAAAAAGAAAAAGAAAAAAAAGCTAACAGATAGATCGTCGTCCGCGGCCCGTGTGTGGCTGGCAGCGAGGCTGCTCTGGGCGTCATCGGCACCATCCGCGACGACAACACGCTGTCATACGTGTAGGGAGGAATGACGAGGATGTTGAGACGAAATACGACCAGGGCAACAGGTGGAGAAAGCCAGGTTTTGCTATCTATTGCCGTGCCAGATCTCCTAAATTCATAATATTACATAACCGACGCCTCATGCAACTTCGTGACAGAAGAAAGAAAAGAAAAAAAAGGAAAAAAAAAAAGGAAGAAAAAAACTACGCTCCGTTCCGGTACACCTGCGCGCCTCCGTTGCGAAAGATGATGGTGTCGCGGCGCTGCAGAATCAGCAGCGCCCGGTTCAGCGCCTGCTCGCTGAAGCCGCGCACCTCGACCATCTCGCGCCGCAGCGTCGCCAGGCTCGTGCTCCATCCGATCGGCAGCCGCCGCTTCAGCTCCGCCTCCACCCGCGACGCCTCCTGGTACAGCTCGCGCGCCCCCGCCGTCGCCGCCCCGCCCGTCGACGCCGCCCCCGACTGGCTGCCCTGGTTGACCGCGTCCATGGTCGAGCAGAGGAACAGCCGGATCGCCTCGTCCACGTGCTGCTCGTTCACCACCGGCGACAGCGTCAGCTTCGCCAGCGCCTCTGTGATCCGCACAATCGCCTCCAGCTGCCGCACCGTGATCGGGATGCTCGACCGCGCGTTCGCCTCCAGCTCCGCCGCATGCACCTGCCGTCGGATCGACACAAAATGCGACGACAGCTTCTCGGCTGCTTCCGCCGATAGTCGTGGAGCACAGCGGCTGTTTGTTAGCGAAGACAAAAGAGAGAGAGAGAGAGAGAGAGAGAGAGTACCTCTTGCAGTAGCTGATGTACCGCCGCAGCTTCTCCACCGGAATCTCCGACTCGGCCTGGTCCTCCACCCCCCGGCCGCCCATGTGGATGCCCATGACGTGCTTGGCCATGCGCTCGTCCTTGCCGCGCTCGTGCTCGTCCTTGACGATAAAGATCATGTCGAACCGCGACAGGATCGTCGTCTGAAAGTCAATGTTCTCGCCGGGCGTCTTCATGTCGTCGTACCGCCCAAAGATTGGGTTCGCCGCCGCCAGCACCGACGTCCGCGCGTTGAGAATCGTCGTGATGCCCGCCTTGGCAATCGAAATCGTCTGCTGCTCCATCGCCTCGTGGATCGCCACCCGGTCCTCGTCCCGCATCTTGTCAAACTCGTCGATGCACACCACCCCGCCGTCCGCCAGCACCATCGCCCCGCCCTCCAGGTAGAACTCCCGCGTCGAGTGCTCCCGCTGCACCGACGCCGTCAGACCCGCCGCCGACGACCCCTTGCCCGACGTGTAGATCGCAATCGGCGCCACCCGCTCCACAAACTTGAGCAGCTGCGACTTGGCCGTGCCCGGGTCGCCCAGCAGCAGCACGTTGATGTCGCCTCGCAGCTTCATCCCGTCCGGCAAGATCTTCTTCGACCCGCCCATCAGCAGGCAGAGGATCGCCTTCTTGATGTCGCGGTTGCCGTAGATCGACGGCGCGATGCAGTCCGTCATCACGTTGTACAGGTCCGGCCGCCGGCTCAGCTCCAGAAACTCCTGCTCCTCCTCCTCCGTGTACACCGCGTGGCCCTTGGCCGTCTGGTCCAGGTCCGTCTGGATGCCCACCGCCCGCAGGTACGGCGTCCGGATCGCCACCGCCCCGCCCGCCGACCCGCTGCCCTTGCTCTTGGCCGACCCCCGGCTCTGGTAGATCGAGAAGATGCCCGTGATCGTGCACCGCGACCCCGGCACCACCCGGTTCGTCAGGTACCGGTCCGCCGAGATCAGCACGTGCCGCGGCAGCTCCCCCACCGGCACCTGGTCCGGCGCCTCCTGCAGCTTGATCACCTGCTGGTCCACAAACTCGGACCGCTCGTGCAGCACGTAGTACGGGTCCATCGGGCACGGGTCACCCGGCTCGTCCTTGGATCGCGACCGCCCGCACTGCCGCGGCAGCATCACGCTCGTGAACCCCCCCGCCACCGGCATCGTCTGCTGGAACCCGCAGTTGCGGCACTGCACCACCAGCGACGACGACTTGGACGACATCACCGACGCCCCAATCACGATCCCTGGCACCCGCACCAGCCGCGAAATCGCCAGCGAGTCCAGGTTGCGGATCGTCACCTCCTCCGCGCTCGAGTGCAGCAGCAGCTGGTGGTCCGGCAGCTGCACCTTTGTCTGATGCGGGAACACGATCCGGTGCGTGCAGCGCTTCAGCGCATCTTCAAACAGCGGTATAATCTCCGCCGGCTCCGTCACCAGTCGGTGCGCCAGCTCCTCGTTGTACTTGATCAGGTCGCCAATGTCGACATCGCAATAGTACTTCTTCAGCAGCGCGTTCTCCTTGAGCTGTTCTCTGATGTGGGTGTCAGCCTGGTCCATGCCCGTTGCCACGTTCGCTGTCCGCCCCATACCTGTAGACAAAGTCATTGTCGAGCCGGAACTTGAGGACAAAGTCTTCCAAGTCCTTGCGCGTTTTCACCCGCGTCTCCTCCCCGGTTTCGTTGTTGAAATCGTAGACGTGGGCCGAGTACACCGGCTGGTGATCCATCTTGAAATTTTTGTCGGACAGAAGAAACAAAATGCAAACCTCGTCACGTCTCTGCAGTCGAAAAGGGCGGAATGTCAGTGAGGTGGGAGGCAAGGCAAAGCGGTGATGAGGGGTGGTAGAATTTTGATTGGAACAAGCGGAAAACGCGTCGCGGTCGCCCTCCAACGCGTCTAATTAAAGTGCTCGCATACGATAGGGGAGTTGGCACTAGTCCACATCCATACAAACCGTCAAGTCATGTGATGTGATAACTAAGCTGTCTTCGATGTCGCATTTGGTTGGTGCCATTCGCTGGACTGATGCTTCAAGCTCGGACGTAAAGGACAGCAGCACCTGTGACATTCTTTGGTGCAGTCAGCGCTGCCACTGCTTTTCTATCCCCGATTGTCGAGCCGACACAGTTTCTGGGCTGCTCTGTCCTCGACGCATCGTCCCAGCTGGTACTACCAGATACCCAACGGCTCTGCCGAGCCAACATCCCCCCAACGGCCCTCCTACATGCCCGAATCGATTCATACGCTCTCGTTCAGGACACGAGTCCAGTGGCTGTGAGCCATGTACTCGAATTCCGAGGGTCGCAAGTCTGTCGACAGCTTGTCTTCTCCGGGCGTCACTCACAAGGCAGACTTTCCGTTCCACAGGTTCGCCATTCTAGCTGCAGCCTGGCGCTTCACGCCTCATCGCTGACACTCATCTCCCAGACAACCCTCTTCCAATACGTACGTGCGCCAACGGCGAGAGTCCATTGCGAGCTCGATCCATTCGATAGGTGGCAGCTTGGATACGGCCATTGGCGGCGGCTGGAATGATCCTGTCCTGGAGCTGAGCCAAAATGGTTTGTCCCCCCCCCTCAAGGCAGCAATTTATCACTCGCGATGTCCGTGCTCCTCTTCTGACACGCTTGCAGCTATATCGACACTCCTCCAGCCCCCAATCGTCCGAACCGGCCTGCTCCCGCACACATCCGCACCCGCCCACAGCACCCACAAACCACCAACGGCCAAAGACATCCCCCCTGTGACCCTCACGAACATTACCCATGTCGAAACATCCGAGTTTGCAGCCTACCTTTCCCAGGTCGGCGCGCTTCACGACCAGTTGCGACGCGTCAAGGAAAGCGACGAAGAGCAGGCCGCCATCATCGGCGGGCCGAGAAGGAATGGCAGCAAGGACGATCTCGGCGATGCCCTGAACGACGGCTTCCTGCGGCCGGGCGGAAAACGCCAAAGAAAGTCGTCCATCTCGTCCATCTCTTCCTTTACCTTGACGGAAGCCCCCAGCCCCGCAAGACGCAGCTCCAGCAGCGCTCGGCGCGGAAACCAAGGCCCACCGCCCCTGTCGACCATTCCCAACGTCTACTTTGACGACGACTTCCACCTCGAGAACCCCCGGACCTTTGACATTGTCAGCGAGCGATCCGAAGTGGTACCGTCGGCCGCGCCGGCAAGCGCGGATGAGAAAGTAGCTGCCGTCGCGCCATCTGCCGCGAAGCCGCCGCGAAAAGCGCTTGCCACAAACGCCATCTTGCAGGAGAAGCTGTCGTGGTACATGGACACGGTGGAGATGCACTTGATCTCGTCCATCTCGACAGCGTCTACGGCCTTCTTCACGGCCCTGGGCTCCTTAAAGGAGCTGCATACGGAGGCTGCAGAATCGGTGGACAGCATCAAGGCCATGCGGACCGAGCTGGCAGGCCTCGACGACGAGATCGCCATCCGCGGCCTAGACATTGTGCAGAAGCAGCGGCGGCAGCGGAACATTCAACAGTTCCACGAGGCGGTCATGCAGCTCAAGGACATTGTAGACAGCGTCGCCGCGTGTGAGGCACTCGTCGATGAGAACGAGGTGGACAAGGCCCTTGACAGCATCGACGACCTGGAGAAGCTCATTGCCGGCGAGGAGCCGCCCGTCAAGAACGGCACCACCTCCCAAGAGCCGGAGACAAAGACGAAGACGAAGGCGACGCCCGCCAGGCGGCCGAGGCAGTACGCACTACGCGACCTCCGAGGCGCCACGGCTCTACAGGGCGTCAACGACGACATTAGCACGCTGCGGCTCCGCATTGGCAAGGCGTACGAGGCGCGGTTTGTGTCGGTGCTCATGAGCGACATCCGGCGGCACACCGAGTCGGTGTCGCGACAGGAAGTGCTCATGCGGTGGAGCAGCGCGTCTGCCCGCGCCCGGGGCAGCCACGGCCGGGAAGCGTCTGCGTTCCCCGCGTACCTTGCGTCGACGGACGACCTGCGGGCGGAGCTGCTGCCGATCCTGACGGGGCTCTACAGGGCCAAGCACATCACTGCGGCGACACAGGTGTTCCGGGACCAGGTGCTGCGCGAGATCCGGAATCTCGTGCGCCGGCCGCTTCCGAGCTCCAACGACGACGACAACGAGTCCTTGATGTCCACGTCCACCATGGGCGGCGGACGCCATCTGACGCAGCAAGAAAAGTCGTCGATTCTGGCGCGCAACCTGCGCGCGCTGGACGCGGAAGATGCCGAGGAGCTTCTGATCAAGGTGTACATCAGCATCACCGAGACGCTGAGGCGGCTGACCACGCAGGTCAAGGTGCTGCTCGACGTGGCCAGCTCGGTGGGCGAAGACGAGAGCAGCGTGGCGGCTGCTCTGCTGTCGCCGATGAGCCCGTCGGGGCGGCAGCCGCAGCCGCCTCTGTCGAGCGCGGGCATGGAAGCGCAGGGGGAGCTGCACCGGACGCTGGACATGAACAACCTGCTCGGTCAGGCGGTGGACGTGGCGCAGGACAAGGTGGTCAAGCTGCTGCGGGTGCGCACGGAGCAGAGCTCGCATCTGTCGCGCGACTGGTTCCTGCGCTACTTTACGCTGAACCTGCACTTTGCCAACGAGTGCGAGGGCATCTCCGGGCGCAGCGGCACGACGCTGAAGACGGTGGTGAACGGGCAGATCAAGGAGTTTGTCCAGCACCACGGCAACACGGAGATGCAGAAGCTGGCCCAAGACATGGAGCAAGACCAGTGGACGGCCCGAGACTTTGCCGAGAGAGACGCAGAGCTGCTGCAGCAGATTGTCGATGCCAGCACCAAGGACGCCGAGGCGTGGACCGAGAGCGTCAAGGTCTGGACGCCGTGCGCCGAGGTGGACTCGGACAACGAGGACGACGGGACCAGCAACAACGAAGCAGCGGCGGCAGCAGCAGCGGCCGGCAAGGCCAAGACGCGCAGTGCCGTCATCGACGCCGAGAGCTACCTGCTGCCCCACTCGGCCATGCTCTGCCTTGAGGGCATGTCGCACTTCCTGCATCTGTCGGTGGCCATCCCGTTCATGGCGGCCGACGTGGCCTCGTCGCTGGTGCAGTACCTGCAGCTGTTCAACTCGCGGTGCACGCAGCTGATTCTGGGCGCGGGGGCGACGCGGTCGGCCGGCCTCAAGAACATCACGACGCGGCACCTGGCTATTGCGTCGCAGGCGCTGGCGTTTCTGGCTGCGCTCGTGCCCTACGTGCGCGAAGCCATGCGGCGCCGTCTCGGCTCGGGATACGCCAGCGGGGCCACGTCGAGCCTCATGGGCGAGTTCGACCGGGTGCGGCGGCTGTACCAGGAGCACCAGAACAGCATCTACGACAAGCTCGTGGAGATCATGAGCGGCCGCGCCCAGACGCATGCCCGGGCGATGCGCGGCATCAACTGGGAGGCCGATGCAGGGGGGGCAGAATCCGCAGCAGCACCGCACCCCTACATGGAAACGCTGGCCAAGGAGACCACGACGCTGCACCGCAACCTGACCAAGACGCTGCCCGCAGGCACGGTGCGCTTCATCATGGGCTCTGTGTTTTCAGGATACAAGGAGACGCTCGGCGGCGTATTTCGGGCAGCCGACGTCAAGACGGCAACCGGCAGAAACAGGTGAGCTTCGCGCGCAGGAGTAGAAGAGTCCCGTGGGATGAGCAAGAGTCGCTAACTGGAGCAGCATGCTGCGTGATGTGGCCACTTTCCAGACACGTCTGAGCAAGATTGACGGGTTTGAAGATGCCGGTGATTACCTCAAGGGCATTGTCGAGGCCAAAGAAATCAAGATCCTGCCGTCGCCTGAAGAGAAAACGTCCGACACCACCGAGGTCGAAGACAAGGACGACACCAAGGCTGCTGCCAAAGAATCAGACGACCAAGCAGAGGGGAAGCCATCGAAGGAAGAAAATGACACCAACCCGCCTCCTCCACCCCCAAAGGACGACAAGGCGGTTCCAAAAACAAAGACCCAGGCATCTGCTGATGCACCCCAAGAGGTCACGCAAGACAAGACGGAGAAGAAGGACGACGAAAAGACAAACGGCCCATCGACGAATGGATCCGATGAGAAGCCGTGAGAGGGGGGGGGACGTGTACGTGTGCACTGTATACTTGGTAGAATGTACGTTTTTAATTGTTGTTGGCTCGTTCTATCTTGGTCTTACCGTTTTTTTTCTCTGCGAGATAGCGAGACATCAGCATAGACAAGCGGGAGCCAGTTGTGTTTTCGGTAGTCAACCGCCGCCCTCCTAGATGCTCTAATGGATTGCTTGTTGGTTCTGTCAGTCCCTTGCAGGATGATCGCCGTGATCGTTTGCTTTTTTTTAGGGCGAACCGTTTTCATCTGTGTGGAGGCAATAGGTGATCCCCTCAACGGCATTTTATGCACTGCACAGTCGATCATTGCCTATAGTCCTTGCACAACCAACAGCGAGAATACCCTGCAGATAGCTTCTCCAAATATTATGTGCCCCCAAAATCACGGATTGTGACACAAATCGGATATGCGCTTATGAGTATGCTCGCCCAGCTGCATCTACGCACGGTGCCTGACTTGACAGACGGATGTTTCCATGTTGATGCAGATACGGCGGAAAAGGAACAAGACAAAAAAACTTTTCCTGCAAACTCGCCACAGAGACGATTAGACAGCAGCTTTCGGAGAGCGTGCCGCGTTTCCCCGTCTTTGTAATGCTGCCAAAAAAAGAAAGATGTGAATAACACATCTCAAAGCCCCCAGGGATGAATGAAGGCGAAGAAGATTTTGCAAGTACGAGTACAATTCTTGGATAGGGCCGAAAAAAAAATGGAAAGGACGGGATGTGCTAACAGTGTTGACTGCTTCTTTGTTCGCAGCCGCAAGCCAAGACGCGATTGGCTTGACCGTACATGGTAATAATTTTTGCTGGAGACCAGCCTTGCGGCAAATTGGAAGATATGAGGTCTGCCTTGACAGAATCGAGTAAAGCCTCGATGCGACGCAAGACAGAAAAAAAAAAAGCGTGGGGACAAGAATGCTACCGGCTGTTTGGGTGACGGATAATAAACCCAAGACCAAGCCAAAGGCGGTTGTCTCATTTCCCACTTTCCCCTCCCTGCTGCGTAGATCATTGTCTGGGTCACGACGGAACGCAAAACCTAATCTTGCGATTTTGCGGATCACGAGGATCCGGAGATATTGGCAGGTAAGCGCTTGCTGTAGTCTCACAACTGAAGAGGAAATGGAAAATTCAGAGTAGCAAGAAGCGCGAGGCGTTGCAATAGACAACGAGGGAGATGGTCCAAGAATAAATAAGCACTATTATCGTTTGGTTCAATATCGACAGCCTAATAAAGGGCTCGGTTGAAGCCGTGCTCGCACTCACCCCGTGTGTAGGCAGTAGAGCGGACGGCAAGAAAGAGACGACACAGCACGGCACAATACGGCACAAAAGAAAGCGAGCGTTGGTGATGGATCATGTGTCATTTCCATGGCGGCAAGTCTATGTAGCCCTAGGCAGCGGGAATCGCGCCCGAAGCATCAAAGTATGTACAAAAGTGTGTCAAGAAGAGAAATATGAAAAAGAAAAGAAAAAAAAAAGGGGAAACGGAAATTGGTATCAACCAGCGAGGGTCCAGAAAGGCGCCGCCCATCCAAAGCGCGCGTGCGCAAAGGATGCGCCGCAAAAGTTGTCTTGGGGCAAACATGTCTAAAAGCAGCGAAGCAGAGAAAAGAAAAAAAAGAAAGGGGCACAAAGCGAATGTATCAGTTGAAACTGGCCCAGTGTCCTGTTTCCAACAGGACAGAAAAAAAAAAAGTATCCTCTCAAAGGAGAGCAGTTGGAGAAAGAACGAGTGTTTGAAAAAGGGGGAATCTCAAAAGAAGGGAGTACCTCGCAAGGAGCATCTCAAAGAAGTGTGGAAGTATCTTGTAGACAAAAAGAGTGGTGTCCAAAGAAGAGAAAGGAAAAATTTCCTTGTCGTAAATCGTCAATTTACTCTCGCTCGGCGAGGAGTTTCAATTCTTGTCTGCACGCAAACAAAAAAAAGGAAGCGGCTGTTGTGGAATTTACAACCGCTCCACGACGAAGTTGCGGGCAAAATTCTTGGACGTGTCCTCGGCAGAGCGCTTGGAGGCGGCCGCGTTGTTGGTGCTGAGGGTGACGACAAAGTGCGTCTGGTCGGACGACTTGGTCTGGACATCGTCCGGCAGGTAGTAGGCGTTGTTGCAGGGGAAGCTGGAGCAGCCCGAGACCGGGGTGCTGGGGTCGCTGGCCGGGTAGATCTCCGAGACGTTGTCGACGTCGGTGGCGTCCACAATGGCCGAGACGTCAAAGTAGGTCAGGCCGTTCCAGCCCTGGAAGGCGAACTCGGCCAGCATGCCCGGCGTGTTGGTGGCCGACGAGTGGACCGCGTACAGGTTGCCGATGAAGCCCTGGGGCAGCTCAATGTCGACGGAGCTGCCAGCCGACACGGTCACGGGGTCGTGGCCCTCGGTGCCCGCCGTCGCCGTCACGTAGACGGTGCGGTCCACGCTGTCGAGCGACTTGAGGGTGACCTTGTTGGTGGCCGCAGCGAGGGCCGCAAAGAGAGCAGTAGCAAGAGTGAAAGTCTGCATCTTGGTGGTTGTTGTAGTGGTGTTGTAGTGTTGGTAATGTGTCTTGACTGTTGTCTCAGAGAGATAGTGAACCACCTGGGTTGGTTGAAGGAGTGGTAGGTTTTGTTTTAAGAAGCTTGCTTCTGTGATCGAACTGAAGGAATGAAGCAGACGCGTGGTCTTGACCTAAGCTAAGGAAGGAATGGGAGTGCGAGCACGAACAAGATCAAAAGAGAACGTGAGGTTGTTGTTGTAAGTCATGAGTCTTTTGATTTCCTGGGGGAGGACCTGCCTCCTTTATAGCCATCCAAAGGAATGCGGCAGATGGTCTCATCCACACGGAATAAACGAGTGGAACGGCGGGACGCCTTGTCTGGCATGTATATGCAAGTGCTTGCCTTCCCTCGCACTCTCATTTGTCCTCTCTTGCCCTCCGACGTGGTCTCTCCCCTCCTCTTTCTTTCACCGGCGCCTCCACAGGTGACCCTTGGGCCGCAAAGTGAAAAAAAACACTAAAAAGAAGAAAGCCGAAGCGGGTACTTTACACGTGGATGTATTCCGGCGGTAGATGTCCGCCCAGCTGCTGTGCAAGTGGTACCTGATCTGGCCCAGTCGTTCCTGCAGAAGGTCTTGTTCCAAAGAGCGGCCCAGCCTGAACGGGGTGGGGGTGCCCCTTGCGCTAATCTGTTCATGGGTAGTGCTCCCGATCCACCGTGGGCACTGTAAAAGACAAGGGACTTGGGGGGTTGCCCCTCTGTGGACTCCAGGCGTGCCGCCTTCCTGTTGGTCGGCTTGCTTGCCACTGAATGAAATACCGACCCATGAAAGAGGGGCTCCGTGCCACAGGAGTGGATGCGGTAACGGAGCCGTCCCCGTCAGTCTTTTCAAAGGGCCTTTGCGAAAATACGCACTGTATCGTTCCCTTGCAACAGTGCTGCCAATAAAGCGACATAATAAGTACTATTATTCAGTGTGTTGGAGGGCGGTCTGGCCTTTGGGTCTTGGGTCCCTCCGCATGTTTCATCGTTTCAGATCAGAAGGAGAGCTGAAAGAAAAAAAAGAAAAGAAAAGAAAAAAAGAAAGCAAACAAGGAAAGAAACCGATGAGGACGAGACGAAAAGCACGCGGTGTTTCAGCAATGGTCGTGCATACTGCGGCCAGAAAAGCATGGGCGCCAGACAGCAATTCATGCTACCGACCGCTTCCGTTTTTTGCTTCCGTCTAGACTCGTCCGTTCCAACTCTGAGCAAAAGTTCGGCACAGTGCCCGATCTGCCTAAAAGAACCGCAACAGAAGGATCTCGCCCTTCTAAACAGAATGAGACACGGTGTCCGGTCTTTTTTCATTGCCACTGTGTACGAGAACGGAGAAACTGCTATTGTTCCAACAGCAGGTCTAGACGTCGACAGACACGATTGCCTTTCTTTCTCCCGGCTATGCAAGTTCATTGCCGTTTTCTCTGCCAAGACCCTCGATTGCTCTGGGTAAACGCCCGACACTGGATCGCCCGCTGCTGGCCGTCCGAGTCTAAGCCACGCATGGGCGATGAAGGCAAAAAACCGTTTGCGAACGGAGCCGCTTTCTCAGACAGGAAGGAGCCCACAAGTACGTATACCGTGTAGAGCCCAGAGGCGAATCCACGAGGCTCGAGCATGACTACGAGCATTGATGTATATTTCGGCGTAATACAATGAAAAGGACAGAGAGAAATTTTTCAAAATTTTCAGAGTCCCCCCTGTTAGCGGCTGAAAGGGCCACGTCAGAGAGCCATGGAAAGAGAGAACCTTGGACGATCCCTGCTCTCTCTCTCTCTCTCCCCCCCCCAATGACCTCTCTCCTTCTGCACCGTCCTTTTGTCGCCTTGCCGCCATTCCTTTGAGGGGGGGAGCAGATCCCCTCTTTTGCCGTTTGTGTCTGTCGGAGTTGGTGTGGCTAATCCGCGCCAGCACACTCCTGCAGGCGCTCATTGGCCAGAAGTGGGCGCACCTGCCTTCCGACGGCTCGCCGTGCAGAGTTGTCTTAGTTCTAGATGGCGCCATGTGTTGGTGCCTGGTTCCTGACAGGGCCATGCACCGCCCATCTCGGGGAAATTTGGCTGGGCAGGCCACAAAATGCCTCTCACAGGTACATCGTCCTGCATCCGCTGCCACTAACTAGAATGAGTTTTATTTTTTATTTTTATTTTTTTTCTCCTTCTTGCTCTCCACTCCCCCCCATGCAATAGCCAATCAACAGGCTGTCACTGCATTTTACATGATGGTGCTGAAATCGACCGCTCTCAGGGGAAAATCTCGCTCGACAGAGGCTTTAAATCCCGCTAATATCCACTGTAATAACTACCCTCCACCGGCATCTTCCACCGGCACACGCAAACTACAGTGGCTCGGCATGCCGTGGAGTCTTCTGCCTGAGGGCCTCGCCTCCAGCGACTCTCTTGGACAGGCTTCCGGAAGCAAGTCGTCGAATCCGCGAATGCGCCCCCCTGCCAATCGAACCCGCTCATCCCAACTTCTCTAGAGGTCCAGCTGCAGGCGAGTCACACAGCACAGCGAAAAATTTTCACTGCAAAGTGACCGGGCGAGCCGGTCTCGATGGAGCCACATGTCCAGTGCTTCTATCCCCTGTAGCTCCTTCGCATGTGGCTTGCATGAGGCGGGCGAGAAAAGCAGCGGCTGAGGATGCAACGAGTCGGAAGAGGTGCTCAATCATAAGCCACCACGTCGTGCAGACCGATGCAGGGTCGCTGTGAGAAAGCAGCACAAGGGAAGAAAATAAATTGGGCGGGCTGACACCAGAGACCCTGTGACTGAATCGCCCTCGTCGGAACCTGGATGAAGTGTCACTACCCTCCCCTTGCATGCCCCCTTGCGTTGCCTTACACACCTCATGTAGACCACACACACAGACTTGTATATCTGCCGTCAACCTCTAGAAAAATGCTGCCGAAAAGCCCTATAACCCTAAACGTGGAGACAAAGTTATGCCCAAAAGAGTAGCAACTATACCTAAAGACACCAGTTCTTATTCCATTTCCAATTGCCCATCGCCCAGAGTGTCAAAACCGGCCTCTGTTAGTTCAAAAAGGGCTAACAAGCGAAGGACCAGTCTCGGACGGACAAACACAATCGGACAGAAGGGGCAGGCGTTGTCTAGCTTGGCACCATGTGCTTATGCTTGTCCAGGCCCGTGGCCTCTTCTGGCCCTTCTTCCTCGATGTAAGTCCTTGCAGGTCCTGCAGGATCAAATGGCACCAAAGCACAACTGACAGGGCGGATGTCCACTTCCTGGCATAAGCACCGCATTGCCTGTCATGTTCTCTGAGTTTCTGGAGCAGCATCGCCTTCCATCCGTCGCCGGGCTCCGAGCCGCGGCTGGGTTTCTCTGCTTGAAATCCCGCAAGAGACGTCCTGTATACAGTCCCTAGCTGGTTCGTAATGAGGTGGTATCAGGCAAACAGCTTTCTGTGTCATACTTTGCCCATTGCTTTCCTCTTAGCGCAAGGTGTGGGATAAAGGCCAGTGCACCGAGGCCCGTTCATCTTATCATAACCCTTTCGCAGAATCTTCTTCTCTCTTCCAATAGGCCATGTTGGGGACTCGGTCCCTGTCTTAGTCTTCCCAAGAGCCTAAGTTAACCTGCATTAGCTAGTTAACCACTCTTTGTGTGACTGGCATCTTCTCCTCTTTTATCGTCTCGATGCTGATGATGTGCTCTCATAGGCCGAGAGGCAATTCCAGCCAATAATCATAAAGTAGTTCGTGTGCCTGCATTCTGATATGTGGCGTTCTTCGATCCTTCGGTTAGGTAACTGGTTGAAGAGTTTTCTGTTGACTAATTCTCTTCTGTCGATCGACCACTGCGGAATAAGAACCGCCAAGGGAGCATCGATTCGGAAGTCTGCACGCTGCGGTGAAGTTGGAAAATACCTCATGTCGTTCTAGCCCATGTTGCGTTACCCGAGATGGCACATCTTCTACTCTGTAGCAGAGAGTGTTGGGACAGGAGGATGGCAGCAGCAATAAACGCGCGAGAACGTGCTATTCAAGCATGGCCGCTTGCACTAGGGCAATGGTCTGCCATGCTGTGTGTCGTAAGAGTTGTCGAGTCCCGGTGAAGTTCGGGCTATCTCGGCTCTCTCAATACCTGTACCTAGGAGTTTTGTCGGCAATCTTGTTGAGAAGTCCGTCGAATGTTGCAGATGTGTAACGGGAAAACTAAGATCCGCCCCCTGTGCATGGATGCATGGTGAGTTCGCTGTTGGTAAGATATTATGATCATGCTATCGCGGTTGGACTTGCACAAAAAGCAGCTTGTTGAAAGAAGTCAGACACTCACGTAGGAGAAAAACGCCCTAGGTGTGACAGTTTGACGCATGCGGCGGTCTTTCAAAGCCACGGATATGAAACAATGTGATCCTGGTTGTCGCCTGTCGTTGGACAGCAGCTTGAGGTTGGGGTACACCATACCCCGGTGGCTGTTTGTAAACCCAAGATGCATGGTGAAACACATCCCTATCCTAGGGCTGAGAGGAAACTTTAAACGATCAATCGGTAGTCTCGCAAGGTTTCTGTTACTTCACTTTCCCGACAGCGGGAATCTGCAGCCCAATATGTCTTCGCCAGGTAGATGTTGGAGACAGTAGTGTGTAGATATCGTCGTACGCAAGAGTCTTTCGCTCAACATCATCGGCAACCTCTTCCGAGGCACCGTACGTGGAAATCAATTCGGCTTCGGACCGTTGACTTATCCAACTCCAAATCCGAGTTGAACAATGCGTAACCAAGTCCGGCCAGACGATAATAATCGAAAGGTGTAGGGAGGTCTTATGGTAAAAATAGCATGTCGAGACAAAGTGTCGCTTCCTTTTCAGCTCCTTTTGTGTCATTCGTCGTCTACCCCTTTTCCCTGATGCAATCATGAGCACGGTCGCCTAGATTCTTATGTTAGCCAAACTCGATGGACGGATACCTCTTCCTCACATGGACACGGCATACCGGAGAGGCGACCTGATGCGAATTCAAAAAATTGACCTCTGTCGAGATTCGACACTTCGTTCGACTGCAAAACTAGGCCTAGGTCTAAGCCTTACCATGTGACACATGCCCAGGCCTGGACTTCATATTGACCTTCCTCGCCTTTTCCAGCTCGTGACCTAACCTTGAAGGCTTGGTCAGAGTCAAGGCCAGAAACAAGGCCGGACTGGTACGGGGTTGATGCATTTCTTGATATCGACCTCTACCGCGGCATTTCAAGGTTGGCAAGAGAAAGAGAGGACAGAAGACACGACAATGAGGTCCGGGGTGAAGAGCAAGCGGAAAATAGATAGAAGACACTGCGTTGGCTATAGAAACGCAGGCCATAGAGTCTCATTGATTTGTTGCCAACCAGGCGCTCTTCCACACAGGTTCCAGAGGACAGCCAGAGGACAAGAAGAACACGCGAAGATGAACGCAGACAACAGACATGTTCCAGCTGGCAGTGTATGGACTTACCAGACAACAAAAAGGAGGTTCAAAAAATCAATATTGCACATTTCGTGATATAAAATCACAACGCACTTGAGGATCATCACCATTGCTCGAAAACGACGATTGAGAGAAATTGTATTTGACCAGGAAAAAAAGCGATGCTCTGCAACGCGACCAGCTAGTCAAAGAAAATGGAAGTCTGGATATTGCCAGGGACGCGCCTGCCATACACAGCATATCTCCCTTGGATCATTGACGGATGCACCTTCCTCGTTTAGAGCTCAGGGTATAGCAGCAGAAAACGCATTCTTGACCTCAGACTTTAGCATTAACATGGCAAGACAGCCTGGCTGATATGAAGCATATCTCCGGCTGAGAGCCGAGGCCTTTGGGTGCCCGAGTTATAACCACTTGGTCAGGTCGTCCAGGAGATTAAGTTGCCAAGTTCCAAAAAGCGGGCGTCGGAGACAACAGAGTTGACTTAAATGCTCATTTCGACATCAAATTCCAAGGAGGATGTCCTGGCATCTTCTAGGCCACGGGCTGCCGAGGGATGGAGATATCAGCGATATAGAAAAGAAGTTCACGACACTAGAAGTGGTGCCCATCGTGCTACAGAAGCCATTCTGCTAGATGAGCGAGGGTGCATTGCACGGATTGGAAGGCATTTGGAGGTTGGACATCTGAAATTCCAAACGCGACATCTTGGGTCGGGAAGGGAGGTTTTGGATCGCGCAAACGGCCCGTACAAGAATCGGCAAGCAAACGAAAACGTGACGATGGGGAATGCATTGGTAGCTGAATAGCATTCCAGGAGTCTCAACGCCCAGACACATGAATGTTCGGCACAAAGAACCTGGACACGCGGTTGGAATGGGAAAAAGGGCATCTCTTGGTGATGGAAATCTCCCACCTCCCCCTTACGCTTTCTGTCGATCGGGTGCATGCCAGCAATTCTCTCTTCTCCAGGCCTCCACCAACCAGAGTGCTGGCAATGCGTCCTCTGGCAACTTGTCGTGGAACTTGGCCGTGAAACTTGGCAATGGAACTTGCCGTTAGGGTCGTCTCCAGCTCGGAGAAAATTTCGTCGTCATCTTGCTGAGACAGACAAAGTGGGTGTTCCGCAAACAAAGACATTGACGCAAACAAACAAAGAAAAAAAAAAACAGCATCTGGCGATGACGAAGTGGCGTGGGGGGGGGGGGGGGGGGGGGGGGGGGGGGGCGGGAGCGCATTCCTTTCAAACGAGAAGCTGTTTACGAGTACGGATTTTGAGCTGCCGTTTTACACCACCTTTTTTCTTTGTTGGGCGGCGCTGCCTCGCGCTCTGGCGCACTGGCCGCGCTGCTGCCACCACTGTTCAACCGCGGTCGTTGCCAACGAGAAAAAAGAAAATGGCAACTGACGAACTGCAATGCGTGATCTAGGACCACGCTAAACCCGAAGCGGACGGGTGCTGTGGATAATTGCATATGTTCCTGCGTCGGCGGAAGACTCGCCCGTCTCACCATGGCACGCAGCCGACAAGGAAAAACAAGGAAAGCGAACGGACGGATGTTGATCAATGACGTTGATCCTCAGCTGCCTAGCTGTCGGAGTGTGAGGCGCAGGGGCTTTTTCCTCTTTCCCCTGTTTTTTCTTCCTTTTTCTCTTCTTTTTTCTTCTCTTTCTTTCTGGGTCTTTCTGTCTGCTATGTATCACAAAAGCTGATGCATTCAAGCGGCGAGTCAAGGTCGCAGCGCAGAAAGACCCTGCGCGGTGCGGCGGTAAGATAAAGCCTGGGTCGACCCACTACGAAGTATAGCACAAAGAAAGGGAGAGCCCGAAGCCAAGGGGAGATGCTCATTTATTTTTGGCAATTTATCTCCCTGTGAAGATTTTTTTACTTGTTGTTTTTCCTGTTTTCGCTTTCTCCAGGTCGCATTCGTAATCAGCACGAAACTCCAATTATAGACATATTATGAATTGATCCCTTTGCTAGAAAAAGTCGGAGGCCCCTTTCCCCTCAATGTCAAAATACGGTCCGACTCCGCGGGAAAGGCTCATGGGAGAGGGGCGACAAGGGCTTCGGGATACGAGGTGGTACCATAGGGCCGCCTGTTGACTGAGCTAGGATGGTTAAGCGTACAGGGTAGCTTGTTGCCACCCTGGATCTTCGCTCTTGCCGGCGGCAACGCTGGGTAGGTTAATAGGGTGAGAGGTGGGCTATTCATGCGCTGCTCGCACTGACAGAGTCCAGCAAAGTGGCAACCGCCTGCGCTACGAGAGCCAAGGTGACATCGGGTGCCGCGGGCTGTCAGCTTAACCAGGGTTACAAGAGAAGAGCGAGTTTCGTATGTGTGCGCGCATCGCGACTTTCGCCCGTGTGCAAAATAAACACAGGTTGCTCTAGCTGCATCCCCCCAAATGAGATTCGTGCGTCGTGTCTCCCTTGCATAACTAGAGGCCTGCAGGAAAAACGGGCGCCGTCTCCCGCAATTTCGCCTGTACTGATAGTTGTGAGACGGCGTATGGATGACAAGAGTCCGCGCTGCACGCCGGCGTAGGAAGCAGGTGCCAGTACTCTTCCATAGTACTTCGTACAGCGGCGGATACGAGAGAGGGGGGGTCCAAAATTGTCAAATTATGGTTTGCAGGTCTAGAGCCCAAGCGAGAGCCCAAGCGAGCCAAAATGCATGTGGACGTAGCCAAAAATCACACCAGGGACAACAAGGTTTTGAGTCGGTTTCTGCGAGGTAATGAGGTAACGAGGTAACGAGGAACGAGGGATTCGACGTTGCGAAAGTGGATGACGGTCTCGAGAGGGCTCGTACGGTAGAGAGACGCAGGCGCGACGAATGCGGAAAAAAGCTCGCGGGGACATGTGGTCAGCATGACAGAATCAGTCAAGGCAGATCGGCGTGGGATCAAAACACACCGTGGAGCACCCGAAGCGCGAAGGAATGGCATGAACGACGTTCTCGTTGAAGTTGGCGGCACGAGCCTCTTTTTTTTTTTTTCTTCTTCTTTTTTTTTTCTTCTCTTTTTAGAAAAAAAAAATGGTTTACCGAATGTCATCACTGGAATGCGAGGTTGCCCACCAAGCATGCGATCCCGGGATACCGGAAAGACCCTGCTGCTTGACCAACCTCTTGACCCTGGATGGGACAGGACTCAACTCGTACGAGCACGAGTACTTTGCAAGCACCGACATCACAAAAATACCTGGACTCGGTATTAGCGTTGGCTCGAGTGGAAGGCGAACACGAGGTTTTGCCTAGGCAGCGACGGCCAATCGCAGCAGCCGCATAGAACAGCCGCCACTGGCCGATGCGACTGTGAGAAACAAGTCCGCCCCAAAAAAGCCAAATCGCACGCCCCCCGGCTAAGCAAGCCACAAAGCATGAAAAAAGACATGCCAGTTGCCAAGCAGGGGGGGGCCAATGGTCGTTGAGGAAAGCGGCTCCACCGAACAGAAACGAAAAGAATGACAACCAAAAGGGAAGACGGCCTAGCTCACCCATTTCCTCCTTGGGGTTCGGCCACCCACACACACACACACACACACACCCCACCAGCTGCAGGTTGTTTATGTCTCTCCTGTGCATGACCACCGGGGAGCTCGTATTCACCCTGAGTCAAGCTCCATTCCTGCAAGTAGCGGTACGCGAGACACTGCTCCGCAAGCGGGCAGCCAGACGGCCGCATGCGAGATCCTGGCTGTACCCGTACTTTGCATAGGGGGGAGGATTCAGTCATGGTCGACAAGCCAGCGCATTCGGATACGAGAGCTGCTCGTGCTGCTCGTGCTGGCAAGAAACAGCGCGAGCGGGTGCGCGAGGGATGCGCGAGGGGATGTCTCGCGGTCTGGTCTCATGCTGGACTGGTTGCCGGCCAACAATGGCCTTGTATCGGGCAGCGATACAACGTGGATCGGTTGCTTGTTGCCTTGCTTGGTAGCATCTTGGGGTGGCATGCGGGACGACCAGAGAGGAACGAGGCTGCTGTCTCCTCCCAACCCGGAATGAGAACGAGAATGTGCTCGGTCGAGATGGGCGCCATTCCGACACATTGTACCGAATACTCGTTTCGCTTCGCGTAATAGACGAGCATAGCATTTGTATACTGTACGCGGTCGAGACAAACCGTCTGACGGACTTGGCAGGTCCTTTTCCTGTTTTCGTTCACGCACCCCCCCCCCTCCTCCTCCCATTTTAGTGCTCGTCTCAACGACGCCACTCCTCCGTCCAATCTCCATAATCTACTTTGTAGCTTTCACTTTCGCCATGGCCGCCGTTGCCGGCTTAGTGACATGCTCACCCACCAGGAACGCCTGCGGAGCAGTTCCTGATGCTCTCATGGCAAAACCTCCCCCCC